>VZTQ01004109.1:87720-173479 GCA_013400755.1 Pelecanoides urinatrix | reverse complement strand
TAAATGAATAAATAAATAAAATTCAGCAGAGTAACTAGGTAACTATGGCAAGACTCATGAAAGCACTTGAGGCTGGTGTATTTGTTTGAACTGCTTTATACTAAGCACATGTGAGAGGAACAGGGTAATTCCTGCCCTGCGGCATTCACATCTTAAATACTCATTTTGTCTTCACTTTGAGTAAAAAGTGGTATAAAGAGTGAAGGGCTTTGGGCAAGTGGTTTGTGTGTGGACAGGAAGGGCAGTAGGGCTATGGTTATTATTAAGTTGTGTCTATCTGTTGCCAGAGAGATGTCGGAAGAGGAGTGGGAAGACCCTGAGCCAGGGAGGAATCTGGCTTTTGCAGTGGTGGCTGCAAACAGAGCAGCAGAAAGTATTGGTGTGAGGGGTGGGCACGAAGAAAACTGGGCAGAGCAGCTCAGAGACGGTGAGGAATAAGGCTTTTCAGGTCTGCAGTGGCTTTTGATGAGAGAGCCTGAATGTGGGTGGGGAGCTGGTGCAGAAGAGACCCGATGATGCCTGGAGCCCACCTTCACCTCTTGGTCCTTTTCTAGGATGGAAAGGACAAGGTGGACAGTCGGACTGTGTCATCTGAGCTCCTGCTGGCCTGACTTTCAGAGGACCAAATGAAAACCAGTTATTCCAGTTTGCGTCATAACTGTTTTCAAAAAAGGAATTTCTAATGTTCCCTTTTACTGTAACCCGTCACCCGAGTGACTTGGTGTGGCAGGGCTGAATGGCAGAAACTCTTTGCCGGGATGAGACTTGCTGAACTAGCCGCGAGATGGCAGCACACAGTTTGCTATCGTGAGAGAGAGCTCGACAAGGATTTTGGAGATGGCAAATCCACAAGTATTTTTAGTACAGCTGGTTTCTGTAAGCACATCCTTGGAAAAAGAGGTGGATATTCTAAAAGGGAAGACAAATGACTGTGGAAAGGTCAGCCTTGGTCAAGTCTGTGACATAGGAATGAGTCATTAATGTGACTTCCGTAAAAAGTTCCTAGGTTGTGGCATTTCAAATTCTGCAATGATGTTTGTAAGGATGAAGACTTTAAGTTTGCTTGAATGCATTCATTGTGCCCAGAGCGGTGGGATAGCTGGGGACAATGCACTGTAATAGTGTTAGATGGCATCTGCTCAGATGCTCTCTCAGAATTAGTGCATCAAGAACCTGTGCAGCTCAATAGCATTTAAGCTTGGTGTTGTTGTTTAATCCCTTACTGAATATCAACAGAGGAATTGTACTTTATTAATGTCTGTTACCTCCTCCAAGCTTCATTTAACTTACATCTACATTTAAAAAGCAAAATACTGACAGCAAAATTACCTGCACCTTTTAAAATGCAGAAGCTTTATCTTGGGGATGGTGGAAGAGATATCTAAATAGAAATTTCTGCATTGTTATGTTATTTAGCATCTGTAAATATGTTGTTTTCAGACCTTGAATCCTATTATATTCCACTTATCATGGAAAAAGAAACATGGGTCATCTCTACAGATAGGTACCATCTCCTTTATGCTTTTGGTAAAGTTGACTACCTAGCTTCAAGTTAGCAAAACTTCTGCCAAAAGAAAAATAATAATAAAAAAAGCAATTACTGTATTTTCCAAATAAGTACATTTGGTTTTTTCTTTTTTTTTTCTTTTTTGAAAGGGAAAATATCTCATTATCTCTCATATTTTAAGCAGTAACTGCAGGGAATACAATACTATGTTGGTAGCTATAACGACGCATATACAGGTCAGTGTACAGTATAGTGACTGTTCTGTGTCTTGGATGAAGACACAGAACTGGCTAAAGACTGGCTAAAACCAGTAGTACCACATCAGAGCCCCTCATTTTCACAGCTTATAATTCTGCCTGGGAAGAAATGTTTATGTATACTGTTTAAAACATATGCAGTGAGCTCAGATATTCTGTTTCTACACAGTCAAATCAGACCTCTTCAGGACATGCAGAATTTAATGCATGGATGCCGATCAGTTGTTTGTGGGCCCATTTGCATGTGCGAGCACTTTGTAGCACTTTTTGTCAGATTTATTGGATCCACACAGTGTGCAGCTTAAATTTAATGCGTATGTGAAATGATGGGTTTGCTGCAACTGAGCGCTCTGCAGTGGTTATATCTGCAATTCTGAACATCCAGAAATCTTGAATCAAGGTACTAAGTGCTTAAATTGCACACCAAAACTTAGCTCTGCTTGGGTACTGTGGGAGTGCATTGAGTCAGTGAGGAGACTGCCTGGCTCACCAGTATCATGATCATGGTCATCCTGATCCCAGCTCATCCCAACCTGCAGAGCAGCCCCCTGTGTGCTGCTCCCTGGGGTGTTCCTGCGTACGCCCGCCCTTCGCTGCTGTACCCGCAGCACCTGCTACTGATGCAATATCTCTGCCAGCTTCCTTGGCACCACGGTCATTTGTGAGAATGAGGAAGGATGTGTCGTTTGTGATTCCCAAGAATGCTATTCCTCTTTTGGCCTTCTGTTTGTCTCTGCTTCCAGCCAGCCCTTTCAACCATGTCAGATCTCTTGCTCCTTCTAAGCTTGGAGATATGCAGGTAGCCCAAGCTTCAGCTCCACAGAGTAAAGAGTATGCTCCAGGCTCTGAAGAGCTTTAGTTGGAGGATCATTCCATCCTCATATCCATCCCACCATTGTCCCTATACAGCTGTTGCAGTTACAGCATATACCTCACAACCAGATGATTTTAACAGGCATCTGACAGCATAGGAAGGTGTTTATGAGTTGCATCAATGTTAGAATAGATTATTATTTTTCTACTGCAGTCTGTGTGTTGCTTTAAGGTGAGTGAAATGCTACCAGTACCAGCATGAACTTTCAGTCCTTGCTGTTCACTTAGGATTTGCAGATCTTTCTCTTCTAGCTGAAAACAGCAGAAGTTCAATAGTTTCTTACAGATAAATGGTGCCCTGCAATTTTTCACTAAGAAGATGCTCTATTCCATTAAATTCTTCCATTTTGTCTCAAGAGAAGAGAATTGATCTCTTCAAGGGAATAAGCTCTTCTTTTAGGGCTATCATTGTGTTTCTGGTAATATCTGTGATGGCCAGTTACAGTCATTAGGGAGTTTGTCCAACATGCAGACTATTTTTATCTGCAGGGGAAATAAATTAACAGGATGCTCCACCTGCCAAATTCACTGTCACTGTTTCATTGCTAGCTGATCCACCGGGCTAGTCACTATCCTTAAGGAATGCTCAGTTTTCGATGAGCCCTGAGAGGCCCCATGGTGCCGGCTTTCCCCCCGCTCACTGGGAGTGCATGAGCCACAGTGTGGTGCATGACAGCACCTGGTTTTGGATGGGGTCTTGCATGGAGCTCCAGGCAAACAAATCCATCCATGGTGTTGTGGGAGCCATTTGACATGCTCATTGGTGTGGTTCGTGTGCATCTTTCCATCAAAACGGACTTTTAAGTAGATCTAATGTCTATTCTCATGTGAGTGCTCATGACAGGACCACTGACCACTCTAGCAGTATGTGTCAAAGGACCTTGGGACCTCCTGAGACTTGCTGACCTTCTTAATGAGATCATACCTCCCTTTTTTCCCCTTTCCAAGCCTGTAGTATCCACTACAAGGGGATACTTCAGATATATGCCAACAGATATATGCAACAGAAATAAGCCAGTTAATATGTATTGCAATTTGTCATAGGGCAAAAGGCCAGATTGTATTAATATAGACACCTTCTATGTAGGGACTTCCACCTCCATTGAGTTGTGCTGGAAAATAGCTACATTAGATCCACTCAGACAGGATTGTGCAACTTTTGTGGCTTTTAAATAATGTTCCAGTGCTAGAAATCTGTACAAGAGACTGTATGTTATAAACCCAGTGCTTCCGTATGATAGAAGGGTCGAAGAGGATGATAATTTTGGCAGAGTAGTCCTGTAGTCTTTCTTCAGAAAGATGCCAAGCAGCTACTCTCTCTGAGACATAACACTTCCTGCGAAGACTGATAGAGGGGTATATGCTTGGATAGAGATGTCAAGAGTGAACAGTTAATGCCTTTTACATGCTGCCTCTGCTATTGTGATAATGTAAGGTTTTTAATTTGACTTAGATTTACACCTTTCCTTGATTTTATGCTTAGTATTCACTTCTGTCTTCATACAAGTGTAATTTAGATTTATGAGGCCGGAAAGGACTGTTATGATCAGGTAATCTGACCTGACTAGCAGAGGCCGTAGACTTTTGCCTAAGCTTGTGCCTACATTAGACCTGTTGCCTCTGGCTGACTTCCAACAGGTTACTGAGAAAGATCTCCAGTCTTGATTTTGATATTAACCTTCTATTGCTTGTTCTCTCTCTCCCCCCCTCTCTTTTGTTATATCCTCTGTTAATTGTCTCCTGCTCCTTTTGGCAATTTCTATCATGCTTCATGGAGATGGAGCCCCTTTAATCTTTAGTTAATTGCTTTCCTGTTCTTCTAATAAAGCCTGAAGACTTCTTTTTTGGTAAGGAAAAAGGATTTTGTGTTAATTAGCCTCTGTGCATATGGTTAGAGAAAAAATATTCATGTTTTTTTTGTGGTGGGACAGTAGGAGTCCTGAATCTAATCTGTGCTGTTTGTCAAGGATTCATGAAGCTGTTATATACCATAATTAATTTCAACTTTTATTTTCCATAGCAGATGCTATGCTTTCATTATAACCTGAGAAATGAGAGTTGGTCTCTTAATACAGTGACCCAGCTTTAGAAGAAACTGTTTTTTGATTTCTGATCCAATTATCTGTTTCTCTTGATACCTATTGTCCCTGCCTGCTGAAATAATAAAAAAATGAAATGTTTTAAATTATACATAGTAAGTGCATCTACACTTTGCTACATGATAGCTACATGTGGAGTCTGAAATGCTGCCTCTAGAATATATTTAAAGTTTATTGAGCAATGGTGGTGGGGAAGCATCTTGTCCACCTGTCTGAAGCCCCCATTTTATGTTTCAATGACAGGTACATAGAGTATCAAGATTCCTAAAGCTGGTCCTAAATTCCCTATCTAGTCAAGGAAAAAGGTAGGTGGCTTTGATGGCCTCCAGAAAGAAATCATCTTTGCCCTAAGTTTGGGCATTTAAGTCATCCACAAAGTACGGTCAGGCACCTTTCCAGACAGGCAACACAGCCATGCATTGTTGGGAGATCATTTTACCAAGGGAAAATAGACATTTAAGTTAATTGGAGAACAAGGCTGCTTTGTCTAATGCACAAGAGTGGTGATTGGATTTAATATTCTTTTTATGTGAGGCAAATAAGAGGTTTGTGTTTTCCTTGAAATAATTGTTCAGAGTCCTGGAAAAAAAGCAAATTTTTTATGTCATCTTTTCCCATAAGTGGAGGCTAGCAGGTATTGCACAGGCAGACTGGGTTTCTGTAGTGTGCAAGAATTGCTTATAAATGCTAGATCCTTAATTTGTCATTTAATTTACATAACCACCATATGGCAACAGTCCATCTACCACATACTGGCTGTAACTAATTTTAACATTATTATTCATATTTCTTCCAGTAACAGAAGGAAAGAACTGCTGTTTGAAATTGTATGCATTACCCAACGTGTAGTAAAACAGTGTGCTCTCCCTTAGATACAATGTGATCTCATCATTGAAGAGCTGAAACGGGAAAACAAAATCCACAGAACTGGAAAACTGGACTAATTCCTGAATTATTTCTGTGCCTTTAGCAACATTTTGTTTTGATAAAGGTTTAAGGTTTCTCTGCTTATCCATTGGGAATGTGCTAGTGATGGTCTGTTGAGCAAAGTGGTGCAACTTGGGAATAGTCGCCTGAATAGGTGGTTAATAATGGAGAAAAATGATTGAAAGAATGGGAGATGTTGAGCTGAATATTCACTCTGTCTGTTGGAAAGAGCAGAAGAGAAGCTGGTCAAGATCTAGATTAGCTGACTGATCTATAAGTTGTAGTTCCTAAGCCAAATCATTAAGCCTTGAAAGCTATTAATCACCCATAAAAGCTTTTGTATCCTCTGTAGAGCATTGCTTAGAGCAAGCAGAAATAGCCCTGGTGTATGCGCAGGAAGCTGGAGAGTAGAGGCAGCCGCTCCGGACCGAGTAAAGCCTATGTGCTGATCTGGGAGGGCCGAGGAACGAGGACACAGCAAGACACGGTTATCTTATCAGCGAAAGAGGCTGGCTAGTCATCATGAAGAGATTGCTTTTAAAAGATGCTCGATTTTAACTTTTTTTTTTTTTTTTTTTTTGAAATATATAGGCAAGCTGAGAATGATAGGGCTGCAAGAGACATTTGGAGTTTATCTTTACTCCAAGGCAGGGTCAGCTGTCTTTCTCGAGGAAGATGTGTCTGACCTCTTCTTCAGGCAGTCCATTCCCATGTTTCGTTATTCTTGCCAACAGAGGAAATTCCCTTGTCTTGAAACCTTGTTGTTAAAATTTAAGCCTGTTACTTTTTCCCCTCTCCTGGATGGACATGGCGAACTAACTCTTCAATCCTTCCCTGCAGCAGTGTTTTCTGTGCTTGAGGGCTGTTAGTATGTCGTGCCTTAGTCTTATGTTCTTTGGATTCAAAAACTCACTGCTCCATCTTTCCTCCAGGGTCATGTTTCCTAGGACTGTTCTTGCAGCTCTCCTTTGCATTCCTTCCAGTTGGCCCACATGAGTTTTTACTTATTTACTTACTTATTTTTGTATTGTGAGAACAAGGCAGTATCACAGCCATGCCTTGTAAGTGCAGAGCAGAAAGGTTTTTCCACATGTTTTGCATACTGTATTCCAGCTCTCAGGTGCATGCAGCATTCTTTTGGGACCTAAAGGAACCTGCCACAGCTTGATGTTGATTTGTGCTCGGCTCCTGTTTGATATTGTTCAAGGTTCTTTTCTACAGAACTGATTTCTAATCAGCTAATTCCTGTTCTGTACTTGTGTGGTTCATTTGCTTTTGTAATACCTTCAATTTGTCCCTGTTGGGATGTATTCTGTTTTTTTTTCCCCAGACCTTATTTCCATTTTTGTCAAGATTATTTTGTCCTTTGCAATACTTCCATTTCCTTCCAGGTTCTTGCCATCTGTAAATTTAATATGCATTCTCTGAATCATGAAGTAAATACTGAAATGTATTGCAGCCAGGACAGACCCCTGGAGAACCCCATGTGACACATCCTTCTGTTCTGATGCTTACTCATATATGGCAATGCTCTGGGATAGATGCAAACCTCAATTCCGGATTTAAGAATTTTCTGGCCACAGGATTGTCATGTTTACTTTCTCCTGGCTTTATGTATCTACATTAATTAATTCTATCTACTGAATTTTGGAGATACATATAATCGTGACATCTAGAAGGATGCAGAAGTTGAAAAAGTATTAGTCACGTAGAATCACTACTTTCAAACATAAATCTCAGCCTTTATTACTCCCTCTGAGGAAAAAACTTGCTGTTGCATATTGTTCAGGTCTGTTTGCAAAGGACAAATTGGCTATACACCGGAAGAAAAGGAAAGAAAGACCGTGGTGTTGTACTCCCCACTCCTCCCAACTATAACACCTCTCTTGAGATATAGTTTATCTCAGTTGGCAGCAGGTCCTGCAAACTTAAATGAAGACAAGCTTTGTGGTTAAAGAAAAGGGCATTTGTGAGGTTTTTTGTTTTGTTTAAACATTTTTTTTAAAGTTAAAAATTGGGGCTGTACCAACAAAATCTATTTACCTTATAGCATTGCCCCATTCTAACTTTGTTTTTCATGGGGAGATCGAGGGCATTAGAAACTGCTTTCTAAAAAGCACATCTCATTTGCAGGTGCTGGGGGTTAAGGAGGAGTTGAGCATTTATGTCATCTTCCTTTTGTTTGAAAATACAACTTTGTAGGGAAGACTACTTGTTTTGGTGCATGATGTGTATTTTATACCATTTCCAATTGTTCTGGAACATTTGTCTCCAGCCTTTGTCACCTGTCTAAGGTGATCTCACATCATCTCATCAGAGCAATAGCTGCCTTCTCACTCTTGAACTCACTCAATATCACAAGAAGGTAATTGACTCAGTTTAGGATAACTGAGTTATCTGGATGACAGGAAGGAAAGACCTTCTTGTGTAGTTCTGTTGCTCTTCTTTTCTGCTTTTGATGCCAGCGATCTCATGATTCCCAGCTTTCCCTTATTCTTTGTTTCACTTTTCACTGTTCTTCTCCGATACTTTCCTTTGCTTTCCCTCTTCATTCTCTTTTGTGTTTTTTTTTTTTTGTTTTGTTTTTTTTTCTCTTTTGCACCTGTCCTCCCTGCAGGAGGACATTTGGTGTGTGGGGAGGTGAGGAGGCCTGTTATAATTCAAAATATCTCCTACTTTTCCACTCCTTTCCTTTCACACTTACTGCTCCACTTCTGACAGCAGTGAAGCCTCCTGGTGTGAAAGACTTCATCCTCGCTCCCGTGGTGGGGAAAGCACTGAGGGCAGTCCTCTTTCTGTCCCTGTAGTGTGTCATGGGACCCTGCATCAGCCAAAGTTTTTTATATTATAATCTTATATTAAATATTATTTTTATATTATATTTTTGTATTAAATGCTCTCAAAAGACTAAAGGTGGTTTGCTGGGTTTTTTAATCTCAAGGCAAACTTCATTTGAATAAAAACTAGAAAATTACATTTTCAAATAGAGAGAACTTAAAGCTCTTAAGAAAGACAAAAAGGAAATGAAAAAAAAAATCAATAACTGCTTTTTCAGGTGAGTCCTTGCCTTAGCCAACTCAGTGACCTGAGTTCTAACAAACTCTGTCCAGCCTCCTCTTCCCTGGGAAGTTCTTCTTGTTCTCCCTCAGGGCTGGCTGGCTCCTTGGCTCTCCTTGGCATCTTTCCTTTCCATGTGATGACTCCCTTGCCTCGTCTGTTGACTTAAGCATCCCTTAAGCACAATAAAAAATTCCCCAAAGAAGACTGAGTTTCTTTCCTCTTAAGTTCTGGCTGACACTGTATTTTCAAAAGAAAATAACAGCAACTTAGAAGCAGCAAATAGAACAGAATCTGTCCCACAGCATTTGAGAAAGAGGGATTGTCTTGAGTATTGTTGGGTGCATGGGGAAAGAGTATTTGAACAGGACATGTAAGGTTACAATAGTATTTTGCTAGAAGGAAATTCCTAATGCGACAAGATAAATGAAAACCAGGATTCTGAACATCATTGCTCATCTGGGATTTTAATTAAAGCAGAGTGTAATTTTACTTAAATGTCCCCAGTGGCTATGGTATTATTATTTATTTATGCCAGTACCCACAGTTTGCTGAACACTTTCCAAACATTCAGGAAAAGACAGTCTCTGGCCTGAGAACTTGCAGTCTGAGGATTGAGAGAGGCGAATAGATGCAGATTAGCTGTATTTATTGAATTTCTAATAGATCAGGAATGTGATTGCTTATCTGATACTAATGCAAACACCTGCTTATGATTGATCTATTGTGTAAGAACTTTTTTTGCTTAAATTAAGAAGTATATCTTATACTCTAATACAGCTTCACAACTTCATCTGTATTTATAATATTTTCTATATTAATAGGTCTGTTTTCCTGAAGCAAGCATTATACGAAGATTAACAATATGTGAAAACACGTATCTTAATCTGAAGCTGCAAGGGCAAAGCATTATTGTTATAGATTTAAGAGCAATAATTTATCTAGCATATGATGAGATATTTAAAAAAAGCTAAGGTTGCAGTTACACTTACAGAAGGACTGGCTGGCAGGGAAGAAGCTGAGTCAGAGTGAGGTGACGGTGATCTGCCTGGGAAGGGGTCTTTCCCATGACGTCTAATGTTCAGTGTGTTGTAGGACAGTGTGTGTTGCTTCTCTTTTCCTTTTAGTTCTCTGTACTTCAGTTTTTAGGTCTTTTCCTGCTCCCCCGAGACATTACTGAGTTGTTGACTGGGATAATTTTGCTCGTTGGGTCCTGTTCAGACAACTCCCCCTATAATTTAATATATTACTATTAAAAAAAATCTGCTCATCTTTTTTTCTTTTTAGCTCTTGCATAGAAAGGTTGGGGAGATAAAAAGTGCTTTGCCCATAGCGCTGTACCTGTAGATGTATGGCTGCACTTGTTCCAGAGTATCTCTTTCTGTGCAGCTCATCTCTTGTCTTTAGCGAGTGCTTCACACTGTTCACACTGCAGGCCCTGGCCCCTTTCCGCCCTGTCGGACCCTTTGGCAGGTTACACTGGTTCTTGCAAATGTGTATTGATTACAGAAGGCAGCTGCCTGACGTGAGCAGTGCCTGACTGCTGCTTTGTTTCTTTCCCCATATTCATAGGCTTAAACCCAGGCGCTGTGACGGCCTCCTGCACCGTACGAGCTGCAGGACCTGCCTGCAGAAATTCAGCATCGAGTCCTAAGATTGTAACTGAGCTACAAGCATGCCTTTTAGGAAAGTATGTCAACTTAAAGGCTACAAATAATGAATGTTTTATGGTAATCACAATTTAGTTGTTCTAATGGGTAATAAATGTTCATTTAATTTTAATTGGAATTTGTTTAGCTTGTGGTTCTCATGTTAGGTCTTCTTATGCTTCTGTTCATCTAGTAAGCTAAGGAAACATCCAAACACCTGTTTTCAAACTTGCAGCTTGTTTATAACAATTCTTGGCTTCCTATATTCTTAAAATCTTGACACTGGACTCAGGTTCCAATATTTGAATTACAATCTCAGCTGACAGAAAATTTGAGATTTCAGAGATTCCCTCTCCCAAATCAGAACAAAAAGAGATCTTAACAATTTCTACAATGTAGGCTCAAAAGTAGTCTTACAGCAAACATGAAACATTTCATTACAGTTTGACTTTTAGTATTTTTCTTTTTTAATTTTTTTAATATGATATAATGTTACCTAAGATAAAAAGGCATATTAAATTCAAAACCAAAACAAGTATATTTAAAAATACAAGAGAAGTGCCATGAAAACCAGAACCTTTTCCCACTTTTTTCTAAAGAGTTTTATTTAAATTCCACCTCCCTGTGAGCACGTTGAATTTTCTGATGAAAAATGTTAGAAAAAAACCCCCAACCCAATTAGTTCTTCTCAGTTGGGCAGTATACAGTCATCCTACTTCTAGCAGATTCATTCTTATTTACACATCTGAAGATCATACTAGCCCTCATAATCACACAGTCATGTTATGAGCTTATTTTTCACTTGCTCTTTCCCTTAAACTAGAGTTCTTCTCCAAGTCACTGAATTACAGGAACTGCTGTCCCATATCTGGATGTTTGACCTATATTCTTCTTTGAACGAAACTAGCACTTCTAGCACCACAGTCTCTGTGTTGAGCTGACCCATTCTTTTCATTCAGCATGCTGCCAGAGTTTGTACTTTAGCTGCAGCAATTCTTTTGTATTTGGTTCAATAATAAAGGTATTTTATAGTGTTGAGCCAAGAACAGAAACTCGGTGCAATACCATTTAAAATACTTCTGTTTAGAAATGTATAAATCCAATTTCCATTTGAAATCCGTTTTATATTCAAGCACCTGCAACTGGATGATGAACTAGATAATCTTATGAAGTTTTTTCATCTTATTTTTCTTATAACTCTATACTTTTTTGTACAAAACTTGTTTTAAAACAGAAAGTCCTGCAGCATGATGTAAAATACCTTGTCAAAACCTGGCATGTCAGTATAATTACCTTTATCACCTAAGCTTCTAATCTCCTCCTGTAATGGTATTTGTGTGACAAAATCTGTTCTCCATAATTCTTACTGAGTGGCATTAATTATGCTACCATACTCTTACTCATGGCAAATGGCATCCCTATCAGCCTTCCATCATTTTGTGTGAGATCAATACTAGTCTATCCCTCTAGGTCATCCTTTTTAACCTTCTTAATATCTAATTAGCTTTTTGCCGTTCTTTCTGCATTATACCAATATTTCTTAAAAATCAATGTCAATCTTCTCCCAAACTTTCTTGTTTCTTGAAGAAGCTCAAGGACAAAGCTCTTCTACTTCCTAGGGAATGTTGAGGCTTTGCGAACTATTCACACAGGTCCCATTACCAGATGCTGAGAAGCCATTTGAGAAGCAGTTATATTACACCCAGTCATACACGGTGGGGAAATATGTTTCAGGTGAAACTTTCCCAGGGAAGTGGAAACTTTATACTTGATTGACTGTAACTTGAAGAAATTGATTAGACTGTAACCTCTGAAACTTCTTAAAGTGACCTTGGTGAGACCTTATACAGTTGCCTCTCATGTCAATGTCGGCACAGGATCAGCCAGGTGGAAGGGTAAAGCCACATGAGAAAGGCAGCGTATTGTAGGTCTCCCAGCCTGGTCCCCAGCTGGGAGACAGGGACCGTCCTGTGTCCCAGTCCACTCCTGCCACGCTCTTTCCATGGGACTTTGTGTACCTTTCTTTCAGGTAAGAAACTTTCCATTTCTGAAAAACAAAGGATAGCATCTGTGCCTGTCTGGTAGATGTCAAACACCTCAGTTGAAAACATTACTTACAAATTGTACATCTGCCTTTTCAGTCTGGTCAGGCTGTGAGTCACAGCCCAGGGCCCCCCATCCGCTCTGGTAGGAAAAGGGGGAAAACATGCAGTCACAAAATGTGTGTGTGTGCTTGGAGAACCTGACTGGGGACTGTCCTTCATGATAAAGCCATGTGGGCAGTAACGGAAAGGAATTTGCTTTACTTTGAATTGTAATAACTTTTTTGATGCTTTGCAGCCCTGCATTTGGTTGCTTGGTTTGACCCACTGCAGCAAGGACCTTTGCTGTGGTAAGCTAAGTTATTGTCACTGTTACCTGCAATTTGAGATTGGTAAGAAGATGACACTAAAAAGACATGAGCTAGCTGATGGCCATCTTGGACTCAACTGAGTAGTATCAGAATGGATGGGTTAATATATAAAAGCCAAACATCTACAGCACCAGGTCAGCACGTGGCAGAAATGCACAACGATTTTCAAGTTTTCTTACTGTTTTTATGAACCATATGTGTACTGACTTCTTAGTCTCCTCTGGCCTGAGGAGCTGGAATTCATTATTTGTTAATACTCCAAACAGGAAAATTTGCTAAGTAAAACGAATCCATTTTCAGGCATAAATATCTGAATTGGATCACAGCATTATTTTTTGCACATGACAAAAAGTATGATTGATCAGATAAAGGTTGAATGCTATGCTATGAACTTCTGAACGTGCAGAAAGTGTTAGCTTTACAATGCCCAGGATTTAAATGTTCAGATCTTCAAATGTACAGTATTCCTGAAGCACATGGGGTTTAAATGACTATTTTAGCGAACCTATCCCCTTGAAGACAGCGGAAAAAAGGCCTTAGACCAAGTTCCTGTTGATTTCAAACTGGCATGTTGATATCATAGAATCATAGAATCAAAGAATCATTAAGGTTGGAAAAGACCTCTAAGGTCATCGAGTCCAACCGTCAACCCCTCACCCCCTATTCCCACTAAACCATGTCCCTGAGCCCCTCATCTATACGTCTTTTAAATGTCTCCAGGGATGGTGATTCCACCTCTTCCCTGGGCAGCCTGTTCCAAGGCCTGACCACTCTTTCAGTCAAGAATTTTTTCCTAACATCCAGCCTAAACCCCCCTTGGCGCAACTTGAGGCCATATCGTCTCCTTCCTCCTGCTCTCATAACACAGTCGCTAAAAAATATCTTGCTTTCTGTTTTATAATCGAGTTTGACTTCTCTCTGAGTCTTATCTAGCAAATGTGTCCAAGATCAGCCTTTGTGTCTGAAAAAAGAAAAGTCAAACTTTCTGTATATACAATTGGATATAATTTCATCTTTGACTTCACTACCGCTGCTATTTATCTGTGAAAGAAATGTAAGATCCTTATAATACTGTTTCTGGCTGGATACATTGAAGGCAATAGTATGCAAAGCTATCGCTGTCACACAACATTTAAACTGGTTGTATTCTTCTCTAGCCCTCATCTGCCCATTTTGTATCAGCTCTGGAACCATGTGTATCATCTGGTTTGGGAGTATGTTCACTGTGACTACACTTGCCATGGGGTTTGCCAAGCTAAACAGAAACTGGCAAAAGCCTTCTCCATCATGTGTCCAAAACAAGCAGTCTGCTGGGGTTAGCACTCAGTCCCAATGTTGTGTAGATGCTTTTTTTGCTTATAAATCTCATCAGGAGATTGAACTAGTTATTTTTCTTAGAAAGACCCATGGATCGATTTCTCTGTCCATATAGCTGTAAACTATTGTATGGCCTGAGTGACCTTAAAAAGAGAGTGGAAATTGGAGGCAGCCACATCTCACTTCCTTGTATTCTCACTTCCCACAGGCTTCACAATGTGCAACTGCAGAACTAGGTCTGTGCTTTGGCATGGACTGTTTTCCATAATATTTTATTAGCATAATAAAATATATAGGACAAGTCATGTTTTCAGCTGGTTTTCACCTCTAGCTAATTGGTTAGTATTTACTGCTACTGGCAGTGTCTTCTCCATGTACCAAAGGCCAGAACCAAGGTACAAGATTTCCATTCCTAACGTGGGATTTGGTCATTATATAGACTTATTTCACTAGCTAAAACTTAAGCATCTTGTTCATTTATGAGGCTACAGGGTATCTACTGGCCTCCTGCTGCCATTCCATAGAAACGGAGGTCTCCCATGTGGCCTGCATCATATCTCCCAGCTGCACCTCCCTAGGACGTGACAAACATTGCTAGATGCCTTTTACGGTTAGACAACGGGACCGAGCTCTTGGTGCCTTTTATCCAAACATCCCAGCCCAGTGGCTGCTTAACCCTGAAGGTTTCTAAACACCTTTGGAGCTCTTCTTCAACTCAGCCTGCAATGCTGCCTGCCTGCCCAAGCCTCAGTGGATCCCAAAACTAGGCAGAGAAGCATGCAAAATCCTTTTGAAGTGAGCCTGCCTTGCACACTGACAAAACTGTGTCCCTCCCGAGTGGAAATTATGGGTAAGATGTTTCTAAGGAACCTCTCATACCTAATATTGTGGCTGTAGCACTCACCCAGGAGGCAGAGATATGGGTGGGGTGCCCTCCTCAACCTGAGGGACTTCAGGCTCACGCTCCCTCTCTTGCAGCAAAGCACTGTAGCCATGGGGTAGCGTGAGGCCTCCTGGTGAAACACAGGAGGGAGTAAGGCTTGGCAGCCTCACGAGGATTTAGCTGTGAAGGGGCAGGATGCAGTGGGACGGGGGGACCAGGGTTCTCACCACTGTTCAGGAGTCTTAGTTTTTCCCACTGAGTGGCCTATCCCAAGTTTTGGAAGGAGCTCAGATATCTGGCTCTGGATTTCATTCTGTAAGTCAGTCTGAAAGTTAGTGTTGCCGCCTTTAAATCCTTTACTGGACCCAACCCAAAAGGAATAAGAAAAAATAGCTGAACAGTTCTTCTATACTTCTAATGATCTCATATGCATCTTTGCAATTGTTCACCCTGTAATGTTGATGGGTAAATGTCAATGCTGACAGCTCTTGTGATTTTGGCCATAAGTCTTGTGAAATATGTGACCATTTGTAAAGACCTGGAAGGTGGAGAAATACCAGGATACACTAAGCTTCCATTAAAAAAAAAATCATTTTTTCTTTAGTTGTTACAAAAACCCCAAGAATTTGTCTTCAGTGGAAGGCTGAGACTCAGAAGACAAATATGATTCCAAGTGTAACAAATGACCAACATTCCTAATTTCAGCTAATACAACTCTGAGCCCTGACATGATTTTTTGATTGAATTGTAGCTGCAGAACTGAACCACGCTGAGTTATAGAAAAGTCTACTGAACACTGGAAGTGGTAAATGGACGGTGTGGCTATCAAAAGGATCAGGGTGGAAAACAAGAAATCTCTCAGGTCATCGCAGAATGGATAAATTGTTCATTCACCTGACATTACAGATCACTTAATCCTAGATAAACCACTGTCTAGAAAACTTTAAAATGAGGCTTTATTGCAAGCATAACAGGAGCCTTAACTGTTTCTACTCTGAGGGAATATTCCAGGGTGATTTTGCAAGTAGTCAGAGTCCACAGACAAGTTTTTTTTTCTTTTCTGCACACTATTTTACATCATTTTTATTTCATGCTTCTTTCTGCTGAAGAAGAATTGTGTTATATGGAGCATATACAGGCACTGTGATATGGAATACCGTGCATCAGGTTGTAGTAGTGTTGTTAGTACCAAGTATGTCATCAATAGGTGCTGAGGACTGCCCAATTTTTAAATTAAAAAAAAAAAATTAAAACATGCTCTTTTAGCAAAGCCATTTCTCAAAGCAAGGGTGTTAATGGATGCAAATGTGATAACCTAGGGCTTATTTTAAGTTTTTAATAAGTCACATGTTCTCTAAATACTCATTGAAGGCAGTGCTATTTTGAAGGGGTGGTTGTTAAGAAAAAATCCTTAAGCAAACATCAAATGTATGAGGGGGAAAAAAATCTGAATGTCTCTATTAGCTATTCATTTAATCCCCAAATTAAAATTGACTCTACTGAGGAAAAGCTTTAAAAATTATCCAAATTAAGCCAATTAGCTTCTCTAGAGATTTTAAATTTTATTGTAAAAGTGTATTTTTAACTAGCAAATACCAGATTAAATTACTTTTTATTTTAGCAAATGTCTATATGTTTTAATCTTAACTTCCTTTCATTCAATTAAACTCTTTTCATGGTTGATGTGACAACTTTAAATATTGCAGCTCAGAAGCAGAAGCATTTCAGAATCCCGACGAGGTGTGCTCAAGTCAAATGTTCCTCTGCAAGGCTGCAGTTATGAGTGTTACGCATTAAAACCCTGTTTATACGACAGCTATTTCATTGGATGTATCTATCTGTATTGCACTGAGAAACCTGGACCCGAATGGACCCCCTTCTGGAAACCTGCACCTGCAGACAAAAAGCAGAAGATTTCTAGAAAATGTGGATGCGTTGAACACTAGTACCAGCTCGTTTCAATTTCAGGTTCCTCTCTGGAAGGTGGTGTACAAAGAGAGAGATTTTCACGATCCCAGTGGGATTGCAGGAAGAAAAACTCCTGTGCTGATTCAGGGTAAAACCTTGTTCCCAATTAAGGTGTGTGCTTGTATTTCCTTTCCCCAGGGTACAGGAGGCTGCAGAGCTCCTCTATTTCAGCTGTGTGAGTACCAACACAGCTGGGCTGACATCGGTCTTGATTAGGCAGAGAGGCTGGATTGAGGTGGAAATGGTCAGGCAAGATGCTTGCACTGACACAGGCACCTCTGGCTGTGTAATCAGAGGAGAAACACAGCCCACCCGTGCAGAGGCAGACCCAACACCTGCCGTGACCCTCCTGTGGGACCGTGCACCCTGCACCGGGAGGAAGAGTGTGCCCCATACGTGGGCCTGGGTGGCGGTGGAAAGCTGTGAGGCTGTCCTCCCCTCTCCTCGCCCCTGGGCGAGAGGCAGCCCTTTCACAAGAAGTGGTGGAAGAACCATGGCTCAGAGCAGGAGCATCGGAGCTGTCTGCACCGAGGTTGTGGAGAGGGACATTGAGGGCAGCTGGGAAAGGGCAAACTCCTCCAGACCCACCCACCAGGAAATCTGTGTCTGAAATGGGAGCAAAGACCTTTGATTTAGTTGTCGGTAATGACTTGGGTCCTTATGTCTAGATAGTCGTGGCTGTAGATGTCTAAAGCTAGTGTCCCCCTTGTTAGTCCCCTGAGACTCCCTCTGTGGTCAATGAAGAGAAACTACTACATCTAGGAGTCAATTTACCAAACCTTTTAAAGACACCTCTTTGAGGATGAAGTGATTGCCCTGAAGAAGACTATTTCTCTTTCTGGTCTATAAAAAATGTTTAGAGTTACTGTTGTATGTCTACACGGAACCGTTATATGCCTAAGCCAATGGGGCACATGAATTCTGGTCCTCAAACTTCCTGGAGGACAGCTGCCAGTCCTCAGAATTTGTCACAGATCATGATGCACTATGCAGCCTTCAGCTTAGGGGTAATTATATTTAGAATGCCCCTCACCTGTGCCCTGCAAACCCGAGCCTGAAAATCACTGGTTCAACTAACACATACTAGCTAGACCTTGTAAAACCAGTAGTATTCCGTAATACAGACAAACTCGTTCTGTGCGTGCTAAAGCTACTGGATGTTATTTTCGCTGATTGCTTCACATGTTAAAACAAGAGTCTGTATTAATGTTTTAAAATAATAAGTAATAATGATACTTTAACATACTATTTTAATCCAGTCTTTTCACATTTTAAAATGAGTATGCAGCATAGCCTTGTTTTTGTAATGTTAATTTTGTAGAAGCGTAGCTTCCAGACCTCAGTGAGTACAGTTTCCGCTTATATTAGCATACAGTGCAACTGCAGCAAGGAAAGGTAATTTTAAAGTCTTTGACTTGGAAATCCATTAATATGTCACTGAAATAATATGATTAATAATGTTTCTTTCTGATGATCAACAAACTAGTGTTTTTATAAACCATTATTTGATGTTTATATGATTTTTTTCTATTAGGAAATAGAAGTGCCAGAAGGGAATGCGACTATTGACTTGCAGCCATTGCTTCCATGGGCTCTCATCCAGCAGTTAGCAATAGTGCTTATGTGGATCTATCTACACAAAACTGGTTCCTGACAGAACTGGCAGAAGCTTGATTTTTATGAAAATCGCTGATATTTTAAAACATCCCCTTTTTTCTGTTTGAGAATGATTACCAGCTTTTAAATTTCTCTGTGAAGCAAAAATAATGAAAAGAGATGTTTGGGACACCTCAACACATAGTCATTTCCAGATAAAACATATATCCTGGCCTGAAACTGGGAATCTTCATTATTTTCTCAAAGCTTATAGAGCATTTCTGCAACTAGCCTGTTGAAGGGATAATACCCCAAGAAGCAGGGAACTGGGGCAATTTTACTACAGCCCCCTGAACTGCTTGAGCAAAGGGCTTAATATCCCTCTTCTCAGCACATCTATCTGGGCTCATTCTTGAACACGCTCTCTGGTCCAGTGGATATTTTTTGATCTGGACCAGAAAACACTGCACAAGAGAGACGGAGAGATGATGTGTAGAGCAAGTAATTTAGCACAATAGGAGCAAATCCATAGAGTGAGCACTAAGGACGCCGTGTCCATGCTGTCCCTGGTGCAGGGGTGTCACATGGGACTAGGGCTAGCCTGGTTCTGAGGTCTGGGTGCCTGATGGAACGCAGCTTGCATTTTGGCTTCATCTGAGAGGGTGGTCCCATTGGTTTGGTCCAAGACAGCTCTGTGGTACAATCTGAGTGCTGTAAATAGGGGTGAAAAAGAGGTTTGCCTCAAAATAGGACTCTTAATCCAAGCTAAAATGCAAATGTAGACACGGGCAATGAAACCCATCTGGAGTATGCTGGAAATCAGGGCAGTTTCTTGACGTCAGGGAGTGCTGGTTTCAATCATTGGTTGCAGTGGGTCAGAAAGAGGATGCCTGTATGTGTTTCTGTCATGGCAAATTAATAACATAGCTACAAGATTGCAGGAAGGGGTCTGCTCCCACCAGTTTCTCCTCTTGCATATCCCCAACCCTTCATTTTCAAATTTCCTTTGATTTTCTGAAGTGTTGAATAAAAATTAAAAAAAAAAACACAACAACAAAACCAACAACAAAACAACATAATCGCATTTAGGGAATAAAACAAATTTTTAAAAAATTAAGGAGAAATATTTTTGTCTGATCCTAAATTATTTATTTTATTTTGATTTCATTCAGATACATTGTTTATTTCAACACCTTATCTATCTCTCTGTTCATGTGTTTGTCAGTTAGTCTGCCAAATAAGTTTTAGCCTATGGACTTTTTCAACTAAATCATCCCCAGTGATGGGAATATAAAGATGCTATGTTCCCAAAGCAATATTTTATTTCTTGAAAGCTCTTGGCTGGATACTTGAATTAATTCTTCTACTGAGGGAAAAGGCTTCAGTTTGAGTTCAAAAGCTTTTTACTCCATTTTACCTGTTTGGCCAGGCAGCAGGCACACATTTTTTTTATTAACATCATTGTGGCCATTGACAGTAAATATTGAAAAGAAACACAAGGCAATCTAGGAGAAGCAACTAGAGACATTAAGAAATACGCAAATTTTATGTCAAGTTTTACAACATAATACGCTTTCTATAAATCCATGGTAACGTGAATATTATTATTTCAGTACATTTAATTTATCCACTAAAACACCTAAACTCTTCTTGAACCTGTTTAGACAATGAAATGCTTAAGGTCAGATTGCTGAGCCTTCCCCCACTTCATCTTCTGCATGTGAGCATATGTCCTCCTTGAAATGGTTTTGTGACCATGCTAATGAAAATCCCATTTATACCTGTCTTAGTTTCCTCACTGAATGCAAGTTGAAGAGTGAAAATGTATGGATAAATATTTTAGCATCTAATGTAGTGCTATAGTAGTTGTATTTCACATCAAAACAGCTCTATGCCTATTGCCAGTTCCAAAATTGCCCGGTAAGACTGATGAGGTGGCGTTTAGAACTGGAAATGTTTCTGCCGCAGAAGTGTCCCTACTCAGTGGGACCTACTAAGTGTCTGGTACAACACTCACTTAATTATTCCACTAGTGATTACCAGTCTTCAGGGCAGAGTTAAGCAATGAAGCACAAGAAAGCAAGAATCATTAACCTTAATACCAATGACATGACAAAGTGGCTTTTAGATATCCTAGGTTTTTTTTTTTAAGACAAGAAAATGCCACTATCATAAGAGTACATTACAATTGGTCTTTCTCGATTAAAATAATGTCACTGATTGTTTTGTACTTTAAGCAGAGTTTAAATAATGAAGGGATTTATTAAGATCACCTTATCATTGATAAATGAAGGTAATTCCCAAGCTGCAGATGCAGAGCAGAACACTGGATGAATATTGCATCATTGTACACTTAATCTTCCTCCCAGCAACACTGATAGGGAGTTCTCTGTTGTTTCAGTAGCACAGAACCTACAGCAAATATGGTTGCACATACATTTTCTGATCCTCCACTGTATTAAAAAAGCCCAGTCTTCACTTCACACGTATAAAATAGTAACATGCACATTACTTACAGCTGGTAACCATTAAATAAAGTGTGAAACTTCCTTGTGAAATATGCCATGCATCATTCTAGCCTTTAATTAGTTACAAGATCTAGCTATCTCAGAACTTCAGTCCTGTCCTTCAGCTCTGACCCTCAAGGGAATACTGGGACAATTTTCAAGACTGTAACCTCAATCTGACATGGGCTATGTTCATCTTAACAAGTCATATGGGGCAGCACAGGTCTATAGAGCAAAATATTTGGTGCTGATGAGTTGATGTCCACACCACATGTGGACATGTGGATCACTTCAGACTAGCTCTAGTTTGGTCTGTTAGTGGTTGTAACACTTTAGGCTATCTCCTGGAGTGCAACTTCAACTTCTAGTTTCCCCTAGAGCGAAATTCCCTAGAGGAATCCAGTCCATGAGCCCCAAGTCTGCTCTGTTATGTTAACAAAAGCATATAGTAAGTAGGGACAACTAGGAGGTTTACTTCAAAACTGTTCTTATGATCCAAGCTGAAATGTTAATGTGAACTCCCCCACAAAGTGCCATATGGATGTAAAAAGTCATCATATGCGAATCTTGAGCAGCAGCTCAATTACAATTTGTTCACGTAAAAGTCAAGCAAGAAAAAACCCAACCATGACCATTCCTTTTCTCACAGGCAGTTAATTAAAATGATTGAACAATTTTATAGCAATTAAATTAAATTTTTAGGAAAAAGTGGCAGAATTATTTCCTTTTAAATATGTAGCTTCTTAATAAATAAAAAAATTTTTTTTTTCCTAAGGCTTTTTCACTTTTAAATACTTAGCACATGGTTGATTGACTTCTTAAAACCATTCTGAATATTTGCCGGCAACTTACTGTGAGGAGAAAAAGGGAAAAAGAAGGAATCATTAGTGCTGGAGTATTACCTGCCACCAGAGCGGACATAATGAACAGTAAAACTAGTCATGAACTGGTGGTGAGTGTTCTCAGAACCTGAGCCTGACCTGTTGTCTTTACTGTCTGCATCTTCCCATGCTCCAGTGGTGGATATACCTCACCTCACTTCGATCATCTACAATGCAGTTACATCTGAGCCAGCTGTCTAGACTCTTTTTATAGTCCATGTAGAGAAAAAGACACTTCTCAGGCATGATTTACATGTTCTATTTAGACATCTATGGTAATATCAGATGACTCACTGCCTGGAAAGTAGCTATTTCTTTCCATTTCCATATTTTGCATTTACACAGGGAACATAGAGGCATATTTTAAATACAGGAGTTTACATTTTAGATGTTTGAGAATCTGTCCTGAAGACCTATGTATTCTGCCCAAGAAAATTCACCTCAATTTTTAATGTCTTCTAACTAACGGTTAAATATATAACAATATATTTACATGATCCTTAAAGAACAGTTTCAGGAGCAACAACTAATAGGGCATGTTCACCTGCTTACTCTGAGGTTATGGGTCTGGGCACATGAGGTGACACCATAATCTACTTAACATCATTCTTGTGAGTTTACATATCCACTCAGAGAATAAGCTCAGGCCAAATGTGGGGTTGGACATATATCTGCTGTCTGTATGGACGCTGTATGGGTGCCATGTTTTCAGGGGGATTGTCAGAGCCTTTTCAAAATGCTTTCCCTGCTCAGTTCTGCTTAAGGGTGGGTCTTGCAACATTTAAACTTGCAATCACATTTAACCAAAGCATTTTATTACTTCAAGTGAGTCTTCATTTGTGATTTTGGTGATTTCTAGAGCTGCAATTCTATTGCTTCTGCAACAAACCATGAAAAGAAATGTTTGACTTTGCGGTGCAATGCCTTGAACTCTAGAAAATGGATTAATGGCTTGGTTTCTGGCTGTCTAATAGGCAATATTAAAAGTAGAATCAAGTTCACCTTATATCAAGCCTTGAGTATGTTTTTTATCTAGGGAGTATGCAGGTCATTTTGTGCCCTTAGTTTAGAAAACAGTCTTCTGATGAATTCTGCTGTCCACAAAAATGATGGAAACACCAGACTTGAAGATTAGCCATTTCCAAGCACTGCTAACCTCAGATGATTTTGCCAACCACCTACAAAGTGTCTGGATCAAGGCAGAGCATGATCAACTCCACCTGTAATTTGGCAAATGACATTGTATGCAAATAACTTCTTTGGAAAGGTAAATAAAGGCAAAGATTTTTTTTCATGTAAAATAGCTGTGTCCGTCTGCTGTCGTTTAAGAGGAAAGCTTTCGGCTCACATGTAGAAAAGGTGATGTGGTTTTACTTTCTGATATATCAACCTTTTTTGTACCTCACCTCGAAGATGTCAGCATTTCAAAGGCTGGTGAAGTAATCACTATATATAGCTTTTTATCAGTTTTTGTAGAGTGGCTTAGAATGAAAGGCACTCTTAAACATGGTTTCATTTTTCCTTTAGTGAAGGACAAAATGAAAGACTAAGGTTTTAGAAGCTGCAGAACTTAGTACCTATATAGACACTTTATTAAATACAGATATAAAACCATACAGTCATTATACTAGAGGACATGCTAGTGGAGACTGTCCCCATTACAAAGGTATAACAATGAATAACTCCCGTTGTGGGCGGTGTAATTTTTAGTTAATTAGGATTGAGTCTCTCTTCTCTTTAGCAAATATTATGTTTCTTCACAACTGTCTGTGCTGACTTCAATGTTCTGACTTGTGTGGGAGAGGATTTTGCAGGCTCATCATCCATTTGTGTTTTGGAAACACTGTGTTTGATTCATAAATATACTATATCCTTCACTTTAAATTTAGTATGAGTCCTCCATCTCTAACTTCCAGATGGGTCTCCTTCAGATTTCAATCCCAATGAGAGGCATATTCTTACACTATGCGTTAAGAAAACTTATCAAGTTTTATGACAGTGTTCAGGACAGATGTGTCACTGTCATCCTCTAGCTCTGTGCAGAAGAAAGACATGTAAGAGAATATGACACAGACTTTGACCAGTATATATGCCAGAGCCAAGAGCCCTGCTCTGCTCCTATAGGTTTGGCAGACTGTGCTCAAGGCCAGCTCTGACATGGTGCAGTGATGTGACCTTGGGTCAGGTGGCTGAGGAGACACCTTCATGAGAAAGCTGTAAGAAATCTCGTTTGGGCTCCTCAGCGTCACTCAGGAATTTTTTTAATCTCTGTCATTCCTTCTTTGCCCTTTCCTGAGCTGTTGCACCCATGCCTGTGCCTCGCCATGTACCCCTCTGATGAAGATCCTGATCCTCCAGCTTGACCTCCCGGCTTGACCTCAGACTTGCCTCTCCACTGTGACTTGTCCAGCTGACCCCGGTTGCTGCCACCAGACCTGCTCTGCTCCGTTGTTTGGCTGCTGTGGGACTGGGTCTCTTGTGGAGGGCACTGCCCCTGCCCACTGTGCTGCCGCCTCGGCTCCCGGCTTGCCCTTCCCTGCAGCACAGCCGGCTCCGTCTGCCCCCTGAAAGTAGAGATTCAAAAACCCGTTTACAGAATGGTGTTCTTGTGCTGCTCCTTCCGGCAGAGAGATGGTTTCCAACTGCTAAAATCTTCTAACATATTGGAGTTTGTTAGACACATTTGGAAATCAGATACTAAAAATATTCTGATTCTGAAAATATCTTCCCTGGAAACTGTGCTACCTTTCCTACATGATGGCTATCTTCCTTTTTATAGTTTAAGCTTTGACATCTCCTGTTCACTGCTGAAAAGTTTGTTTGAAATAAGTCACAGTCAGGGCCTTCCAAAGGTATGTTCTATTTTACAGATGGTTGCACACTTTCTTTGGCCTCCAGATAATGCTTTTTGTCATAGTTACTACTGTGAAATGCCTTTTCTCTCCCTTTTATTTTTTTCACCATGCAGTAGATTTTGTAAAGAAATATTAGTCTTAGAGAAGTGCACACAAAACACACAAGTGTCAAGTTCTTTTTTGAGTGATTATGTTTTCTTGAAAAATTCCAACACCCATATTCTGAAATATCTTATAACTCAGAACCCAGTATCCACTGTCACTTTAATGGGAATCACTGACTTCATGGGTCTGTATTCCTTGATGGCTATTAATCAGCAGACCTTTGCCTAAAGTGATTATTCAAGTGGTTTTATCGCCTCAGTAGGTTTAATTCTCATATTTGAATAACACAAAAAGTCGCATTTCTATCACTTAGATGGCAACAAAAAAAAACCCCACCCAGAACTCAGAATGTCTTACTTCACACTATTTCAAAGTTTTACAAAAAATCAGTCCTATTTGAATGTCATTAAAAGCTGTACTGGTGAGTGTGGTTATGGAATTGTGCTGCTCTGTCAAAATCACTGCTTGGATACACGGAGGTTCAACATCTTTTCGGTAGGAGAAATAGAGGCATAGAAATGGACTGATGCATTTGGTTTTGCTTGGCTTTAAAGACATGTTTAGAGCACGCATTTATTCTAAGCAGCAATTAAAACTGAAGCTCTCAGCCCATGTCTCTATGGTCCTGACATTTCAGTGTGGCCTTTAATCTATGCCAGTCTCCTACCGCATAAGATGCTTCCTGTGAGAATCAGAACTTCTCATTCAAAAAAGGGTTATTTAGGAGCTCCTTTATGACAACTTGTTCTCCAGAACTGGGTTTCTTCCCTCCCGAGTTAGTTGTGCAGGTAGTAGTTGTCACCAGTCCTGACATTAGTTTTCTGTACAAATTGACATTAGCTGCCATTGGGCTTGAATCAGAATGAATCCCACTCGAAGAATGATGGATGTATTTTGCCTCTCTTTTGTGTCATCTATCCTCACCAAATGACCATCTTCATGTAAAGCTTCTCATTCTTTCCTTTTCTCCCTCCTCTCCTCCCCCCCCCCCCCCCCCCCAGTTTATTTTCTCTGCTTGCATTTAGTCAAAACACAGCACACATCTCTTTGGTTATGCATTTATTTACCATACTTCTGCCTAAGAGTCATTGTGCTACTCACTGTAAACATACGTAATGAGATATAGTCCTGATGCCCCCCAAACTGTGCTCTAGAAAAGATGTGGCTGGGAGAGATAGGGCAAGGCAACACATTGCATTCAGGTTGGTGGCCAAGCTGCAAACACATTGGAGGTTTCCTTATCATAATCTTCAGACCTCAGCCTGTGTCTCCAGCTGCAAGATTTACACAAAAGTTCAAGCATCAGCTGTGCCCTCAGAACATCACTTGGTTTTGCTTTGCTGAACTTTCTGTTAAGCTGCTGGAGCTGCAGAGTGTAAATGAAGTTGGAAATTGGTCTATCCAACACTACTGATAACTCATGCATGGCTTATTTTCCTGATTGGCATTAAGGACGATCTCTGCTTTAAAATGGAATTTTGCTCATGGTTGAACATCAGGATTTAACCTATGTGACTATATTCCAGATTTCTATAAGATCACTGAAATCACAGCTCCTCAGTCTTCTTTCATGGAAGGTTTTGAGAAAAAAACAAATGCAAACATGAGTATATATATATATTTTCTGTCTAAGACATGGCCGATTTCCCAGTGCCATTTTCCAATAGTGACAGATCATCTCCATAAGAGATGTTACGGGCTTGAAAGACTCATCAGATATTGTCAGAGTCCTGGGGCAGACATTTAATACATAAATCCAAGAAGTACCATATAACAAAAACAATCATGGAAGCACTGGCTGGGTATATTAGAGCACGCTTGGAATTCCTCCTCCTTGCAGCAACGATGTTCAAAGTAAGCAAGACAACTGTGGATAAAGAAAAGAAAAATATTATTTTTTATGAAGGAAAGCAGTTCAGAGTAATCTAAAATGGGAAGATGGAAATGATCCGGTTAGTGTCAGGAGCCTGACGAACAGGCCATCCCGCTCCGACCAGGAGTCTGGAGCCCTCTCCTGCTGCAGGGACCTGGGACCGAGCCGAGCCGAGCCGAGCCGAGCCGAGCCGAGCCGAGCCGAGCCGTGCGAGGGCCGGCGGAGCCCGGCGCCGCGGGTGCAGTTGCGGGCAGCGCCCTCGAGGTGGAACCTTCTCACCGAGGCTGGGGCGGGCGCTCCCGGGCGGGCGGGCAGCTGCGGCCCCACCGGCGCTGCGCTCCCGCGGCTGTGCGGGGCCGGCCCGGGCGCTCCCACCCGGCGGCGCGGAGCTCCGCGTGGCCCGGAGCGGAGCGCCCGGGAGCATCCCTGTGCGAGCGGGGGATGGCCCTGGGGTGGGGAGAGCCTTTGAGGAGAGGAGCAAACTTCCAGACTGTTCCAGCAAAGTGTCCCTTATTACCCTCCGGCGTGGCCCTGGCCCCGCGCTCCCGAAACCTGCCTGATGCCTGGGGGAGAACGAGAACTCCTCCACCCGGCATCCGAGCCGAGAGCTGAAACCGGGGATAGGACAAAAAGCGTCGGGAAACCTCCCCCGTGTCATCGACCCGATGAGGGAGGACACGACTCCGCCGCCCGCNGAGCCGCGGGGCTCCTGTGGGGGACCGCTCCGCCGGGGAGGGGGGACGCATCGGGGGACGGGGGCTGGAGGGCGTTTTCTTACTTGGCTGTGAATGGCACGGCCGGCCGGGCAGGTGCGTGGGTCCGCCGTTGCAATTGAGCGGCGAGACGGCAGAGGGTGGGTATAGTCACAGGGGCTGAGCCACTCGTCCCAAAAAGTTGTGGGTTTTTTTGGTATTTTTTTGTGGGTTTTTTTTTTTTTTAGGCGAGGGGAGGAGGAATAAGGAAGGAGACGAGTGGAGCGGGTTCGGCTTGGCTGATCGCGAGTGTTGTGCAGCGCTACTGAAATCGCTCTCCTGGATACCTGTCCCAGGCTGAGCGCCTGCATGCTAAGCTGACGCTACCAGGGGAAGCTATTTGAGACGAGGGTTGTACAGAAATTACCTTATGCTATTCCCGATCGGCGCCGAGTATTAATTCCAGTGACCTCTACAGTAATATGGATATGCAACTCTTTTCGATCAAGGTATCTGTGTATGTATGTGTGTCTCCTTTAGTTCTTATTTTAAGGGGAGAGGAGTCCACAAATAACACAAGTTTTGCCTCAGTTAACGTTTTTGGGCTGGGCAATCCTCTCCACCTGCTTCGTGGCGCCGGGAGCTTTTGTTTTTTGCTTTAATTATTTATCATTTTTATTGTCGATATCCTTCCCCAATCAGCTCTAACGAAAGAGATCCCGGGCACGATGCCGTCACAGCAGCGAGCAAAAAGGGAGAATATCCGTGCTCCCGAACAGCGAGATCTCCTCTTTGCCTCCTGAACTGGGTCTTCTCCCACCCTCGAGGGGAGGGGGGCCACAGGGGTTCCCCCGCGCTCCCTGCCGCCCTGTTCACGTTTCGCCGGCCGGGAGGGAAGAGGGGGCTCCCGCCGCTCCGGGAGGACGGGGCCAGCCCCCCCCTTGCGCCGCCGTCAACTTCTCGTTCGGCTCCGGGGCCGGGGTCGAGCGAGCTGCCTGCCGCCCGCCTGTACCGCACCGCTTCCCGGGTGGGCTCTGCTCCTTCGGCTGCGCGGGGGGGACCCCGTGGCCCTGGGGCGGGAAGGGGAAGGGGGATCCCCGCCAGGCTCCGGGGGCTTCCTCCCCCGAGGAAGAGAAGCTGTGCCGGCCCACGGCGAGGGATTAGCTGTCCCCTCCCCGGTGCGGAGCAGCATCCCCCAGCGCTGGCATGTGTTGGTTGCTGGAACCCGAAGTGTTGGCAGGTGAATGGGTAACACGGTTAAAAAAAACCCAAAACAACAAAATCCACAACTCAAGCAATAAAAATCGATCAGTGACCCAAAGTGCATGCAAATCCGGCGTTGGCATTTTGGAGTTTGCAAGCTTCTGACCTCTGGGACCAGGGATTCATTAAAAGAGATTTAGGTTTTCATTGAGGGGGAACAGAAGGGTATTAAAGCTGACCAGTGATACAAGGAGAGGAAGGAATCACCGGTGGTTGTAAATAAAAGGCGACGCTTGGTTTTGCATCGCCGCTGGCGGAGGAGCCGTGCTCCCGGCCGGGGGTCAGGGCTCGGAGGAGACGGCCGGAGCCTCGGCTCCAGCCCCGGGAGATCCGCATGTGCCCGCCGCCCGCCGCGCACGGGCCGCCTGAGCTGCAAGGCCGCGGGGTGAGGCAGTCGAAAACCGTCCTACGGGCGCTAACTGGAAGGAGCGAGGCCCCGGGGAGAGCCGCGCCAAGGCGGTGCCGGAATCCCTCACCAACAGACGCCAGCTGGGGTAGGGATGAGCCTGGGAAGAGGAGAAAAAAAAATAATAAATAGCTCGGCTAAGTGAAGTGGAGAACAATAGGGGGCTCCCTTCAAGGGAGAAACGCCGCGGTGATGGGCGATGATCGTGGAGTTGCGCGGGGAGAGGCGGCTCGCCCAGCCCCGGGGGCGCTCCGCGGGCCCCTCCGCCGGGCGGGGCCGGCCGTGGCCGGGCGGGCTGCGCTAGCCCTTCCTCGGGCCGAGAAAGGTGCCGGGATGCGTTAGGAGCCGAAAGGCAGCCGGGAAAGCACGGAGGAGCCGCACGGAAGGCCGGTGCGTGGCCGGCTGTCTGCTCCCGGCAGTGCGCGCCGGAGCCGGGCGGGGAGGGAGGGGCAGAGTGCTGGGAGGGATGCGCGGCGTGCGGTGCGGAGCGCTGTGAGGGATGCGCGGGTGCGGTGCGGAGTGCTAGGAGGGATACGCCGGTGCGGTGCGCGGGGTGAGATTCGCGGGATGAGCGGGTGCGGTGCGGAATGCATCGGCATGCGATCCGCGGGGTGCGGTGCGGGGCTCGCCGCCACCCGGGGGACGCGGCCGCTCGCTGGGGCCGCCGCCAGGGTCGAGCGCGGACACGGGGGGGCTTTTCTGCAGGATGCCCCGGGACGATTTCGTCGGGCGGTTGCGTTTCTCTGGGCACAGCCCCTCTCGCAGGGCACTGGGCTGTGCTACCAGCACCTGCTCTGAACCCAGCTGTGCCGGCTGGGGAGTGGGAGTCTGGTGGGAAGAGGGTAAAATGAGAGCAAAAACAACAGAGAAAGCTCTCCTCGGCTGCCTGGGAAAAGCTCCTTGATCATCATTTGCCAGACCAGAGGTGAAACCAACTCTAAAGGTGTTAATATTGATGGGGTTTATTCGGCTGTGAGACCAGGCAAGGGTGGAAGGAAATATTTAATGCTGTTTCATTTTTAAAAATTGTAAGCTCCTATTAGCCTCACCCTGGCAGAAGGACCTGTGCTGGTTTTTAGCAGGGTAGCTTATTTGGAAAATGGATATTTGCAAGGTAGAAAGTGAAGGCAGGTGCTTTGGTGTATTTGTAAAGAGGCTGATCAGACTGAGTGGAGACTTTTCTCTCATGGTGCACTAGGAATAAATAGTTCCTGTAAACGAGATGCTGAGGGGGACTCGCCTTGAAGTCCTGATTATTGTGTAAATGTTACCTCTGTGGCAGGGGCACAGCAAATCATTACAGAAGAGCTGAGGTAGATCATCAGTGAAGAATTTTCCTGCAAGTTAGGAGTTGCGATGTCAAGGCCTAAGGTTTTCCAAATTCCCGTCTGTTGTCAGCAAAACCCATTAATCTTCTATATGTGTCAGTTTACTGTATGCAGGTGGCAACTCTTTACCTGCTTTGTGCGGAAATTCAGCTATTTGCTCATCGCTGAATGCTGTGCAGGAGAAAGAGGTAACTTTTATGAACACTAAAATGAATGTTAGCAAGATAATTCTTATTTGATAGTTCAGAAGTAACATATCAGTAGTTAAAAGTCAAAATAATCACATTTTTTCAGGTTTTTTTCTCCTCAGAGCTTCATAATGGAAGATGCTGTTATTTTGTTTTCATTCAGTAAAACCAGATCAGTTTTGCATTGACTGGACAATCTGACATTTTGTGAAAGTAGAAATGGGTTTTCACCCTAAAACTCCTGCTTTTCTAGTTCACAGAATATTGGTTTCATTTTATTTTAGTGCAGTTCCAACTGTGCTTCAAATGCAATGACAAATGAATTTTTTGGCCGCAAACAAAATGTTAAATACTTTTTCTCAAATGTTTTTGCCCCCCACTAAATAGCTTTTTTCATCCCTCAGTAAAGGATTCATGTGTGTCTGTCTGGCAAAGTTGATTAAAAAATGTTCCATGAAGTTCAGCGATCGTGTTTTCCTGCTTATGCTGCGGAGAGTACTCCTTGCTCCTGTGGCTGTCTGTAATTGCGTGATCTTTTTAAACAATATTTCCAGGTGAACATATTGAATCTTTCTATCTGATTTCAGCTACGACTTCAGTGCCAGCTGAAGATGGCTCTTTCAGGAACCTTGTTACCAAAATAGAGACATTGCCTATATTTATTTAAGTATTTATCTGTCACTCTCAGCTCATTATTTAGACCTTTTCATTAACATAAAGAACTCCCATAATGAGCTCGTCTCTCAGGGCAATGAGTCTGTGGTTGGAACAGTGACCAGTCCAGGCACATGCTAATGCACTGACTCTGGCAAGGTGGTACCAAAGTACCCATTCTTGAGCTCAAAAAGCTGGATGGTTTTAGGAAGGAAGTAATTTTGGAACCAGACACTACATGCAGAAGTTTCTATGTCCCCTGTCTTGAAGTACCCCGCCTCCTTAGGTTTAAAAATAAATATATATTCTAGCAGAACAAGTGGAGATTTGTGCTGAAATACTGACTTTAAAAATAGAAGTATGTATAATGCCAGATATATTTAATGAATTAAATCCAAGAGAAACATGCATTCCAAGGTGACTGGAAGAGAGGCTTCGTGGTGCACTTTCTCTTGGACTGTGCTGGAGAAATATGTGAATTTCTTCTCTGAAGTCACTTTTCTAGTGAACACCAACTACTACAGTGAAGAATCTGGCAAATCGAGAATATATTTGCATTAATTCAAACTTTTATGGTCAATTGGAAAAGGACAGCATTTTACTTCGAATGAAATCTCTGCACATGAGGAAAGTTCATTCAGGCTTTATAGCCCAAAGGCTTATGCTTTTTCACTAAAATTCATTGATAAAAATGAAATTCATTATATCAGATGCTTTCTCCTTAGCTACACAGGCTTACAACATTCTGTAAAAGTTAATATTAATCAATATACTAAAAAGAGTATGGCATGAATAAATTAGGTGGTGTAATAGAAGCTTAAACCTTTAAAAATAATTTTAAAATTTTATTTCAGTTTTATAGGCAAGCTGTGGACACTTGCAGCAAAGAGACATGCTTTTTCAGGAAAACATGAAAGCTGAGGCAGAGCAATTAATGCTTATGTAGACTACAATGTTGAAAAATGATTATTCTCAATTAATCTGACTTTCAGTCAGATAAGGTATTGGACTGAAGATGTTGGCCTCACTGTAGCTTCTCCATTGTCATTGGAATTTGGGTTGCAATAGTTGAATTCATCACTATTTGTCTGTGCAAAGACTGACAGTTGCTTTAATTTCTGGCCATTCTTTGGCTGTAGGGAATTGACCTGAGGCCGAGCAAGAGAAAAAGTAGCATTTCTTTCCTTAATGAATATTTTCACTTTTTTTAGTGGGTGGTGCTTTCTTATTCTCTGTACAGTGTTAAATAAGAGCAGTCTTATCTTTTATTGCCTCAGAGAATTGCTCCCTGTATGGGTTGTACATACATGCATAGACTAATGAGTTGGTTGTTCATTGTGGAACAAGAAAGGAAATTGCCTCTGTGTCTATTTTAGGTGTAGCTACAACCTTTACTCTTTACTATTTTGAACCCTTAACTGTATTTTTCTACTAAGGCAATCAAGACAACAGACAGTTGTGGCTAGTTAATGGTTAACACAATCTTTTCTCTATGGCATCGGCCATATAAAAAACATCCCACAGGGGTGGATCAACTCACAGTGACGTTAGTCAAGTTCCTCCATTTGTGACTGAGTTTGAGTTTGGCTCACGGGGCTGAAGCCTGGTCAGATTTGTAAACTATGTGCCCAAAAGGAGCCAAAGGAGAATGATGGGATTGTCACATAAACCAACACAGACTTTGTTTCATTTAGATTCAACTCTGAGCCAAATTCAAGCAAAATTATATGTTAAGAGGCACCAAAAGTCTTGTGTGCTGCTGTTTCCAATTGCAGTGATTTCATACACACCCATTAAATATGTCTCATTTTCAGGTTGTTACTCTGTTACCAAATCACAGTGAAATACCTTCATATTCAATAGAAGACCTTCCATTGTGAGTTTTTTTCTCAGGTCTTCAAATAGCCACTATTTAAAAACTCTTCTTCAGCTTTTGTGAGCTTAGTAATATCATTTGGGGAAAAACGTAACAAAATAGATGTAAGAAGAGGATGATAAATTTAAAGAACTATCAAACCACATTTTGAGTTTTGTTACCACATAATATATAAAAATCTCATGGAAAATAATTCAATACATCTTTGAAAAACAGTATAGTTGTCTATAACTGTCTTCTAATTTTTGTCTATAATTGTCTTCTAATTTGATCATATTTTTGGTAGGAACCAGTCAGCTCACTAGAGACAAAGTACATATCAACAGATGAGCCTGTTGCCTGGATTTTCTGTATAGGCAGTGAGGTAGGCACTTGTTCAATGTGATCAATTTCATAATAAATAAAACTTTTTTAAAGAAAAGGATCAGGTGAATTACACCCTATGATGTCCACTGCTCTCCATAGCCTATAATAGGTGCCTTGAGAGACTGGCTCAGATGCAGTTGCCCACAGTGTGCCTACCTAGTATTAGGTAAAATTAATTCTTTCTCTCTTCTCCTCAGAGGTCTAAAAATTTATTCAGGCATGTGTAATTTTGATAAATATTGAAATAAATAAATGCCACTCATTTGAGAATTAAAGTGGGGGCAATTTGGAGATATTTATAACAGTCAGTCAGGTGATTAGGTGTGTAGGCTGAAATCCTGATCTCGTTAAAATCAGTGGGACTTCCCTAGATGTCAGTAGGGGCACAACATTGTTCCTATTTAATTTGGTCCAAATGTAAGCAGAAAATAGAGACCTTGTTAATGCTGGACCTCAGCTCAAGTAAAATGTTGGAAAGGGAATATCGGATGTTCAGCTGGTTTCCTAACAGAATACCTTGTGCTCTTTTTGCTTAAGAAATCAGCTACCTTTTCATAAAAGTAATTTAGTGTTAGAAATTATTTGGAAGGCATTTTAGATATATAGTAAGCTCAGAAAAAAGTGAATTCCACTGGAGAAATAATCAGTTTAATATCCAAATGAATTGCATGTGCTTGTACTGCAGCGGTTGAAGAGCGTACTTAAATTCAGGAGCCCTGATTACTCCATTGTCATAAATGGAACCTCTCCATGAGTGAGAGTGTAAGTAGTTATTGCGCTTCTGTAGGCTGGAACAGAATGATACAGCAAAACAGAAAAATCGGATCAAATCTCTTTCTGGATATAATGCAATGCGAAGGTAAATACAAATTACTGGTCAGAATCTGAACACCAAGCTAAGTTTAGTTCCCCTGATTTGACTTTTGCTCTGCTAGTATCATCAATTTCCCTGCTTGTAGTACAGTGCAGCCGGGTAGGCCAAGAATTACTCCCTTACAGAATATCGGAAGTAAAACCTAGGCTATTTAATTCTTATTCAAAAGTAAATACACTGTGTGACAGGTATAAAACTGCTGAACTAAATGATATTCCTCACCTTTTTTTTTTTTTTTTTTCCCCTAGAGGTACCTCAGCTCCAAAGCAAAATACAAGGACATCAGCTACTGACCTCATCTTAGCATCAGGACCAGACATACTAGCACTTCACCATCAATTAAAAGCAATTGAAAACCACCTCTCAGAAAAGCTGATCAACTCATGACATCAGTGGACATTCTTTGTAAACCACATTTTATGTACTTCTGCTGAGATCCTTTTTCTACCTGCCGCATGGTTCTTTATTACTTACTAGGCACTGATGGTAGCCTCCAGAAAGTGCAGCTTCAAATGGTCAACCTCATCTTTTAGCAAGAGGAAAATCTGGGTACTGGATAGCAACAACGTCTTCAGAGAAGATGGTATATGAAGGAAAACAATTAGTTTCCTGCCATTGTTTCTTCCTGTTAACAGCCAAATTCTACTGGATACTCACCCTGATGCAAAGAACTCATGGCCAGGAATATGCCCACTCCATCCGACTGGATGGGGACATCATCTTGGGAGGACTGTTCCCCGTCCATGCAAAAGGGGATAGAGGGGTGCCTTGTGGGGAGCTGAAGAAGGAGAAAGGGATCCACAGACTAGAGGCAATGCTGTATGCAATTGATCAGATTAATAAAGACCCTGATCTTCTTGCCAATATCACCTTAGGTGTCCGGATCCTTGATACATGTTCAAGGGACACTTATGCATTGGAGCAATCCTTAACATTTGTGCAAGCGTTGATAGAAAAAGACGGTTCAGACGTGAAGTGTGCTAATGGTGACCCACCTATTTTCACTAAGCCAGACAAGATATCAGGTGTAATAGGTGCTGCAGCAAGTTCTGTGTCCATTATGGTCGCAAATATTTTAAGACTTTTTAAGGTAAGGAGCATTTTCTATCTTTCTTTTAAATTTCAAGCACAATGACATAAGTGAAGTGATTGTGTTCAAAAAAGAAAGGACTTTTTCAGATTCAGAAATCTGAAATGACCGGTTTGCCCTTTCAAAGCAAAGGAAAAAAACAAAACCCAGCAATGATTGCAGACCCTAACTTGAGGTGCCAAATGCCTCTTCTGAAGTTCTGAGCAACCAGAGTACATTTTAATTCTTTAGGGATTTGTATCCTTATTTTTTTACTACTCACCTTTGCTCCATATTGAGCATTTATGCTCATCAAGACTAGGTTGAGATTGATTTCCCAAGTTTCCAGGAGAATGAAATATAAGGTTTAAGCACAAATCCGTTTGTAGGAGGACCAGATCATTTCCCTAAATAGGAAGGTATGCCAGTAATAATCTAGTGCTATTGATGTGCATGTCTAGCCAAATGAAATGTACTGAAATATCTTTGATTTCCTTGAAATCTTAACATCCTCCATATTTTTACAAGGTGATACTTTTTTCCAGACTTTGTTATCACTTTGTGAGAGATTACTTTTGGACAACAGTTCTACTGGCATTTCCTTCCATGTACTTTATTAAGCTCTAACATTATAAATAATGGAAAAGTAAACCTGCCACTTTTAAACTTGCTAAGTTAGATGGGAAGATGAATGCATTCTAATCAATCAACTTAGCTGGAACAGATCAGGCAGCAGACATTTAATATTTAATCCTGTGCAAAGAGATGATGGTAAATTGAGCACTTTTTTCTACGCACAGAATGACTGTAACTTTTGTCTGAATCTATTACTGTCCTACCTCCCACTGTTATTCAGACTCGTTCCTTCCATTCAGAAATCTTGCCTTGTGTCCTACGACTTCACAACCACCAAAGACCACTTAAAGACTATTTCTTTGACTTTAGTGGAGAAGATTCTGGTAATGTTAAATATTGCTGTTATTTATTTTGAAAAGTGTTGCACTTGTTTTCTAATTGTTGTACCTGAGAGATTGATTAGAAGTAAGGAAAGGTTAGCTTTTTTTTTTTGAAGGTTTCTCAAATTGGTAAAGAGTGTTTCAGTCATTTAAAGGGTGATTTTTGTCCTTCCCTCTGGCTCTCCCATGAAGGGCATAATGATGGATTTACAGTTCAGTGGAGGAGCAAAGTATCTGCTGGGTTGTGGTCAGGTGTTCATTACAATCTCAAACTGATCCCTAGCTGTACTTCCTGCACAGGTTTGAGAGTAGTGGACTTGTTCCAGCCATATGTTTTGCTTGTGAAAATCAAGTGCACAAAACTGATCTAAGACTTAAAAATGTTCTATACAGAGAACACCTCTGGAGCCATGCCTAGTGGGGAGGCCTGTCTTTCCTAGGAACAATCATGCATGTTGTAGGAGGTGTCTATTTTTAATTTCAGATCCTTTCTTGAAGTTGTGTTACCCTATTAAATAATGCATAGTTCTGAAGTAATGATAGATGGAACGGTCACTTTAATTACCCATCATAATGCCATGTAGACTATGACTTACACCTAGTTTTGAGTTGAATACAGTGCCGTAGACTGATTTAAGAAACTAAGCCTTTAAGACATGCATTAACTGTGAATTAAGAGCAGCAAGAAGGAAAGAGGCCTATGAATTGTTCTAAGATAGTGGCAATTTGTCTTCTGAAACCATGACAGCTACCTCCTGATTTCCATTATGCAATAAGATTGCAAATAACATTCTACTGCAGTGTTAATCAATAGAGGGTCATGTGATAATCCCCTCTGGGGAAAGATCTTATTTACCCATTTAATTGATGTAACACAGCTGCTGGCAAAAGGAGGAGACAACTCTTTTAGTTTTAATTATAGATCCTGCACAAATATTCTTAATAATGTAAAAAATGACAAATTATACCCTTTAATGTCTGATGTTGGACCTGCATCTGAAGTCTGTTTTTACACCTTCCTCTCAGAAGTAGATCTCTTACCTCTGCATGAGTAAAGGCTTCTGGATAAGGTCCTCAGTTAGCAGCACTATAGAAACCATTCACAATGGTTATAGTCAAGAGGATTAGGAAATTAAGGGTCATTTGCCAGAAATATAGAAGTATAATCCAGTTTGGGTTGTATTCAGACCAAAGACATGGACTGAGATTCTCAGCTGATGCATCCCCACAGCTCCACAGCTGAGGACCAGGACCATGGTCCATGCTCACAAAGGCTCCAGGTATGAAATTGTATTTGCTGTATCTTGGTATGTGTCAAGGCTGGGCACTCAGCCGGTGTCAATGCCTGTACTTTCATTGAAGTCAGTGATCACCATCATGCAAATTCTTGTTTCCATTATATCCAGGATGAGTGTGATTCATCCATATTTCTGTCTAACAGTTCTATTCAGGAAGTTGAACCTGTAATTTGAAGTTCAGTATTCCTTTAATGTCTACTCTGAAGTTCCTAAATATCAGGACTACATATTTTTTGAGAACACTGTTATCCAGTGAAATTTTAATCTGTGATGAAATTGTGAGAAGTATATTATATCACTCAATGTGAATACACAAACGAAGATAGTCTGAGAAATAGTATGCTCAGCACCTTGGATTTTCATGCTGCTATTTTTCTTTTCCTTGCCATTTTATTTCTTTCTTTGATTGATTTTACAACATAAAACATACAGGTCAATAGTCCTATCTGATGATCTGGTGGGTAGCATAAACTGATTGATAATCACACGACAGAGAATGACCTTGATCTATAGCCTTTCTTCTGGTCAAATGGCTCACCTTGAATTCTTCTCTGTCCTTTCTCCTTTTGTGAATTTCCAGGTGCATCACTGCTTAGCGGGTGATTTTCTGTCCTTAGTAGGTCCAAAACATTAAGGTCCAAATTTGGACAGCCTAAATTTCACCTGTTGATGTTTTTAGACCTTTCAGAGGCACTTTACAAATAGGAAACACTTGTTCAAGGAATTAACTGTTTGAAAGTGGACCTGTTATTCCTTGATCATCATAAGGAGGCTGCTTTTTGCCTTACGCTACCCTGGTCCTTGATGCAAAAAAGATTGTGTGAAACAGTTGCTTATTAGGCTTTCAAAACTTGGAGGTGGTCTTGCTGCAGATAGAGTAGAAGAAGGAGAGGACCTTCAGAGGTGAGCACAGAAGGACTGTGCTAGGTAACAACAGAGTAGCTACCCACTAAAAGAGTTTTTCATGGATCTCAGGACAGGTTGTCCCCACTTGAAGTTGCTGGCTCATAATTTTAAGTTGTTTTTATCAGAGAACGTCAGGGATGAGCTGCTTCACAAGGGAAATTGAGACAGAAGCCAAGGGGACAGCAAGACAAGAAGGGCAGTCATCTCACAGCCTCACCTGAATGAGAAGAACAAAACAGGTCCATCCATGTAACCAGGTTCAGCCAACAGTCCAGTGATTGCCAGACAAGACCATAGTAATGAGGCAGGGCCAAGGTCAGCCCTTGTCAGGTCAGCAGGGAAAGGTTGGGGTCAGCAAGGCAAGGTCATGGTCAGCAAGGTACAAGGCCAGCAGCATATCTTAAGCAGGAGCCAAGGGCAAGGGCCAGAGGTGAAATGCAGCTGCCGAGCAAAGAAGGTGGACAGAAGTCCTGATGAGGCTTCTCATTGCTCTTCCTCACAACTTAGCTGTTTTCCTGGGCTGACCCAGGGTCACGTATCTGCGCCATGTTGGAGATGACCTTGAAGACATGGAGTCAAATCCAGGGCTGGGGAAGGGAGGATCTTGCAGAGCCTGTTGGTGCATTCAGGGCCTTGACAGTTTTTTAGCATTTCCCATGGCAGTGACTGCAGAAATAGGACAGATGGGCATGGGCCAGCCTCTTTCCTTTCTTCTGGTGCACCAGGAACTGCTCTTTCCTCTGGGTAATGGAAAGTGACATTGTTTGGTGTTCGTTTTTTTTCAGTCTGGAAATCCTGCTGCCAAGTTTGTTTCTGTTTGGCTGGTAGGATCTACTGAGGGGCTGTCTGTCTCAGTTGGCCAGCTCTCACTAGCACAAAGGCAACCTTTCTATTGACTTGATCAGTCAAAATCTTACCCTTACACACTTCCTTGGCTTTGTCTTACTGAAATTTTGGCTTCCTGTAGGATGCTCAGGCACAGGCAGTGGTACCCTTTAGCTGCTTTGTATGACACTCATAAGCATCTGGGCTGTTCCCGGTCCCTCAAAACTTGGCCTGGAGGAAAGAGACTCTATAACTTAGCTCACTTCATGTATTATGTTCCCTGTATTCAAAGCTTCTACTTGTTTAATGTCTGAATAACTCGTGTCAATGGTTAAAATCTGCTGGAAAAAGAGGGACATTTGTTTATGCTAGTGTCCTCCCATCTAAAAACTTCACACTATTTCTGAGCTCTTTGGTACACTCCATCTGTCACCTTCACACATCTTCTAGCCAATGTCACATTAAGAGCAGCCTAGGGATGATGGTTTGCATGTGAACTGAGATGGGTGGACAGTACGCTTGGTGAATTGTGAACTTAAGCTTTTATGTGTATATTTATGTACATGCATATAAAGCCAAGATATTAATCAGTAGTTTTATTCCTTGCTTTGCCTTGCCTTTTGCCTTGCCTTGCCTTCTCTTTTCTCCTCTTTTCCCAAGACTAAATGACTTATTTCCTCTTTTTGGTCAAATTCCCTTCGTGCTGCACCGCTGTAATCCACTTTAATAGCTCCTGTCCGGAGGGACTAATATTCACTTCATGCACATTTGTCTTATACATTTCATACACATTTACCTCTTCAGAAGTACAAGTATAAATGACATTATGGAGTTACTCTTTCAACTTTATGTGCAACCATCCAAAACGCAAGGGATAGTTTCTTTCAGTAAATCTAGAAGTGAATATATTTGTTCCCTCAGCATTTTGTTTGTTTGGTTGTTTCCTTGCCTCATTTTGGGTTTTACTGTATATCTTTGGCTGGTAACCTTGTGCAGCTACCAGGGCTGGATGATGCTTTTTTTAGGCTCAGTTGTAGGTCTTTTTACATTTGGTTGCCATTCGGCGCTCTGGCTGCCTTGTGTTCCAGACCTGCACAAAACAGCAGACAGGCTTCCCAGAAATGAGGGAATTACCGTTGTACAGAGGCTAACCTCACTTCATAAATACAGGGCTATGTATTTAATTGTGGCAATAGAGTGCAGCTCATGATTGAAGGGAATATGATGTAAATAAAATGTAATAACTTTTTACCACATAATTTCAGAGAGCACATATATACTTTTGTGAGGCAACCTGAACCATACACAGATCCTGATCCTGACACTATATAAGCATTACTGACTTCAGAGGCTCTAGCGGGATGCAGGAGTCAGTCTGTTCCATATCTGACTGCAGGGTCTTTCCATAACGGAAGAGCTTTACTACACACTTTATAAGAATTGAAGAACAGGCTCAAGAATTTTATCCAACATATTGGCATTCATTAATAAAAAATGTGCTGCGCTGATTAAAAGATATCAATTTTCTGTTCACTGTGTCATGCTACATTTGTCAACAACATTTTCTGCTGCATAGCATTTGAAATTTGAAATAGGATGATTTTTTTTTTGGTGGTTAAAACGTGGAAAATCTTGTGTGAAGTGTGAAGAAAAATTGTTGTTAGTAGGGAGAAGACGACTGAAACATTTTGAAATCAGCTCTTAAGATGAACAGATTTGTTTTACTTTTGTTCTAGATAATATTTTCACTTTCTGAATCATTTTTAATTATAAAAGGAAGCTATTGCCAATGTATCCCATTTAATTTTACAGTGTTTTTTGTAGCTTATTACAAGCACATATCTGTTTAGTGCCTAAGCATCTTGTCTTGTTATTGGCTGGAAAATACCATTATAATAATTCCATTTTTTCTCCCTTCCCTCCCCCTCCCCCCATAATTCAGCCTCTTTTACATAGAAACAACATTCATATCTCTTTATGTTTCCATGGTAGTAGATACTTGATTACGCAACACCCCACCCCCCCATCCCCCCCTTTTAATTCAACCATGATTCTTCTGTCAGTACTGGGTTAAATGTGTTATGGTCAAGAGAGGCAAACGCCAGGTCAACACCAAGATAAAATTATACATACAACAGATACTTTGCAAGTATCAATAATGAAACAGTTGGGAAATTTTTTAGTTGCAGCCAGAGGAAATAATAGGTTTTCAGATTCTGTGAAACTGCTAGGACTGATTAGAATCAAATTTTATTTGTGTTAAGCTGCTTGAGGCAAGGGAGTACGAAAACAACTTGATGCATTCATTTATTATTTTACAGTATATTAGTTCCTTAAATATTCCTCTAAAGATTTAATATTTTTAGTCTTCTCCCATTCCTGGATGGAGCTATAAGTAGTGGTTAGAGCAAAGGGGCAATCTGGTTTTCTGTATTATTTTCCATGTTTGCCATTGGTTTGCTACAAGGCTTGAGAAGCAGCTCTTGACCTTTTTGTGCTTCTCCTTTGTCATTTTGATTTGCTTATATTTAACCATTTCACAGGGACAATCGGAAGCTTGATTAACATTTGTTGAATAGTTTGAGATGTCTCCCCTGTTTTTGTAGGCAAGCTGAAGCTGTCTAAAATGTTGAGGTTTTTATGCCATTTCATAGCCACAGTATGTGAGCACCTTACAAAGAGAGTGCAGCTATTAAAGACCAGCGGTCTGATTTTCTTTCTACTTCCCTGAGGGCAGTTGGGACTATATATATATATAGCCTTTCCCTCACATGAAGGAAACTGCATATGCGGAGAGAATTATTTCACCCTTTCCTGGCTGAAGTGTTGCTGAGTTCCTACCACTGTGTTAGGGTTGTTTGTATGTGACAGAGGCCCCTGAGTTGTTTGTTAAATAGTACCTATATTAATGTAAGTATCAGTCGTAATTTCACAAATGAGAAGACCAAAAGGCTGAGAGGAGGCCAGCAGTTCAACAAGGGCTCACTTACGCCCAGAAACACAAACTCTGCAGTGGACTTTTTTAAAGATCTTGTGTTAATAGGAGGCACTTTTTACTTCTCTGCTAGTAAACAAAATGTACCAGGCATAGTTCTATGGCACCGAGGCCCACTGACAGAGAAAATCCACATCTGTATCATAAACTCCTTTATTCCCCCAAATCATGGGGCTGCATGCAAATTACTGGGAGGGAATGATTCCTGACCCATGCTGACTTCTGAAGCCTGTCTGGAAATTGGGAGACTTGGCTGGCACAGGTCACGGCTGAGCTGTGGGATGTCCTAGCAGTGAAGGCAGCTGAGCTGGTGCTGAGGGATGCGCTCTGGAATGATGTGATTTACCAGCATAGACGTCGCTGCTGATTTCTCAGGACAGAGCTCCTCTGCTCCTACGTCACACTGAAGGGAAGACAAGACACTGCAAGGATCATTGATGCTGTTTTGGTGTTTTAGTACAGCAATGTTAGTTTTATTAGCCACAATAAGAACTAAATTAAGACTTTTTCCCTGGTGGATAATTGTTTCAGTACAGTGACAGCTGTGCAATATGAATAGTCCTGCATTCTGGCTGTCATCAGAAACTAGGCATTGTTGTGTGTTACAGCCAACTGGTAGATTTTGTGGGTTTGTGTATTTCCATCCTCATTATTTTCCCTAAAGCACATTGTGCTTTTAGGATTAAACTGGTTTAGAGTGCTTAAATGTATATCCTTGTGTTTTCTAGCATTTATCAAAGAAAAATAGTAATCCAAACAAAAGTCTTACTGAAGTACACTAATTCCACATGAATGAATTAAATAGCCAAGAGCAAAATGCTCCTCTGGGCTGGGATCTACATATGCTCCCAGATCAGAAAAGCAAGTTATTATGTCCCCTATCCTTCTGACAGGACAATTAAGCATTTAAGTGAGGTTTTAAATTAGGAGGCTGTTTGCCCTTGGCTCTCCGTGTCCTCCATAGGGAGAGTAAAATGCTTTCAGTGGGGGACTGGATCAGGTCTATGAGTGTGGATACATCTTTCACATTTACAGAAAGATGATGGGTTGATCCATGCTTGCACTTTCACCAGACAGAACCTCTTCTCACTGGAAGGCTTTGGAAGACTTGCAAGTCATAGGTGGCTCTGTACACGTTTATAAGGAGATTTTAAACACCTGCAAGGGTGATGCCAGTTTCTTAATTCCTTCCTCACTTTCTGGCGGGAGGAATCTTATTAATCTCTTTTTCTCTTCCATTTCCTCCTTGCTCTATTTCTGTCTCTTGTTGTCTTAAGAAAAGCTACTTTTTGACCACTGTTCGCAATATTTTCCAAATGAGTATTTCATTCCATAGTCTCCAAACAAATTTTTTTTTCAGACATGCTGAATAAGCAAGGCTCTGACCAGGTCTCAGTTTCTGTAGGTTGTGAGGATAAGTGGGTCAGCAGGAGGAAGAGCTGGAGTTTGGGTGACTAATGAGTGAGAGCTATCTATGGGGATAACAGGAAAGGAAGGAAATGCTTGTTGAGGGACTGAGCCCTCAAGGGGCAAGGGTCTCTCCTTTTTACCTCACTGTAGGATTTTTTGTCTGGCACTTCAGATAGATATCTGGCTCTAACTCTTCTTCGTAACAAATTATTTCTGATAGCAATGCTGAGATATGCCACAGTATTGTGAGAGCTCTCTTCCTATTGTATTTCTTTTTTAGCTTGAGACTGTGTAACAGGAGGAAAAGTGATTTCTCTGAGCAGAAATAATTCATATTTTGAGTTTTGGCTTATGTTCTTTCATAGAATGTGCCTCCAGCATTTAGTTGCGTAGCAGCAGTACTTGTAGAGGCAGAATCAGGATCTTTATTCCTTCTTCACTGGTACATTTATGCACATGGCTCTTCTATAGACTTAAAAGTAACAAAAGGATGATAGCCCATTTTGGGTATCATTCTACAAAAAGCTCCTAACAATTTCCATTAGTTTTTTACTTTGATAGTGGCTCAGTCGCATTTGAAATGCCATTACAATCTTCTTCCAGGCTGGGTAAAATTTTGTCAAGCAACGCCATTGCATTATGGTAGCGTTGATCCCCCACGGTGGTTGTTACTCTTATTCAGATAAATTTTCTTTGTTTTTTGTTTGTAAAGTCCTTTGAAATGTTAAGGTCTTAGTGAAAAGTTATCACCACCATTATTCTTAGGCTATTCTTTAGAGAAACATTTCAAACAGGATCCTGCAATAGTTCTGGCCTGACATGTCCAAAACAAAGCCCAAGAAAAGAGCTGAAGAAAGGGCTGACTTTCTTGCTGTTCTTATTTCTTCTTTTGGTGCCATGAGTATGCTTTGGTTTCATCAATAGTGCTGATACAGAGAAAGTCCTTTTCCAGAAGCGCTGACTTCCCTGTGGGCTGTCACCTAGACAAGGACTCACCAGTCTAGAAGGTGTGTCTTATGAACACAGGTGAAGTCACAGGAGGTCTCAAGACTTACCTATTCGGATGATATGTGAAAGTATTATTAAGTGAAGTAGAGCATGGGCTAAAAAGTTGAAACGCACTGCTATAGAAGACAATACATACTGGCTAATAATAGAAAGGAGGGAATGTATAATGGCTGTATGTGTGCTTTTGCACATGTATATTTGCTACATTATTATATTACCATAAATCCATTGGTTGTGGACTACATAGTCTGAACAACCTTTCAAGAGAGTGCTGTGGGAGAAGAAAATGTATCTTGGTAATCTGAGACAAGGAACTCATTTATCATTAGGAGCAGCACAAAAAATCCTGGGGATTCAGACTATGCTCATCGCTCTGGTGTCTGGGACCAAAGAAAAACATGTCTTGCAGAAAGAGGCAAACAGGCTGGTATCATACACTGAATGGAAAATGCGAAAGGCCTGGGAATCTCAAGACTGCAGAAGGCTTGCTGCAGGAGCAAGAATTGTTTTCTGATTCATATATCTGGCTTCTGCTGAGTTCAGGAGCAACATATAAGTAGCATAAGTGAGTACATACTTCTGTAGCCAGCTGGATATGACCTGCTTGTTGAGTTCTGCTTACTCAAAAGGAAAACGAAGTCTGATTTTTGTGTCACTTGTTTAAATGAGGAAGAATCCCTGGGAGAGCAATGTATTCCAGGGAAGCCAGTGAATTATACCACTGTAAAACTGGATTTATCCAGAGGCAAATAATATCCTGCATCCATGCAATATTGCATCCCATTGGTATTACTGTCAGTAGGCTTTCTATTCCAATATGGGAATTCAACAGGTGTGTAGCAAAAGCAGATGTGGATTCTCAATTATTGCTTCATGACATTTTCAGATATGATCATGGTGATGCTTTTTTGGTCTCAGTCTGCAGAAAGGTATGGATATGTTCAATTGGAAGAGAGATGGCTTTTTCTGTGGGACAGCACTGATCTTGGGGGAGCTGGCAATCTGATCTCCACAGGCGTGTCTCTGCAGAGTGGCTTTTATAATATGGACTGACTACAAACATTACACCCCAAATTCTGCTGATAAAGAGGAGTTAGTAGAGCATGGACATGTATAGCTAGGATATTTTTTCAGGAGGCAAAATATAGGTTGACTATTAGAAAAAAATATTGCCAAGAAGTACCCTATTGTGCATTGCCTAAAAGTTAATCCAGTTGTGTGGGATAGGAGAAATACCAAATTTCCTACTTCCTAGCTTTCTGAAAATTAGATTGGCTAGAAGTATAAAATACATTTTTGTGTCAGTGGGAAAATAATCTAGATAAAATAGCCAGCGTTTTCCACTCCTAACTTTGATGGTGCTTTTTACAATCTTTTACATAACAAAGCATAGGATTTAAAAGTTACCAGCTGCTATATTTACTTTCCAAAGTGTGAAGAAAATATGTATTGTGCTGAGGATTAAAGGGCTGATTCGCTTTGTGCTCAGTTCAGGCAGAACTGAAGTGTTTGTAATGAAAGTAAAAGCTATTAGAAAGCATGAAACATGAGAGAAAAAAAAAATGTGTTTATGTCTTCTTTGTTGGACAGGATTTGATGATGCCTTTTGAAAGTTTAAGTGTAAACATTTATCTTATTAACCAGCATTTCTTTTTTTTTGTGCATGTTACAAACAGTTCCATTTGTAAAACCTAAATGCAGTTGGAGCTGTTGTTTCAGCCCACTGGGAACTGTTTTGCCAAATATCTTCTGAACAGCAAAAACTCATCATCTGTGAGCTAGTTCACATCTCTAGTACCAACTGAACAGCATTTTTGAAAACTGGATATGTAAGGCATTTGAGACAAGATGTACTGCAGAGAAAGAATAAGATCTGTAGGGCTAGTCTCAGGGACTGGAATATGAAAGGAAGGTAGCTTTGCTGTATATGGAAGCGTGAAAATCTTGCAGTTGGAACAGATGCTAAGAGTGCCCTGTGACTCAAGGTATGATTTCCTGCCGTTCCTGCCAAGTTTCAAAGCTTGTTTTTTTCTTTTTTTCTCTCCTTATTTCTATTTTTAGACTGAATAGCAAAGGACTTATGCTTCAGGGATGAAGATTCACCATTCAAGATATACTTATTTTATTGCATCTTTGCATACACATCAAATAATGTTTGATTCTGGCATGCAGGAGTGAATGAGAGTAAAGATGTAAAAAGCTGATGAAAATGCAGGGTATTTTTGGGGATGTGTCAAATAATCACTCGGCTCAATGGCAAGCTGCAAAGCTTTGTCTGAGTGTGACAGACTGCCCTCACTGTGTGGTAGTGCCCGTTGAAGCCTTTCATCCTTTGTCTTGTTTCACCACAAGGTTTTCTCTGTGACCTTGGGCAAGTCACGCAGAACTGAATCCTCAGCCTGATGGCTGATGCCCGGGGAACTTGGTGCCCAAGCGACTCTGAAGGAGTGAAATCCAGGGTCCCCTGCCTCTGCTTCCCTGGTGCACTTCCACTTCTGTGCCCAAAGGGATTTGTGAATATAAAGGCTCCTCGATAATCAGATATAAGAGTGAGGGATGGGGACGTATAAGTACCTCAGATAGCTAGTTCTTAATGAGGGATTCCCTGTATCCTCTTACATAGTTCCCTCCCCTGGGTTTTGCTATGAAAGAGGATTATCCAACTCACTGTATGATTTAAGTATACAAGTCATCAGTCTCTGGAGCAAGTGGTGAAACCTGCTGACCTACAGTCAGAGGTTGTACATCCCCCTTAGGAAACTGTGACAGTCAAAGAGAGCCCCCGAGTCAGGAAAAAATATTTGGATTATTGCCCAGTAAAATTAAAATTGTTAAAACTCATCTTTGCAATCTATATTAGAGTGATTGTGAAAAATGAATGTCTGCCATTGTTACGACAAAGCATGAAAATAAATAGTGTAGGATAAAAGAAAATTAAGACAGGTGTGTGCAAATGTATGTTCTATTTAGCTGAGTGGAATTTTTTTGTTCTTAAATGCTTGAGAAGAGTGATAGTCAAATCAGTTTTGTAAAAGACTTGCTAGCTGACAATTATTGCAGTTTATTTCTTGGTGTCTCAGGAATCTTTTTTTTTGTTTCATTTTTGGTGCTGATTTCATTAAAAGCTTGTTTGCTTATCTCTAGCTTGAGTAAAAATCCCTATGAATAGTGCAACTTTTGGCAGCCGTGAGGCAATGACTGCCTCATCTATTTACCAGGATTGGATCAGGTTCTAAGAGAGCCTTCCACAGCTTTTAGAAAAGGTGATTCCTATTTTTAAATTTTCTCCTTTTCAGTTGTTTTTAATATACGCAAAACATGAATGCACTATTGTGAGCAAGACTGTGCAAATAATTAGTCAGTTTGACAGCTGAACTGAAAATAAACATTCATTTTAATCTGAACCAAAATGATCATGTTGAGTTGGGATTTGGGGGCTTCTTTATTTGGTTGGGTTTTTTTTGTTTTATTTTGTTGAGGAAAGCTCTCCAAAACATTTTGTGTTGTATTAAATGCTAAATTATATTCCATGTGAAACAAAGTATTTTATTTCTATTTTGGAAATTTTATAATTTAGAAAACGTGATAGGTTTGAAATGCCAATCTTGGGTACCATTCATTAAGTGGTGGTGCCCCTCTTCTTATCACAATGTGTTTACTCATGACTTACACAGGGCTCTTGGGCAAATTCTTCCTTTTGGATTCAGAGCAGGGAATCAAATACAGTTTAGGAGAGGGACAGCTGAACTCCAGTCCCCACAACAACAGACAAAACTGCTTTACAGTAAAATTAAGCGTTCTGGTCACAGAGGGTGAGCGCCCTGCAGAAGCGGGGATGCTGGGGCACTCTGTATAATTTAGCTTCCCTGAACTTCCACCCTGTGTCATTTCTTTCTGCCAGAACTGGTCTTATCCCACCAGTCTCCTGTGTGCAGGACTTTCCTTGCAGAGCTCTCATCTCAGCACTCTGTCAAAACAGGCCTGTAATTGTGCATCTGCTTCTTTGAAAACTCCTTCCCGCTCTTCTCCCTCTGAACAGGTGTGCACAAGTTAATGCTGCTGTTGCCAGGTGCTGTCTATTCACTGCTGATAAGCTTTCACAATGGGAACGTTTTATTTCATCTATGCTAAAATTCATTAAATATTCATTAGAGCAATGATTTGAACTTGCCTATCCCTGTTCCTTGCTGAATACTGGACTATACAGTGAATTACTCTCAGGTGGGTCCAATAGAAGCTTAATTGTTTTTGAAAACACGAACAGCTTCAGCAGGAGAGACTTTCATGTCCAAAAACCCTATAACTCAATGGTTAGTTGTTCCCAGCTGAGTACTCTAACCACCAGGCTATTAAGTATAATACAGGCAGCTACTACAGCCTCATTTTTCCTTTTGGAACATACTTGTGCATTGAGAGGATAAATTAACAGAAAATGACAGATACATGGTGACAGAGACCAGAACCAACGGAAAACCTTTAAAGAAGTCCTGTTGAATGCCATGGGGAGACCTAACAGTAAAGCACATTTGAATACTGAAACATTCATTTAGATGCTTTAGCCATGGATTTCCAAGCTTTTATCTTTAAGGTGAAGTTTGAAAGTCTTGGCCAGAACAGTAACACAAGATTCGTCTCAACCCCATCTTTAGCTGCCTAATTTAACATAGACCTCAAGGACAGACCCTTGTATTCATATGAATGGCTGAATCATCCCCCGTGAGTCTGAAGTACAAGTGGACTTCTGGAAGATGATGATGCGTGTTCATCAATTGTGGGTGAAGACCTAATGACTTCCAAAGACTAGGAATTTCTAACCACCTACTGCTATACAGTACGGACCATCTCACTTCTGAACTGTCTAAATGCCAAGCAGGTCTTTCACTATCTAGGGCTGATATCTCTGCAGTGCAAAACCCTTGCCACAAACTGTCTTATTTCATACTCTCATAAAATATAGATGGTTTCTGTCCTTGACATACAGGCTTGTAATTACTTTTCATTTGTTTTACACATAGGGCTTTATAGAAGGACTGTAGAGATTTTTGTTTTAAATATAGAAAATTGGAAGACACTCCCACAGCAGCTATTGACAGTGATATTTGTCATTCTTTCTTTCTTCAGGCAATTGTGAATATTGTGGATACTATAGTTATTTAGGCAAACTGATATCATAATAATAAATAATGTTGTATTTTACTTTGCAGCTCCTATTTGCAGCAGTGCTCCCAGCGCTTCCCTATAATACACTAAAGGCCATTAAAATATTAAAACACAGAGAAAATGAACCATAAAAATAATGTCAAATGGACAAATAAAATAAAATAATTGGACTATGACAGAAGCTTTTTTTTGATTTAAATCTAACATACAAGTCTTTCTAAACAGTTGTCTCTGGCATTTCTTAACTGAAGGATCAGGATGTGGGGAGGGCTGGAGGAGGCAAGGGCAGCATACAACCAACATTTTCTGCAAGTCATAATGAAAGAATACAGTAGTTATGACTTTAATTGGGATACTTTTCAGATCCACTGACTGAAAAAAATTGGGTTATGGAGTTAGATGTCAATATATATGAATCTCACTGGTTTTACTAAAAGTTTCTGCTGAAAAGATTAAGGGGAAAAAAGTTGTTAAGAAACATCATATACATATTTATTCCCACTTTGTAAGAGCTGAATTCTGCACTCCCTGCACTGTACCCACATGCCAAGAACAGAAAATGATGGCAGGAACCCAAGACCTGTAAGCAGGCAGTGCTCCGCAGCCCCAGCTGCCGCCCCTGGGCGGTACACCAGGGCGCCTGAGGACGTGAGAAATGTAATACCACCAGATGAAAGTGGTTATACTTTTGGAGAAGTAGAGCTGTCCTATGCCTCAAACCAGCTTGTGCATATGCTACTATTAGCATCAAATTTTATCTGGCAATGTATCAAATAGGGACTTTGTTTTGGTTTACAAAAACAGTCATGTGAGTTTTTTGATATGATGGAGAAGCCTACCCTAAGCCAACAAGTTAAAAACCATCTACCCTGCCTACAGTGGCAGGTTGTCTTTTGCGCCAGGAAGGCCTGCGGCAACGGAACATGGGCTTTGCAGGAGGGATATCTCAGTATCGTGGGCCAGGTGTTCTCTCACGGGTATAGGCTCATTTTCCACCTGTAGCAATGAGAATGTCTGAAGCTGGTTTAAGGACTTTAAGTAACTCATGGAAATTTAGTGTGAAGTGGTACGTGCAAGTTTCCTCTTCTTTTATTTACTGCTGGAAAGCATTCCAGAATGGTGTAAATTAAGAAACATTTATTGCTACCTTAGAAAAAAAGTGAAAGAAATTGGTCTTTTCATCACATGGGCCAGTGTAGCACTTTGGTATGGCTGATGCTCATATGAGTGACTTCAAAATTCTCTCTAACAAGCAAGTAAACAAACCTTGACAGTAATACTGCAAATTGCAAAATGCAGCTACAAATTTGTCCTAGAAAAGCTTAAGAGCATTTAATGTATTTTTAAGCAAAGGATTATCAAGTGGGCGCCAGTAGAAAGGCAAAGTTGGTAAAATTCTGCTGCTGGTTAGAACTTGTAAAACCAAAAGTAACATTACTTCCTCATAACTTTGATAATTTTACAGTGCTACATGTGTTTTTTGGAAAATGATTTAACTTGCCGTAAATGATGTCTGAACTGGCCATCTATCACTGCACAGTTTGTCTGCAGTACTTCCAAATCTAACACCCAGAATGACAAGTGTAATTACATGCTTCTGAAACATATTCCATAATTTATGGATATTAAGCAAATATAAACAAGAGATCAAATCCTAGTGTAAGCAGTCATCCAAGAAATCATCTTGACATTTATTTCATTAAAATCTTTCTTTCAGCAAGACAGTCAGAACATACCTGAGTAGTACTATCAGCACATCTGCAGATACTTGCCAATTATTGCGTGTTTGCAAAGCAGAGCATCAGGTACATGCATACAGTTAACACTTAATTTTCAGTTACAGTTTGCACATGTAGTTATGTAGGTGTTTATCATGCTCACTTATTATTATTATTATTATTCTTAATATCCCACAGGAGATTAATATACAGGACTTAAATAGCAACAGCCCTTTTCACATATTTATACTGTGTGTTAACATTCAATGTAATTGATAGATTAGAAAACTGAGTAAAAAGGCTCAAGCCCTAGAGAGCTGGTGGTTTGTTGGCTTGAGATCCTGCCAGGAAGAGGAGCAGAAAAAGCGGGGCGAGGCTGGGTGTGCCGCGTGAGGTATCCCCAACACCGACTAGCAGATGGGTGCTGTACTTGCTAGGCAAAGCTGCAGACGTGAGCAGAGCAGTTGGGGCACTCGCAGTCCCAGCTGGGGTCTTCCACACCCTGTGTCTTACTGCGGTACCTAGAAGGCAATGGGGTTGCTAATATTGTGAAGATTGTAAAATTGATTTTTATTTCCTGTTGTCAGCATTAGCTCTGAGATTCTGTGCCTGTGTTATCCCTGCTAAGCAGTGCTTTACTCCATGAACACTGCCAGGGAAATCTGAGAACTAGAACAAGCCAGTATTTTGAAAAGGGGGGTAAAAAAAAGGCAATTCTGGCAACCAGTCCCTGCCAGGGGCGAAATAATGCAACAGCTGATATAAAATGGTATTAATGTAGAATGAAAATATCAGGAATGCCAGCCTACACGGAGGGATGGAAAATAGGTCTTGGCAAATAAACATGATTATCTTTTTAGCAAGATTTTCAGCTGTAAATCTAATGACATTGACTTTTGTAAACCTCAATGCCACAAGTCATTCTGTGAGGTACTGAGTTAACTTTAACCTTACGTTATTTAATAAGACCATCATAAATATAAATTCAGTTCTTTACATTAATACCAGTGGTAGCTTGGGGTTTATCTGGATAAGCTTTTGCTCTGGAATGGGAAGAAAGGCTCTTCTGAACTACTGCTGATATTGCTCTTATGTCAATGCCTGGTTCAGGGAAGGAAATGTTTCCTCCCCAAGTTGACAGTGCTCCTCTATGGTCCCTCTGGACACTCCTTTCCTGATTATGAGCCAGAACCTAGGGGGTTGTTGCAGCCAGTTTTCCTTGAACTTTTTTAACTATCCAGCTTGTTTCTAAGGTTTTCTTGGAATATCTGTGAGGCAGAAAACAGAGCACGCTGGTGGGAGCTGAAATCTCTGTATTTGCCAGGAGCTCTCTGATGGCCTGTGAGAGAAGCGAGCAATGTGGAGGGAGGGTGAGAGAACTGCCTGTGAAAGGCGAGGAAATGACTGTGTCAGGGGAGGAAACCTACTGACAAATTACAGCAAGTTTGCATGGTCTCTTTAACGAAGCAACTGGGAGAATGGGGTTGGTGAGTTCAGCAAACAAGTGCTTCACTTTTGTTTGAGAGTGCAGCGAACAGACAGGCTCTGAACATCATTAGAAGTGGTCGGTAACATTGCAGTTCTCTCACAGGGAGGGGGAGGAAGGGTATGTTTCTTGTGTCTTTTTTGGGATGTTTCCGGTCATATAATCTGTCAATTGTATTGTTAATCTACAGAAGCTCCAAGCTCAAACATTTCTTTTCAGGATGGTAATAACCATTGAAAGTGCTAGCTGTTATCTCATATCATCTATGTAACTTACTCTTCCCCATGCACAGCAATTTGTAGCCTCATTTATAAGTGTCTCTTTCTTCTCAAATTAATTGTCAATTAATCAAGAAATCAGACACCAAAAGTTCATTTTTTAAAAATTGTACTGTCAATATTTTTAAAAAAATTAAATTTAAACCTTGTATTTTATAATAGGCTGACTAACAGTTTTTCTTCATCCCCTAACAGCAGGATAATGAAATTGCGGTGTTTTTTCATATATTGCATTGTATTTCTCATTGTACTTCTTTCCTTTGCTTGGTCATAAGCCCCAGAAGCAACACACTCCTGCATCAGGCGCATTTGCCTCGTTGGCAACTCCTCAGACCCTTGTGCTGGCATTTTGCAGTAGCCTTAGGGGACGGCGCTGTGGTTAAGCTACAGACGTACTGTCTGAGCTGCCTTGTCCTCTGTTCAACACACTGTTCATGCAAAGGTGCTCTTTACTCTGTACTATGCATTCGGTTGTGCTATCTTATGTTCTTGCTATCATCTTAGCAACCTGATATCAGTTGTATCATTTGAATTTATTGTTTTCCTGTTAGCTCAGTCACTCAAGCCATTGCAAGATATACACACTGAGCAAAAGAAATGGGATTCTTGGGTCAAGATTATTCATGTTCTGTATGGTGCAATATAAAATCCTGGCTCTATAACTAAAAAAAAATAAAATAAAAAAAAAAAAATTTTGAGCAAATACTTGCTTTGTCCAGAAGCTGTTGCTAAAATTGTCCTGTAGGGAGCCTGATCAAAAACTTGATAGTTTATCAACTATCAGATAGTTTATCAACTAACAGATTAGGAGAATAGCTACTGCTTAGTTTGTGTTTTGATCCTAATGATCAGTTGCAAATACAAGGTTGGGAAAGAATAGTCAGGAAGAATATTTGAAAATTAGTCCTGTGTCATAGAGTATATTCTTGAAAGATTGGTGGATAGAAGGCAAAATTAACAGGGCAAGGTAATGTTGGTACCACTGCTAGTTCAGCAGGGAGCTGAGGACAGAAGGCACATCTCTTTCAGCCTGGAACCACCATGCAAGCAATACTAACTTACTACTGCAATATTGTGGCCTGCAGGGTCCTGAGCCAGAGGACTGTTTAAGAGATTAATTGGCTGGAAAACATTCATTACCTGAAATCTATCTCTGCTGCTTGACTTTCAGATAGATAAAGTTCTTTGCACTTGAAATGTCTTTACAGGTTGGAAACACTCCATTTCCCCAAATACACAGAAAGTGCGCTTGTTTATAACCAAACATAATATTATAATGGATGGCATGGAATAACGAGATACAGACTCCCATGCTTACTGTTTTCTTCACCACATCTTCTCCACTGTCTTGAGCAGATGTACTAGTTTTCAGAAAGTTAGTTGCCCTGAAATTTTCTGCATTTATTGGATATATTCAAGAGTAGCAGAGGTGCTATTCTTGAAAAAGCTATCAACATCTTCTTTGGGAAGGTTTCTGGTGTGTGCAGGGCCATGGGAAGATAGGATTGTTTGCAAAAATCATAGTCCCTCTGCAACTTTCTTTTACAAGGGAAGGAGTATTATTAATGTTGTTGTCTTAGTCCATTCCCTGTAAGATAATAATATCAGACCCTTTCTAGTACCGGGAACTTTATTGGAACAAACAAAATTTGCTTTGGGAATCCCTAGCTTTAACAGAGCCTATTCATTATTCTTTAGTTATTCTCCTAAATGCTGTTGGGTTTTAAAGTACTTTGCACCACTCTGGAATTGGCTGCAGAGCGATCAAACATGGAGTAATTTGCCATCATATTCATTACTTTTTCAGCTCTTTGAGATCTTTCTCAGCTATACCTACACTATGCCTCAATATTACTTACTGCTTTTAAAAAGTATATGTGAGACAAGTCCTGGGTTCCTCTGTACGTGCTAACTTAGAGGCCCCACTGTGAACGAGAACACGACAGTGACCCAAACAGGTCAGTTCAGTTACAACAATGTTTACACTTTATGGTGAGATTTGATGGACTCATAAAGACCTCTGATAAACAGTGAGCTTGGTGGGTAGAGGAGATCGGTCACAGATGAACATTCCTGCGTGCTGGGGGACCTGCTTTGCTCTTGTGCAAGTATTGGCAATCAAAAAATCTCCAGACCCACTGTCTCAGACATGCAGTTTGGTTTTTTGTTGAAAAATTCAGAAATATAAAGAAGTTAGGAATTAAACTTGAATAAAAATTCAAATATATACTGTAGCAGCCATTCAAATCAACTATTGCATTGTTTACTAAGAAAAATAAAAAAAACCCTTCTACCTCATCCTTCTTGGTTTTTGTGTTTAACTTTTTATCTGCAGGCATAAAACAAGAAAACACATAAGTCTTTTTTCCCGCATACCAACATTTCCTATCTCAGATCTTCTGTATGACTTTTAACTTTTGCTTGCTTTGTAGGAACCATTTCAATAGCATGAGTAGCAGAACTTCACATGTGATTTATAAATAAACCAAACAAAATACTATCTGCTCAGTTTGCTTATGGAAATTTATACATGAATGGAAAAAGGAGAAATTTCAATATATGTGACTAATAAATTAGCAGCCTGTGCTCTAGAGAGAAATGGAAAATTGCAGCATTAAATCAATTTTATGTGATAACATACCAAAACAACAGATTGTTTGGGGTACTCAAGGTAACCACCTCTCCCTGGTAATATATGATTGTCAGTAACACTTAGCAACACATTCTTTATCAAGTTTATAGTGAAAATTTCTGACAGTGGCAGGTGAGGAATTAGTTTTAAGGATGATGTCCTTCTGGTGGCTCATGCTGAGAATGATATTATTTATATTAACTGGCAAAATAGCCTGGCAGCACACAGGCAATTACCTCAATTTTATGTTTAGTGCTCTTCTCATAAATCTATGTAATGATGGCATCTCTGTTATGAGCTTACATTAACTTACTGGTTACAGTAATTGTATTGAAACAAGTAAATGTCCATCCTGTGACGAAGGTAGTACAGTTATGGTATTCCACATAAATAATTGTTTGAGATATATATAAGAAGAACAGATCAGGGCTTTGTGAAAGGAAACTTTAATTGCACAATTAGGTAAAGCTTAGGTAGTGATCTTTCCTGCATATGTGTGAATTTGTTCTCCATAAGAATTTGGTCTCAAGAAGGCAAAGTGGACATTGTTCATTTCTTTTTCTGCTAGATCCTGTCCTCAAAACTAGTGTTTAAAGTCATTAATGGAGATGAAGCAAAATGCGATATACATCTCCTTGGTCTTGCCAAAAAACCTTTATTCCCCATAATAGCTTAGTCTGAGACCATCTGTTAAGATGCAAAGGCAGAAGATCTGCTGTTTATCATACTCTTTCCTGAGGCATTTGTTACTGACCACTGTCAAAGATAGACCATTGGTATGACCCAATATGGTTTCTTTCTCATGTGCTACTGTAAGAGGAACTGCAGAGGTTTCTGTGGGTGATTTATGTTTGGTATGAAGCTAGAATTTACAAAAGTGTATATCCGAAGTGTCAGACCAACTAATCACTGAATTACACTCCAAATATAAAAAACTTTGTGCTTTGTCAGCTAATACATGTGTTGTTTTCTTACAACATATGAAATCTTTCTTTGGGCATCCTGGTCAGATGGGAAATGGGTATCCTTGTATCCTTTCAAATATTCCTGTATTAGTTAATAAAGAGGAACTGTAGCTTCTGTTGTGTTAGGGGAAAAGTTAAGTTTCAAAAATATTTTCTCCTTCCATGAACATTAGAAATTCATCTTAATGTGCTGACCTTGGCTGTGCACGTTTAAAACAGATCCATTAAGGTAAAAATAGCTTTTGAATTACCCAATTTGATAGACTACCTGACCTGCTAAGCACCTGCAAAAAACTCATTCAGGTATTCTCTGTCCAGGGTGCTTTATTATCTGATGGCAACTGCTTGGGCTGAGCTGTCAATAGGCTTTAGCAGAAAACATAAGAAAAATTCAGAAAACATCAGTTTTAGGGCATTTGACCTACAATTTATGTGTGCCAAAATCACCGCAGAATGAAGTGATGAAATCACATTTGCCATAGGTGGGGAACGAGACAGACCGTTTTAAGACTCTCTGTATTGACATAAAAATAATGGTGCTCATTTACTTGTGAGTAATTCTGAATAGATAGTTTCTGTGTTCTTGCAACAAATTTGTGAGCATGGCATTTGAGGAATACCATTGGCAAAGGTTTAGAGTCCCACACTTTTAATTAGCAAACACATTGGTAACCAGAAAATAGCTACTCCTCCCTGGTATCCTGAGGTACTTCTAACATCCCTTCTGACCTCACTGCTCTGTGATGTCCCTAGAAAGTTGCACTTATGGGTTGATTCAGTAAGGTCATTCGGCGTGGCTGGGAATGCTCTGTCATTGCCAAGGGTTACGCTATAAGGCACTGGCAGCTCTGGAAATAATGTGGGAGCCTCAGGTATTCAGAACATGTGAAAGGAGTTTGAAAGTACTTGCTCTCATCTCCTGTCAGCCTTCAGTTCATATGATGGCTTAGGAAAGGGCAAAAGCCAAAGACATTGCCTCTCTTTTAGAGGAATGGAATTCATAGGGATTTCGGCTATCAGTTGAGTCCAGTGCTGAAATTCTAGCTGTTACCACTCACTTGCTGAGTGGCAGCTGGCAGGAAAGGGTGAATGCCACAGGATTTTGTCTGTATTTTCTGGGTAAGGTAGATTCAAATAAGCAGAAGAGAGAGAAGATGGAAATGGTGACATAGCTATAGCAGTAAAGAGAGAGGAAGCAAATTAAAATCCACACATCTTAGAAACCAGAGGATTATTTTTGGTTAACTTCTGTCTGATAGTAAGAATAAAAATGGTAATATTGTGATCCCAACAGCAATGGGAGGAATGCCACTGTGATCTTTCAGCTTGTCAAATGGCATAGCTTAGAAATTAAAGTTACTGACTGCTTTGACATGAGTAAATTTTTTCCTTGAAGAGTACCTTTCTGAAAATAGATTTATCTCTGCTAAATAGAAAAGCAGATTCAATATCCCACAGCATTCAGAGATACTGGGAGGTTATTACTGTAACATGTTTATCATTTCATCAAGAAATGTTATTCACTGAACTGTCTGTGCCTCTTCTTGTCAAAAGAATTTGTCTCTGAACTAGCAACATGACAGGACTCCACAAGCTCTACTTTATGCAATAACTGGTCCTTTCCCTGGTTTGTCTCTGTCTCACATAAATCAGTTATGCTTCTCTCGCTAATCAAATGAAAAAGGACTTCTTCCCTAGGAGATCCTTTCCCATAAAAGATGGCTTGGTTACCTTAAACTTTCCACATTACTCAAATGGCTGGTTTACATCTGTATTACTGCATGTGATTTGAAAAGTTACTGCACCTTCTGCTGTTGATGTGCCTTGAGTCTGCCAATCTCACGAATGAAATTGTTCTTAAAGCTTTTTTTTTTTTAACAATCATATGTTTACTGACAGACACCAACCCAAAGACAAAGTCAATGGGAAGGTACGCTGAAGGCTAGTGTTCTTTGGCTTGGGTCAAGATATTGTACAAATAGCATAGGGAATAATAGTATGTGGTACTTAAATTCCTGTAAAACCCTCACATCTGTTTTGGAGCTACATTTAATTGCAATAGCATCATTATTACCCTTGCCAACATGTCCATGACGGCAGTAGCCCAAAAGCCCACACTGGAGACAGAGAGTACTGATGAAACAGTAAGTAAAAGGTGAAATAAAAAGAGAGTACTGGCTGGAGCAGTGGTTGCCAAGGTGGGGAAGGGAAAGCCTTTGAGCTGGAGATGGCATTAAAAGATAAGCAGGTGGACTTTCACACGTGAAAAGTAGAGCAAGGAGTGTATTCCGTCCAAATAGCGTCATTGCTTCCAGTTTTCAAATCGGTGAGATCCTCAAAAAAGATTTCAAGAGGAAAACATAGAGAATTGTAAAGGGTAGCTATGCAGTTTAACTCTCAGAAGTGACTCAGAGCCATACAAGGCTTTCCAGAAGAAAGTAAGGTAACTTGAAAACTAGATTAGAGAGAAAGAGAGCTAAAAAATAGAAAAGAAGCTGATAAAATTAAATGTGACTTAAAAATAGCTAGGGAATTTAAGTCCTTTTTTAATAGTGTCTTTAACAAGAGACGGAAAGAAAAGGAAGGCTAGGCAATTAGAAGACAATTGAGATTGTGTAACAACAGCTATTGATAAAATACAGATTTGGGAATACTTGGAAAATGTAAACAGAGGCAAATAAATCATTCCAGATGATTCTTAATCACTGATACTCTCTTAGCATCTGACTACTTACAAAGGCCACTAGCAACTGGGATGGCACCAGAGACTCAAGAAAAGAAAAGACATTACCCAGCTCCAGGACAGAAGAAAAGAGAAGAGTGATAATAGCAGTTACTATCCAGTAAGGACAGCAAATTAGATAGGACAGTGTGATTTCAGTATGCTTTCATGAAAGGATGACAACAGAGAGGAAAGAGACAGCAGTTTATGTCAAACTTCTGTAAAATTTTTCACCCGTATTTTTTCTTACTATAATGACAAATCAGAGCAACATTTCAAAGGTGAACATCAGAAATGATTGTGGTCTGGAGAAATCACTGTCAGGAAAGATTTAAAGAGCTAAATATGTACAGCAGTTAAACAATGATTTAGAAAGGAAAATACAATAAGAAATGACTACTTGGAAGATTTGAACCCCGAGGTGAAAGAAGACCAGAGATATGTCTCCTTATAGGAGCTTATTAGGTCACAGAAGATACATGCACATTACTATGAATTTTACCCTGGCAGAGCAACAGGTAAGGAGATTCCATAAACCCTGTCCATCCCTACCTTCAGTCGGTCATATCTGTCAACTTTTTCTTCAGTTTAACTGGCAAATAATGTCACAGACCTCTGGAGATCAGGTATTAAACAGAAATCCTGATGGTGAATGAGACTGAATGATCTTGTTCCTTGTAAAATTGGTTTGGACTATTTTGTCTCTGTTTTTCAGCCTTTAAATTTTTATTTTTTCCCTTTGTGCCAGGAGCTCACATCTGTATAGCAAAGTTATATTCCTGCCCAGAATGGCCAGTGCCTGGCCCAGGTTATTCCCCAAGTTAAGTCTGGACATATTCTGGGATGGTAGCTGTTGATTGAAGCCAAAACTGTGCCATGGGACTTGCAGACATTTCTACCATACAGATGATTGTATGCCAGGACGAGTCTGTCCCTAGCCTTGTTATGTTTATTCCAAAAGCTGCAAAAGGACTTCGAGGCAAGACTAACTGCCAAAATATCAGTCCAGGCTTTGTACTGTGTTAGAGCACCCCTTGTGTCACATAACTGCATGGCTCTTGGGAAGCAAGAGTGTGTGTCTCTGAATGAACGAAAAGAAATTATATGTACAGCTAGGTCAGACAGATCCACATATAGATACAGTGTTCATTTTCCCAGGAAGCTTCTGGGAAGCTTCTGGGAAATCCATACACACTCTCAAATGGGAGAATCTTTCTATTTCATCCCTGCTGAGTCTCCCAGTAAAGACCATCGTATCCCAACTGTGCAGCAGATCTGAAATTTTCACCTTAAATGCCTAAGAGACTATTTAATGGCCTGTAAAGTTTAAGAAGTCTTGTAATGACAGCTTCACAAAGGCATTTGTTGATCTCAGCACAACTACAGCATGAGACAATGAAGCTAGGTATAAGTAAGGCTTTTTTACAAAGTCTCATGAAATCCAAATTTTCATGCTAATTCAAATAGCCTTTTGACATGAAAATTTAGTAACTGGACGATGAGTGAATGTTAATAATAAATATCTAGGTAATAAATTAGGGGGAGTTGTCTAGCAGGATGCCAGAGAGAATATTATTAAACCCTTTCTTATACAAAGTGATCTGGGAGAGGGGATTGACAGCAAACTGATGACATTAACAGATGATAGCAAGGAAGATGTATTTAAAGGCTAAGTGAGAATAAAACAAAATGAAAAGGTAGAATGAGATTCAAAGGATGGAATTAGAAACTCAAAAATAAAACAGAACAAAGGAACAAGAAAGAGAAGCAAAATACTTGCCCAACTTTTCTCAGAAAATGAGGAAAATTAGGTTTCCCCCCTTATTTTTTAAAAATATAATTTGTATTTCATGGAATTCTGGTATTCTTTGTGATGCAAAAAACTTACAAGTTTTAATATCTTGGAAGACACAAGGATGGAACTGAAAACAAATCTAATGAGTGATTGTGATGTAGGAAAAGAGGAAAAGCTCTTTGCATGGGATTGAACAGCATCAAATAACTCAGTGGAGTATAACGGCTCCTTTTCTGGTCCTGTTTCAACAGTAAGGCTGTCTGCCCTTCTAGGCACATTTTCCTCACAAGAGACTCACACATAGGGAAGCTCCAGTTAGGAAACAGGAGAAATCATAGAAACAGAAGGCTGAGCAACTTAAAATGAAATTTCACAGGAGCTAATAGGCCTGAATCCCAGGTTTCAAGAAAGTCAGTTGTTTCAGGCTACTTTTAACTTGGTTGGATGCAGCAGTAATTCTGAGAATGCCTGTTATAGAAACCATGCTGTGGGGTGAGATTTTGGCCCCCTTGATTTATGACCAGGGAAGATAAAATTTTGTGCACTGTGTATTTGCAGATAAATAATTCTGAATGATTTAGGGTGGTCTTAGACTTTATCAGAAGTATTTAAATAAAATGAAGTAAATAATCATTGACCCTGACTATCTTTTTTTATGGCTGCAATATTTTCAGAGACAAACTGGCCTCCTGAGGAAGAAATATGTCATATCTCATGCGACATCCAAACCTGGACTGAGCAAAGTGCCAGAAAATGCCTTTTTAAAAGATAATCCTGTCCTGACAGATGGATGGAGTGGATAGTAATAATAACACTTTTTATTGATATATGATCTGCTTATAACAGATAATAGCTCTTTTTGTTTTTAATTTATCCAACTCCTACAGTTCAATATAATACATCTATTGAAGTCACGGGGGATTGCACAGAAAATCCTGAGGACAGAATTAGGCCCCATTATTCTGTCCTGCTTCTCTTGTTTAGTTTGGGCACCTGCCTCAGTGTTTAGAGTGTTTAAATTCAGTCACACTCAGGCATGTCCTTCTCATCTTGGACATAAGGATTTCAAGTCTGAAAGCACTAGATCCAAAAGCAAAAGTTTTGTGAATCCCTTTTCAGTAATAATAATGCATTCAAAAGGTATGACAATGAGCTAAAATACTGGCATTTCAATGAAAACAAAAGTTCTTTTAAAATATTTCAGTGCATCTGAAAACAGCATAATATGGGCTAATTTATTTGTCATTTGGAAGCCTTTAAATCTGCACTGGGCTTTTGCTCATTGTCACTCTCCCAGAAGAGTCAGATCCATTTCTTACAGAAGGTATATACATGTCAGTAGTAGATCAGAGGAAAGAGTTGTGAGTCATGATAGGGGGAAAGGGACTGTTGACTCTGCACTTCTGTTGGTTTAACGATCCAGAGAACAGAGATGTGGATGAAACATGAAGTCTGGAAGACTTTTATAGTTGATCAGCTTTGCTATGAGGTTGTCCACCTTGCTAGTAAAGCTTTTATTGGAAATAAATGAGTATTCTATACTTAAGATTAAAGAAAGAGACTGGAAAGTGCAGTTCTGAGTATTTGGCAGATGCATAATTACCTTGTGAATTGTATTAATTTCCTCTTTTTTTTTTTTTTTTTTTTTTTAATCAGAGCATACATTTGCTTGAATTGTTGGACTAATGTCACAACAGAGAGGATCTAAATTTATATGGTCTTAAGAAGTTAAATCTTAAGAAGTTAATTCTTAAGCAGCTAATGTCTAAGCTTTTTAAGTTTCCTAATCAGAGTGTCTGTAGACTCTGCATATAATGAAAAAAAGCTAAAGGAAAAGGAGGGATGTGAATAGAAACCTTTCTATTGATCACAACTAATTCCAGGAAAGGAAGGAAAAAATCCTAACTCTCAAATGTTCAAGGAATCGTACCCAGCAATTTATATAGCTTTTGGCTCATAAGCAGGAATATTTTTTCAGAGAATTATTGAGATGACATTCGAGCCTTGGATTCTAAAATCTCACTATATCATTCCCTCAAAGTGTGTTCTTTTAAACTTTTCCAAATCAAATATTGTGTTTCGTTTTTCTATGGTGTTGGCATCACAGGCAAACCATGCACAAGCAGCTGGATTGTCTTCATCTGGGGTACCACAGGTCCGGCTATGAGGTGGTTCATTTTGGGGTGCCTGTAAGTGAACGTGGAAATTTAGAGAGAAGAGATACCATCCACAAGTAGATAACCTAAACCAGGAACCTCAGCCAACCTCTTCTCTGCTAAATAACGTAAGAGCTACCTGTGAGAGTGCACAGCGGCATGTGATGTAACCAGGGTGTCTACACACACCGTTGTGAAATGGACTCAGGGCTGCTGTAGAGGAGTATTTGCAGTTAAAAGGTACCAGACTGCTCTGAAAGTTGGATCTTCATTTGAAGTTCAAAAACAATCTTATGGGAACTCCTTAGGAGTCCTTATGAGTTACACTTAAAGCAAAACAAAGTGTCTTTGGGTGTAACAACATCTGTTTGTGATGTACAGTATTTAAGAAAATCCATTTAAACTGAGGGGTAAACCGTCTGGCCTTATGAACCCGCTAAACCCTGTCTTTGTTGTAATATGTTCAGAAAGAGAGTGTTGCCTGAGATAAACCTGGCCAGCCGGTACTGATGCAGCCGCAAGGGCTTTGGCTGTGCCACCCCCAGACCCTCCAGCCGCGGCCCACCTCAGCCACGCCACCACAGGTCCCCTTATTAAAGCCCCATCTTGCCTTCGCCGTTCCAGATGAAATTCTCATTTCCCTGGGGGATTTTCCTGATGAAACGCTCAGGGTCTTGCTGATGTGTGCAGTTCTGTTCTGCTGAATCCTCCCTAGCACAAGCATCTCACACAGTTTTAAAGAATGCACTACTTTTTACCATAAAGTAAAGATTTAACACTAATTTCCAAAGAAATTCCCAGAGCAAAACTTTCATGAGACAGATGGGATTGCAGTCATAATTTTATGGGTATTTTAAGCTCTGGTAATATTACTATAAGAAGCATGTCCATGCAGGATCAGGTCACAAAAGTTTTTTACAAATACTTATAAGCATACAGAAAATATTTAAAAATTAACTGTATTTGGGCAAAAAAGATAAAAGATGAAGTTTCCAAAAATGATCTCTGCATATATCTGCTGTGGGTAATATTTTATAGAGAGGCACTGGTCCCATTTTTGGCAGATAAACATAAGCTTGGCTCCCTTAAATTTGGAATAATTGTTCATTAATTTCTGAATTTCATGACAATTAGGGGAAATAATAACAGCTTTAAAATCTGCATCGATCTTGGTAAAAACACTGGTGCTTTCACAACCAGTCCATAACATCTACTCCAACATCAATATTCCAGAAACTCCAGATACTGGATCAGATCTTGAAGTGCTTGATTACTATTTTTATGCACTGTAATCAATAGGAATGTTGCTTGCACTCAGTACTTTGTTGGCATAGCTAGAATAAAGCATATTCGATTGCTGAGAAAGACAGAAGAAAACAATCCAAGTTGTGCAGCTGTAAGATTAAAAACTGCTTTTCAAAGGGAAATAAGGTTATCCTTCTCTAATGAAATGAATAGCACTATGAGATGATAATTGTCATATTTCAGCCAATACTCAGAATACAAGATTATTCATTTGTTATAGGCAACATAACATTCATAAAGTTTATCTGACTCTGTCATTCTGTTTTTGTTGTTAGTCTTTGTCATTGTTCTTTAAAAAGGTAACTACATTCAGAGAAATGAAGATCCGATCAGAACATTTCACATTCAAAAAAAAAAACCTGAACAAAACCAAATCACAAGACAATCCTTCACAACTTTAATTGGTGCAGTATATGAAGATTAATGCTGGGCTTAGGTAAAATAACCAGGTTTTGGTACAAGAATATTTCAGTTAAAAAAGCTGATTAAAATAGGTAGTACTTGAATAGGTAGTAAGAACAGTTTAAGCTTACAGCTGGTGCAAACACAGAATTCAGTTGTGCAACACAAAAAGTGTGTTCTGACATAAATCAGTAACTGCTTATGGGAATAAGCATTAAGGCTGGAGGATAAAGATCTTACCCTTCCTCTTAGGAAGGAATTCTCCATCCTGTTTCTATCTCCCTTAAGAACTTGATAAAGCCACCTAATAGACTGGAAAAACCACAACCTTAACTCTGCTTGCTTAATTTGACTCCTTTCTAACATAGGCAGCTTCCCAGCTGACCCATTTTCTGGGTTTGCCCTGTCTTGGCTTGGATTCTTTATTATTTTCTTTTTTCTCCCCTTCTTTGCTTGCAAAGTGTTTTTGCTCAGCTGTCTTTTCTATTTTTTGCTTAAAATAGTGATAAGGATCTGTAATTACAATGATGGAATAAAGTTAAGAGAAAAAGTAATGAAATGACAGTATTAATTCCCAGCAAAATTACTGGGCTAAACCAGCCTCTAAGCAGGAATTCTTTAAATTCCCTATGGATCAAATGAATGTAGGTTTATGTCAATAAACTAACTCTTGGATACAGATTCATTGGGAGTTTTCCAGGTCCAGGAATGTTGACTCACAGCCTGGAGCAGTTAGGGACATAAAATGTGGGACAGGGCTGCACTTTCTGCACTGACCTCCAGAGGTGTACTTAGCTGCAGTGGGAGCTGTTCAGGTGGGCTGTGAGAAAAGAAGTGCGAGAGGCTCAGATCATTCCCTCTCCTGCACTGTACTTTCAGCACAATTTACAGAGCAGTTGCGACTTTTAAGCAAGGAGCCGACCTAAAGGGTCTGTCCTGCTAAAGCGTCTGTAAAATGATGAGCAACCAGGACGTCAACAGACGCTTGGTGAAGATCATGGAGCTCTTATTAGGGGTTGTTTAAGCCTTCTGGTCAGCAGTGAGCTGTGGTATACTGTTTGCATCGCCCTTTGCTAACACAAAGGCAGAGCATGCATATTGGCATGGTCTGTGTGTCAAAGGCAGTGTCCTTTCTGATCTGCTTATATGGTACATATACAGTGTGTGCATATGTCCTGGGCTGAGTGCAGTGGCTATATTTCCCTCTCTTCCTGTAGCACAACCACCCCCTTTACTCACCATGGCATCCCAGGCACCAATAGTGCAATTAATCCTTGCCTGTGGATGGACTGGGGGAAACCTCTGCCTGGCTATTCCCCATACAAGAACAGTGGCTAGATTGGCTGCGTTGCTTGAGTTCATACTTCACATCCAGCCATAGGTGGCTGCCTAGAAAAAAACGGCATTCTCAGAGACAAATACAATTATGCCTTACTATGTTTAAATGCAAACTATTGTTGATAGAGGTGATTAGGTGCTGAAAACATGCTTTGCTCCTGACATTGAATAAAGGTAGGTAGTACATGCCAATATCTCATGAGTGTGTGTTCACACAAATGGAACTGAATTTGAACTGGAGAAAACTCTTGTAGGGGGAGAAAACTCTATCTAGATTAAGGATTTAATTAGAGCCTGTATCCTGAAATTATGAAAGACAGGACCATATTTCTCTCCCATTTATATCAATATCAATAAAAAGTAGTCTTTAAGATTTTTCATTCTGCATAAGTGATAGTGGATTATATACCTATATAATCCCTATATACCCTGCTTAAAATTTGAGTCCATAATGCTGAAAAAATGCCATTTTGGCCACCAGAGGGCAATGATTTCTTCTGTTCCTCAAAACCAGAAGTAATCTATTTTGAGTGAGAGTCAGATGTTAATATAACCCCCTAACATTTTTGAGTTTTGTAGTATGGATACTTTCACCTCTAAGTTCAAAACTGGCTGCTGTTTGTAGTGACTCAAAATTCTTCACTTATGATGGGTAATTGGTGTATGAGAAGCATCTTTGGTCTTTTCAGTTCATTTTTTTTAGGTACGGATGTCCACAGCACAGAGTTGATAGTAGGCCCCTGTTCTGGCAGGTCAATTAAGATCAAATAAAAAAGTTTATGGGAAAAGTAGGCAAAATATAACATGAAAAAATAGCCTCTCAACACTCAAGGATTAAAAACATCTATTCCTTGGGTTTCCTTTGTCACTAGCATTTATATTTATCAACCTATCTATCGATCTACACCCAAACATCTGAGCTCTCTACATTTAGACTGAATAGATTTCATTTTTACTAAAGAGCATATTAAAATTATTTTCATATGTGATATTCGAATGTGAATTAATTTGAATAAGATTTATGCCTATTTTATGCTGCCCACTGAGTTATTTTTTCTAACTGGATTTTGAGTCATTATCATAGCTTTCAATTAAAATTTCAGTAGAAAGAGTTAGGAGCTATTCAGGGGAAAACTATCGAAGGATGTTTTCTCTGTCTTGTAAACAAATTTCATGCCAAAATGAAGATCTAGCAGATAAGCCGCCAGCAAGCTGCTGGCTTTCTTGCCACAAAGCTCCTAGAGATATCACTGAATAACTGCGGTCAGCAGATTTGCAGCCTTTTCAGATTTTTAAAACATTTTGGGTGAAGGCAGTCTTAAAGCATGCATGACTAATGGATTCATGCTGAAAAATGTTTATTCATCTTTGTCTGTTTTGCAGAGTTTCTGAGTGGTCAGCTGTCCCATTGTGGTGACACAGGCTCCCAAAACTCAGGCTACTTGTCTGAAGCAGAGCACACATATGGAAGTCCTTTGAGAGAGATTCTTAGTATTTTGGTGGAATTATGAACTTGAGCTATGTAGAACAGATATAAATAGGACCATCAAGGTTTCTCAAGTATGCCCCTGCTGTTTCTATTTGCACCATCTACTAGAACCTCTACAGACAGAAGGGAGTAGTGTGTCTGCAAGAGAAAGAAGCTTTAGCATCTGCTTTGGAGCAGATGCTCAGCATCATGTGCTACCCAAATTAGCTGGCCATCAGCCTCAACCTTGCTGGAGTCAGATCCTGTCCTAATATTTGAAAGAACAATCCTTTGCAGTAGGAACTCTTGCTGAGTGACCTGTGGATTTATTAATTACAAATCAAGCTGGGCTGTCACATGAGCCTTCTGTTCCTGTGTTCAAAGCCATGAAAGTTTTCACTTAGGAAGTACTGATTGCAGCTACTATACTTCACGAGATCCTTCATAGATATTATTCCTAAAACACATCAGTGATAGTGAGGGAAGTTTGGAAAAGTATTTGTTGTGGAGAAGTTTAAGAGATTGCTAGAAAAAAAAAGAAGAGAGTAAGCATTTAGACTATTAGTGATTTTCAGACTTACCAGACAGACTAGTTTGTAGTTGACGTGTCAGGTTTGAAATCTTTAGCCTTCTTTGTTACCTGAGACTCCAGTCTGTATAAAACTAATTGGGTCATCCCTAGGCAGGCTGTGCGTGCAGCCTCAGTGCACAAAAATTTAACTCCATGTAATGTGGTTCATAAATTTTCCACACTAGGACCAGTGCTGCTCCTGCAGCAGAAAGCTAATGAAGGAGTAATGAACACTGTTTGCAAGTATTCTGAAGGGGAATCCTCAAATGCTGGGAAATCTCTTCCAGGAATGTAGGTGGTATTCTGCTCTCATGTTCATCTCCTAATGCAGCGAGCCAGGAAAGGCAGGAGCACTAAATACCGGTGCCCTGGTAAGAACCTGCTGCAAAGGAGGCAGGCAGAGAACAGAGAGGGCTCTAAGTGGCTGCCTGATTGAACTCTCCATGTATCCTGCAGAGGTTACAAGCAATTCAATTCAATCAATCAGTACAATCACAATTAATTTGTGAAATGCCCCAGTTGTTTTCACTCCACTGAAAAGCTAGTCAAACCTGGAGGAATCAACTTAGTTGGTTTTAAATTATGAGTATTTGACAATGTAGAATGAGAAGATTGGAAAGGTCACTTGATCTATCACTCAATCAGTATGGATTCTTGTTCCCTCCACCACAAAGAGCCAGATAACAGGTGCTTAGTTTAAGTGGGTCCACAAAATGCCATCACAGACTAAGGCCATTGCAACACTCCATCACAATGTACAACCTTCGTTAAGAGTGACCCAATACTACAGAAAATTGCAGTGAGTGAGTAGGAAATCTCAGTCTCTGAGACCATCACAAATTAGGAGATAGCTTAAAAATGGGATCCTCTGAAAGTTTTCTTTAATTTGTGAAGCATTTGCCTTCAAACAAAAATACTGACTCAAGTGCTTTAAAATCTGGCTTGGTTTGCAGCCTGTATGGCAACTTAAAGATCAACATTTTATTTCAAAAATAAAACTAAAACAGGATTTGTAGGCAGTGGAACACCATTTTCTGAAATTCTAATCACTGAGACTGTTGGAGGGGTTAAGATTATTTTATTCACAGTAGCTTTACGTACAGGATATCTGTGATAATCAGGCTGTTAGTTGCTAAAAAGAATATATTTGATACATCTAATTTTCTGCATGTAAGTGAAAATGTTGATACCAGCTGATAGCCTGGAATATCTTGTCACATCACAGTTTAGACTGTAGACCAGATCCTGTTCTCCTAAACCCTGCCTGAGCCAGAATGCAAGCATATGAATTGCCCTTATGCCTCCAACAGCAATTCAGCCCCCTGACCTGTGTGCATAATTCTTTAAATATATCCTGCTTGTCTAAAAGTTCCTATGGCATCTGAAATATGTCATGAATCATAGAATCATTTAGGTTAGAAAAGACCCTTAAAATCGTTGAGTCCAACTGTTAGCCTAACACTACCGAGTCCACCACTAAACCATGTCCCTAAGTGCCACATCTACATGTGCTTCTGAGTGTTTATGTCACCTATAAACACTCAGAAACATTATTTTCTAGAGAAATAGGTTTCTCAGCTTCATGGCTGTTGGGGTTTAGGCTGCTTTCTGACCCAGAAAAGCTGTCAAAATCAGTAATAGGTGAAGCGACAACTAACTTTGTGGTGGCACCCTCTAAATAATAGCAAGGTGAAAAAACCCTCTTTCCTGGGGATGGGGCCTGGTGGGATTGCAAGAGAGAGAAAAGGGACACACGAGTCATCCTTAGGCTGGCCAGGACCTGTCCACCCATTTCCTCCATCTTTGGGCATGGCCAAACCCCTGGTGTGGGGCAAAGCTATTACAACACATCAGGCTGTGGTCCTTTGCCGGTGCGATGAGGAGTGCCAGTTTCACGGGACAAAAGGGGCCATGGCAAAGGCAACCTGGTTGTAATTAAGTTGAGTTACATGACAATGCCCTTGTTTTTATGTAGTTTCTCCCCAATGGTAATGTCATGCAAAATGAATATAGGTTTCCAGGAGCAAGAGCTACCTTCCTGGGTCTCACCCTGCTAGAAAGGCAGGGAATCTGACACCTCCTCTCCTCTGCCAGGGCCCTGCTGCTGGATGGCGAGGGCACTCGCCTTAATGTATGAGATGTGTTTAAACCTAGTCACACTGATTACACTAAAGTTCAACAGGCACTAGAAATATATATACACCAGTGCCTAAATTAGTCATTCTGGGGGTGGGCTTACATTCTGTAACAAAAAAAGAGCAGATTAAAATAAATCAGTGTAAAGAAGTAGATTCAGAATATTAATTATGCATTAACATTCTGGATATTTAATTGGAAAGCTTAAAGTTTTTCTCTAAAAAGCAAAACAACACAGAAACCCTCAGGCATTCCTGACACTTTTTAATGATATGAAAAATGAATTAAAATGTTTGCAGTACCTGATGTCAAGCGATCGATACATGCTGATATTATCCCCACTATTTTTTTGGTATATAGGCATGCTGATTGCAACTTTTTCAGCCCTGTCTTGTGAGAAAGAGCTTTGCTGTGTCTGTAAGTCAGCCTTTGTCATGGCTACAACTGCAGTTTTTATTTCTTTTACAGGTAATAAATGAATGAAAGGGCCATTCTGTAAGTGATTTTTGGAATGTTTTTCCAGTATTAGATAAGAACATACAATTTCCTAGTAGGATATAATGCAGTAAGTTTATACAAAACATACGGAATACACCCTTTTAATAAATTGCTTTTGATCTCGTGATTACTATGGTCTAATATTCAAAGTGGGAAAAGAGTTTCTCAAGTGAGTTAATCCCAATTCCTTTTTGAAAGAATCAAAAGGGGAGATCTCATTAGTTTATGAGTCATAACGTTGACTAATTAGATAGCTGGTTTGAGTGAGCACCATAGACTGAAATTGACTGTAATTTTATTTTGATTGACAAATGATTCACTTGCAACAGAATAATAATAAAATAAACCCCATAAAAATAAAATGAGTACTATATCAACATTTGGATACTAACAACTACTGCTTGTCTAGAATTTTGTGATAAATATTGGCTTTTTTGTTTGGAAATGAGGACTTATTGAATCAAACGTTTTAATGGCAGTGTATAGTTTTACTAAAACTCTGATCATGGAAGGTTTTCCAGATCCATTTAGGAGTTTCTGTGCTTATAAACACATATATCTTCCAGATAGCCCCTAATCCCAACTGAAATATCAGTGTATCACTTTTCAGTTCCTAGTTAGACATTTAAACTTTGGTTTTCCACCTCTTAGAAATGCCTCATATGATAAACTTTGATTCACTTTTTTTCTGGTGAAAAGGTTGGGCAGGTCTTGTTTCCATCGTCATGCAGAACAGAAAATATTTTGAAATCTTGAAATTATTGTTGGGATAGCACCCAGCTCTGACAGCACCTAGTTGTAAACTATTTGAATAAGCACGTGTCTGAAAATGTTGTATTCATTGTCTTTAGTATTGTAAAGAGCTTTCCTTAGGGTTTTTGTAATTATCTTCAAGTGTCATCAACGATATTTCTATTTGCAAAGATTTCTGTGCATATAATTTCTTCCTTGCATTCATGCACTGACAACAGAAAAGAACAGCATAATATCTATAGAAAGGCAAATAAGAAATGGGAATTGTCTCTTTAATCTAAATGGCCCATGTAAGAACAACATACTTTGTAGTTAAACTTGTAGACTTGTGAGATCTGATGATACAAATCAAAGTACCTTGCATTATAAGAATAAATGCAGTTTTCCCAAAGTCATTAGAAATACTAACAATGTATTTCATCATAGATATGGTCTTACAGGAGTCATACTTTAGACACCAAAGGAACTTTTAGGCCAAGCAGAAATATATTTAAAGGATTATGCACACGGGTCAGAGGGCTTGATTGCTATTTGAGGTGTAAGGGGAATTTGTACACTTGCACTCTGGCTCAGGCAGGTTTTAGGAGAACAGGATCTGGTCTACAGTCTGAACTGCGATGTGACCACATATTCCACACTATCAGCCTGTATCAACATTTTCAAACTTATGTGCAGAAAATTAGGTGTATCAAATATATTCAGATTGAGCAATAAACTGAAATAGAACCTCTTCAGGTAGAAAAATCAAAAAATCTTGAAAATGCTTAATCTTTTCTAAATTTATACTCTTCCCCCCCTTTCCCCCCCCTTTTCTGCAGTGCCAAAAAACTAGTGTTAATGTTGTTGCAATGCTCTTTATACCATAGTGACCTGAAGAGGTAAGCAATCCAAAATAGGGGAAATTGATGCTAAAGCTTGAAGATTGCTATTTGTTTTCTAGCCCTGAAGGGTTTAATGCAAAAAGCATGGCTACCTTTTTTTAGCTATAGCAGTATGCCTGAAACATGATTGATCTACTTAAACCATGACATCTTCTGAATATCTGTAGAGCACGTTTATCTGTGTGCTCTGATGTCCTTATTCTATGTTACTGTAAATATGGCGACTTCCTACTTTTTGCTTTTTCACTCTTATGTAGTGTCCATAGGGTCTGAAAAATCTTCCTTCAAGGGATGTAGTTGCAGCAAGAGGACAGTGAGAGAATAAACAGACTAGTGAGGAAGAGGGAAACTACAGTAATCTTGTTTGTTGTGAGTATACAATTTAAAATTTCTTTGGCACAAGAATATCTTAAGAGATATACTCGTAGCAGATAATGCAAGGAATGTGAAAAACAAGACAAAATTTCAGTACCAGTGTAACTTTTGGATTTTTTAGATAAGTAAGTACTCCACAGGAGAAGCAGTCTCTCAGGCAATCAGAGCCCAAAGTTATATATGTATTACTGCACATTTGTACTCACATATGCAAATCCTTGCAGTCAGATTGGTTGATGAGAGCTGACTTGCATAACTACAGTATGATTATTTCTCAGTAACTCTATTACACATAAATCCCTTACATCTGACAGTTATTTGTCACTGTTACCTAATCAAAGCACGAATATTTGTAATAACTGTGATTATGGAAATCTCTGGCTTTATAATCATTGGAATACAGACAGCAATTGGTTCCAGTTTTTATTTTTATTGGTTAGAGACAGTGAGGAGCAGGGCTCATCTCACTGATGGGTTGTTCCTCACAGTGATGAAAGGCTGGCTTGGGCACTCTCAGAGGGAGAGAGCACACGTTTTGTCAAGAGAGTCATCATCTTTCAGAAGCATTTTACCAAAAGCATTTTGCCAGAAGCATTCTGCTTAGCAGGAGATTTGTCTAGGGAGGCATTCCCTGGAAGCATTTTCTTTGCAGGGGCTTGTCTGTAGAACTGTTCCCCCGAGGCTTTTCCCCAAGCACAAAGACTTATTTATGTCATAATTCTAATGTTTAAAAAAAAATATTATTTTTGTATGATTTTTTTGGATATATGTATTTATATATATGTATATATATAAAACAGACTAGCTATAGTCTTAAACTGACTGATGTAACATATGTCACAAATAGTTTTCTCCAACTACCTCTTCAATTTAAGATCTCTAACGATGTGCTAGTTACAAAAATGGCCGGTTCAGCTTCCCACTTCTTTTCATTTAGAGCAAATCCGCTGCTACCCTCTCACACTCCAGATTGCATATACAGACCCAGAATTATTTTACCCTCAATACACATACATAGCACTCATTTCTGCTGATGGGAATCACACATACAGTCCAAGCAGGAAGATACTATTCTACATTTAGTTCTCTCAGGCAGCAGAACAAAAATTAAATTCATGTTCTCATTTTGGGCTTCCTATTTTTCTTGAAAATGATCTTCTGGGTGAAATGTTCGATTGTATTTTGCAGTCTCTAAAAATTTGTCTGTCACCTTTTAGAGAATATGAAACGTGTTTGCTTTGTTTTTAGCATTTGATGCTTTGCAGAAAATGTGTATGCATGTGATGACAATTACTAAGTAAAGCTTGCAAGTGAAAGGTGCACCTGCTAGATTTCCTTTCGGGCTGGGTTTACAGTGCCTTACTCCACTGATTTCAAGAGACTCACTCTTCGCTTACACCATTACAAATGAAGAATGAAGAAAAAGCTTTCGGAGTAGGAAATTAAGCATCTCCTTTAGGCTTCTGGATTGCCTAAATATCTTGCGGGCAAATCTTTGAGGTATTTAAATATATGAAGTCAGGGAGACAACCGATGTGCTCAGAATTGGGTACCTCCTAAAGGTACTGACTCTTTGCTGGACTGGACTCCTAAGAGTTTTTACTCCAGTCCTCGAAGCAGTTAGTTGTAGATAATGCTTTAATTTGGGAGACAAAATGCCGTCAAAAGTAAGGTAATTCTCTTTTCAGTGTGCTGAAAAGTATGGGAGGTATGTTTTAGACAGCTGCATCTTTTCATTGCTGCGCAGTATATACCATCATCTTTCCCAAGATGCTCTTGCCCTATTTTCAGAAGTTTGCCTTGAAGTACTACTGATTTTCTTTGGCCTTGAATATTATGCATTATAAATATGATTTGTTTAGAAGTTTGTAATGTCTTTTTATCAGTGGTTGGTATGACTGTGCAGCTGTTCAGGAATTACATACTATGGAGCTGAGCAGAAACTTTAAGACGTGAAGCATTTCTAGGGAAGTTTGGTAACTGAAAAAAAAACTGGCTTAAAGTGAAACCTCAAATACTGAAAAATGGAAATAGACTTGTCTCTGAAAATGTTATGATGGTTTTAATGTCACTGCATTTGAAGGAATATCCACAAGGAGAGTGCTGGGCTCAATGCCGATTTAAATCATGTTTCCTCCTGCAGAGAAAATTAATTTTAAATGTCATCTGTTTAATTGTTTGTTATGCCTAATTAAAAATCGTAATTTATTTGATTTATTTGTAGCATACTTAATATGTTGCTTTATTAAAGAAATTACAGAAATTTGATTTCTAATTACAAAGACTGAGGATTTCTTAAAGTATTTCTTTCAAAATGTTTTTACCTTGGACAAAATTGAGACCATTTTGGTAATGTGGAGTTCTATCATTCTTGAAAGATGGATAATGGGCAAAGGGAGCATTATATCTTAATGACAAATTATTCTTGTTTTATAGATGGTAAGCATGATAACAAGTAAATGTTCTTTCTTACCTTCAGAAAGATTTAGCAACCAATCCCCTTATTTATTTTTGCAATGACTTAGCCACAGAGCTTTTATTGTGGTCTGGGACACACAGCACAAGCAAAGGCTCATTGTGTTGGGGAGGCTAGAACTGAAGTGGTACTTGTGCTGGAACAGTAGCTGTAAAGGTTGAGGTTGGAAAGCAAAATAAATCTGAAAATATGTATTCTGGAGGAAGAGGTAAATGCTCATAAAAGTTAATAAAATTTGCCAAGAGCTGTTTAATATAGCGGTATTTAAGAAAAAGAAATTGATAAGATGAGATGGACATTTTTCACAACAAACTTCTTCAAAATGATGTGGAAAGGGCAGAAATACATATAAGGTTTTTTCCTCTTTGCTGATGTGAAATTGACCTTTTTAGCTGGTTGATGGAACTGATATGCGCTTCAAAATTTTTTAATTCTTTTTTTCACAAATACATAAACAGCATGTTGCGTTTTGCTAGTAAGGGGCACCACTGGGGCTGCTGCAGAGTGGAATAGATTCCCTTGCTGACAGGAACTGGACCTCAGTTCTTGCTGTGGTCTATTCCTACACTCTGTGCATGTATGTATATGCATATTTTAAGAAATTGTGGGAGTTTTTTTCTTGGTTCCATGCAAATTCCCCTTTTTGTGCTGTCGCAGCATGCTATTATTGCCCATACAGTTGGAAGTCTCTTTATTTACTATGAAATCTTTCACGTCTGTTTGCTTTTTAAGGTTCAGCAATATTTTGTAAATCTCCTTTATAATTTTCATGATTTACTGAATGAAATTTAATATATCTTCTTTTCCCCATGGGAAGTCTTACAGAAAGTAACCCCAGCACCTGATTGTGCAGCTGCAATTCCTAAGGTAGCAACAAAATCTGTACAGGTTTAGGATATTGCATGTTTGCAATGACTGTGTTATATTTACTTTCCTCTGTCAGGACATAGAGAAGGACTAAAATTAGGTCAGATAATATCTATTTCCATTTAAATTCTAAATTTAAACAAGAATTGAGACAAATATTTGCTGGTTCTTTGGTACACAGAAAGATATCTGAATATTATTGAGGCTGTGACTTTAATTTAAGCTCTCTCTGCAGTCACTGGAGACAAATAGGTCTCCAGTAGAGGTTTATCAGTTCATTTAGATGTGAATTACCCAATGGAGGTTCCTATCTCTCTTCATGAACTACAGAGAGCACTGAGGACAGCTTAACTCAAAACTCAGTCCTGTCACCAGTAAGGTAGGATGAACCAGCCTCCTGATAAAAGCAAGGTCAGCTATGCGATCAGACCAGTTGCTCAGGTCTTTATCCAGTTGGGTCTTGAAAACCTGCAAGGATGGAGAAAGACTCTCTGGGCAGCCTATTGCACTGCCTGACTGTCCTGACAGTGAAGAAGTTTCTTCTCATATCAGTCTGAACCTTTCTCATTTCAACTTTTCCCTGTTGTCTTTCACCCTGCCACCATGCATGGCTGTGGAGTCATGGCCGCTTCTTCTGATGCTGGAGGACTGTTGTTCAGTTCCCCTCAAGCCAAGGTCCAAGCTGAACAATCCCAGCCTCTCCTTGCAGGGCAAGAGCTTCAGCTCCCAACCATCATGGTGGCCCTTTGCTGAACTTGGCCTGGTTTATCCATATCCGTCTTGTATTGGGGGACCCAAAACTTCACATAGTATTCCAAATGTGGTCTAACAAGTAGTGAGTGGAGGGTGATAATCCCTTCCCTTGATGTACTGCTCCTGTTACTACAGCCCAGGACACTGCTGGTCCTCTTTGCTGTCAGGGTACTGTTGTCTCATGCTGCTGACTTCAAGAGCCCCAGGGCCTTTTCCGCAGAACTGCTCCCCATTCATCGGTTCCCAGCCTCTATTGTTGCAAGGAGCTCTTCCTTCCTAGGTGCAGGGATTTGTGTTTGTCCTTGCTGAATTTCATGAGGATCCTGTTGGCCTGTTCCTCAAGCCTGTCTAGGCTCCTTTATATGACAGCCGTGCCCTGCAGCATATCCACTATTTCCCCCAGTTTGGTGTAATCTGCAAACTTGATGAAAGTGCACTCCATTGCCTCAATGACCTGCAGGTCACTGGTAAAAATGTTAAATGGGATGAGTCCCAGGATAAACCCCCGTGGTAGACAACTTGTTACTAGCCTCCAGATGGGATATGACCCCTCAATCATGACCCTGTCCACTGGATTTTTACCTCTCCAGTTGTTCACCACCAGATTGTAAAGGAACTTGGATACAAGAACACTGTGGGAGACAGTGTCGAAAGCTAAAGTCAAGGTAAATGGCATCCCCTGCTCTCTCCTTGACCACAGACCCAGTCTCTATATTGTAGAGAGCAATTAGGGTGGCCAGGCATGATCTGCCCTTGGTAAACCCATGCTGACTGCTTCCGGTCATCTTCTTCTTCATGTGTCCAGAGATGTGCTCCAAGAAGACTCACTCCATGATTTTTCCAGGGATTGAGGTGAGGCCAGTCTGGCTCTAGTCTCCCTTTTCACCTTTTATGAAGTTGGGGTGCAACATTTGTTTTCTTCCTGTCATGGGGCATCTCTCCCAGTCTCCATGACCTTTCAGAGGTGATAGAGAGTGATCTTGCAAGGATATTGGCCAGTTCTCTCAGAACTTTTGGCTGCAGCCCAACAGGGTCCATGGGCATGCACAGGATGATTTATCTCCAGTAATCCCTGACTTGATTCTCATCCACTGCAAGTTGTTTTCCTCTGTGAACCCTTTCACTAAGCAGAGAGGCCTGAGAAACCGTATTGATGGAGACTGAAGAAAAGAAGGCATTCAGTATCTCTGCTTTATCTGTGTCTGCTGTTACTAAATCACCCACCCCATGCAGCAGTGAGCCCACATTGTCCTTGTTCAGCATTTGCTATGAATATATTGAAAGAAGCTCTTTTTTCTGCTTTTGATGTTCCTTTCTCCTCCAGGTGAGCTTTGGCTTTTCTGACACCGTCCCTGCCTGCCCAAGCGATGTTTTTAAATTCCTGTACCTGTTCCTTGTATATTGCCTTTTAATGTCTCTACACCATAACTTTTCTGCTCAGTCATGAGATTTTCTAAGTTTGCTGGTCTTCCTGAATATTGGGAATGACTGCTCTTGCACTTGTAGGATGCTGTCCGAAAGACCCGCCAACTTCCCTGGACTCCTTTACTTTTCAGAACTGCCAAAGGATCACACCCAGCAGTTTTCTGAATTTGAAGTGTGCTGATCTGAAATCCGGCCTCTGTACTCTGCTACCTTACACTAGATGTCAGGAAGTAGAGTCCAGCAGAGTTTTCCAGTTATTTGTTACTTTCAGCATTAACTATCTTTCTCTTATTTCTAGTCCTAAATTTTTACTTTCCTTGTTTTAGCTACTGGATCATGTAATGATTTTATTTATATAAGGAAATAAGTTTTCTGTCAGTGGAAGAAACTAATGTATCAGACTATCGAATCACCTCTTGATCTTTAGTTGTTGAACTCACTCTTATCTCAGCTGCAAGGCACTACCATTAAGAAGCAGCTGTACTAACAGGTGACTCATACAAGCAGGTGGAAATTATCCGAGATACAGGAAACTTTCCCTGTAGCAGACATAATCAAGTATTAGAGCAGAGATAGTTTTTAGAGAGCTGCTGCTGATGTAATCAGTTGGGGAAGAAAAAGCTTAGGTTTCTATTTTCTTATTGTTTGAGTTAACAATAAAAGTAAAAACTCAGCGATAAGTAAGTTTTGACTTTGTAGAGCATCTGTTGACTAATCAAAGCAGGTATTCCAGACTCTACCTTCCAACTGTTCTTTAGATTGAATGTTTACAGTCAATAAAAAGGATAATATATTTTTCACATCCTGAGAGAGAGTTCAGTATTTAACTTGCTGCTTTTCTAAGCAGTTAAAACAAATTAACCTGTTCTGAATATACACCAGGAATTTATTATTAACTGGTAGGCTTAAGCATGTTAAATTTTTTTCCTTAGATTTAATTTCTGCAGCAGGTATGAGCTGAAGTGAGGTAAGATGTGGAAATTGATGCAGTGTGAGAAGAATCTCAAGTGCTTCTTATTTCTTGAGAATATGTAGGCGTGTATATAGAAGCTTTAAAAAAGGTGTGTGAGAAGATCACATTTCTGATAATCTGTTTGATTCTGACTCTTCAACTGCTGCTTTCAGGTAAAATTCCATGTCTGTGAAAAGCTTCCTTGACCTTAATAAGCACTTGGATAGTGAACTTACAGAGTTTGGGACTTGTGCCTCGTATTTTCTGAGTAGCCAATTTAGGGAACAAAGGAAATATGCATTAATTTTGTTTTACAGCTTCAAGAATTATGGTAAGAAGAGGCTGATGCTCACATCACATGAGAGCCCGATTGTGAATTATGTTTCTGGAAGTTTCTTCTGTAGAGCTGAGATTTCCAAAGTCTATAGTGAAATGGTAGCATGGAGACAACCTAGTAATTTCCATGTAGAAAGGCTTCTTGGTAGCACTTTCTGTATTGTGTGACACGTATGCATTGAAACTGAAACAGAGGTCTGAAGAGTGTTTTTCTGTTTCTTTCTTTGCTTTTATGGAAAGTTGAGAAAATACCACTAATAATATCAGTAGTTTGTGGTTTGAAGAGTGCAGTCCTGGTGTGGGATGGGGAAAATAAAAATTGCCATGGGCAAAATAAAAATTGCCATGTGGAAAAAGTGATGATATAATGTGGCTGGCCTAGCTCTTGTGCAAAGATTTTAAATGATCTTCTGTCTAGACAGCTACCAGTATTTGCTGAGTCTTTTTGTGCCTGTATAACTTAATCTATAGGCCTTAAAGTGATGGTACTACCTGTGCACTTACTGATGTATCCCTGACTAGAAGGAAAGTAAATGAAGTGTCCCAGCAACGCTGGCTTCTTTCTGTTGATGCAGTCACGACATGCTCCGTGTGTTTGGCACAGCCTGGTGCGGTATTGTGGTTCTCTCTCTCTGTGTGCAGCCCCTGGCTGTGATCCCACAGGACTGAACGGAGGGGCAGCAGCGCTAGCACCCCACCTGAGTGGCAGAAGCTCAGAGGGGGGTTTCATTCTTGGGGTACTAAGAAAAATGCAAAGCCTCTGCTATAGTGGGGTGAGCCGTTCTGCTCCCGCCCGCTGTGGCACTACAGCCGTGCTCTGCCTCCTGCGAGGCCGCGCTGGGGTGAGGAACCACGCTCTGTTCTCACCGATGGTTCCCCGTCTGTTGGCGAGCGAGGCAAAGCACCTGATGTGAAGACCCGGGTTTCTGCAGCCAGCTGCCCGTCTGAAAAACAGGTTTTGCTCTGCGGTCAGCTGCAGGGCCGAGCGGGCTCCGAAGACTCCAGCCCTGAGGCTTGTGTTCATCAGGCAGTGCAGAGAGTGAGCTGGCCTCTGAAGGTGCCTTTTGCTTTGACACCCTAGGTGGTAGAGGGACTCTGGGGCTATTGGCCACCAGCAAAAGCACTGACGGTAGCTCTGGTTTTATTCTTACATATTCTGTACAAAACTCTTTTCTGTAAGTGAAGTGTATTTGAAACCATTTGCTCTTTTTGTTGGAGTCTGACTGTTGTGACACCTGTGTATATAAAGCCAAATTTTTTCTCTCTTGAGTAAAATATTGTTAATTGCTGGCTCAGCCAAATTAAGTGAGTGGAAAGGATATATATTATAAAGTGTGCAGGGAAAAATGCTCAGAAATAATAGATAAGACTCTGACTGATATACAAATGTATAGAAAATGAAAATAACTTCATTCAATTGTATGGGGAATTCTGCCAGGCAGAAATTTCTCTTATCCTAATAGGGAGTGAAATTAAAATTCTTTAGAAATCTGGCACAGAAGATTTGCAGATTTGTTTGGAAACTGCATAATTCAACTGGACCCCTTAATTGTTTTCATAAAACTGAAGAGTTATATTTGGACTACCTAGCCCAGATAAAATAAGTAAGACCTTACACAACCCTCTTATGTGCCTAAAGTGGCACCCAGACATCTCAGTCTGTGATCTGTAAAGATGTTCTTGGACCTGTGAAACTTCTGGTGTCTAATTTGGGCCAGTAAAATTCTCTTAGCATTTACAGTTCTGTGACTGCATTTCTCCACAAGGGCTGCCACCTTGGCAGTTAGCTTATAGCCTAGATGTTTGGCAAATAACAGTTTATTTAGTGTCAAAGGCTTCTGCTATAACCCTTTCTGTATTGGTTTCTAATCTAGAGAAAAAGGACTTGAGGGAGGTCATCAGCCCTACACAAAAAAAGGGCTCCCAACTAAGAGTGAAGATGCAAGCAGATAAACGTGGGCTCTGTGGCAACTAGCTTTTCCTTAAAAAATAAATAGAGGTGGCAACACTGTCCTCTTCTCCAGACATGTTTTTAGAACTGGTGTGAACCAGTCTTATGTGTGGAAGATGGCTTTGGGCTATTAACTGCAGTCTTGGTTCCACCTACACCAAAGAAATGTGATCTTGGACACATTTCTTGCTTGGTATTTCCTACTGGCTAGCTCAGGAAGTATCATGTGAAACCCATTCCAAGGTGCTTAGCTTCACCATATGTTACATAGGCAGCCCATGTGCCAGACAGAACCCGTAAATTCTGTTCCAATAAACCTTGGTGCTTAGTTGCCTTTATGATTAGAAAGAAGATCTACAAACTGTGAAAGAGAAGACAAACTAAAGACATCAAAAACAAATGCTTCAAAGTTGTGTGGGTTGGTTGTGGTTTTTTTTTTTTTTTTTTGAAAGAGATGTAGATGACATTGATATTACATGGAAAAATATGTTCATTTCCTTCAGTTGGCAATTTTAAACCAACTCTTATAGTGCCTGCAAGTGGATAGGTGACACTGATATGCAGAAATATATTTGTGAACCAATTTCAATAAGCAGATAGAAATGGAATTGTATCAGGCTCAGCACAGGCTGGCATTCCCACACCACTTGTCATCAGGAGCATCCACTCAGGCTTTTGATGTCTCCAATGTTTATTCAATGCACTTGACACTTTAAAATTAAGTTTAGTGTAATTTTGCTTTTGATGGGGTCTTTTAACATATGCAGCAACAGACTGAGGGAGGACAATTTCAAAATAAAAGATGTTCACTCATCAAAAGCTGCTATAGTATTCAGAAGTGGTACAGTGGTACTCTAGTTCCTAATACAAATCATTTCTGCACAATACACAAAAGGAGATTTCCAAAGACTACTGATCAGTACACCACTGTGCTGCCTATAGTAGCTGCAGACTGAAACACTGTCTGGTAAGTGTGGGGTTCTCTTAAAAAGATCCGTAATCAAGCTGAAAAACAGGTGTTTTGCATCAATCAAAGGAAGCATTTTCTGCAGTCTAAGCATATAGAGATTCCCGATATTTGGTCAGAACAGGACCAATTGGTTTCTTGTTCTACCCAAATAAAGACACTGAATTCCGTGAAATATGTCATAGGCTGACATGAGCATTTTCACCCCTTTTAGGTGAAAGCAAAGGTTTGTATGGAGCCCCAGGGCCTTGGCTGCCTGCTGAAGCGCTGCCTGTGCTGCGTGGCAAGGGTGCGCTGGTAGCCAGGCGTGAAGGCAGGCAAGGGAGCTGCTTCACAGGGCAGTGTGAAGTGGTTGTCAGCAAGCCTTGCCTCTGACTATTGAATCCTGGCAGAAATATGGAATGTTACTGGGATTGCTGAAATGGGAAATAACGAGTGATAGAGCTTTCCGAGTTTATTGAAAGCTCCTCACACCCTCTACTTTCATTATCCTGCTGAGCTGCTGAAGCAGGACATTCATGGTGGGGCCAGACTTATAGGATCGAGCTAACTGAGGAGGACTTTTAAGAACCTTCAAAAGGACTTATATATGATCTGTATTTGGAGACATTGAGAGTCACAGCTAGGGAGGAAATCTCCATCACACTAGCCTGGAAGTCTAAGGCTAGCACTCAAACAAGGCTGTATGGTGGTGATAACAGTAAACTGATTTATACTTAAATTGCAATGAATAAATATAGGGAAAAGGAGAATTTGCAGAAATGATGTGAAATGCTTATTCAATATAAGCTTTTTTCCTAGATCAAATATTGCTTTTGCTGACTTTGTGGATATGTTCCCAATGCAGTCAGAGAGAAAAAATGTCTGTTATGGGGAAGGAAGCCTTACTCAATAAACAAGAGTGAGGAGTGACCCTGTCCAGGCTTATTTCACAGGAGAGGAGTTCTCCTTTGCCCTTTCTGCTGGGCCAAGTGGAAACACTGAGTATCTCTGAACTGTAGGCTGCCAAAGGGCAGAAGCAGAGCTGGAAGTTGTGGTTTGCTCTTCAGAAACTAATCACTGTCCACTCCTCCTTCTCACTTCAGTCAAGTTGTGACTAAGAAGGGAGAGGGGAGTGAGAAGAGGTAGGGAAACCAGGTGTGAAGGAAAAGAGATATCTGGGAAGAAGGAGATGTTCACATAGAGGAAAGAGAGAAAACATCAAGAAAATATTAGGAGGGAACTATAAGTTGTTGAAATGTCTGAGGAAGAAAAGTAAGTATGAGTTATAGAAAGAAGGGAAAAATGTCAGGGAAAAGTACTTAACTGTATGTATAGGAAATAGGGAACAGTTCAATAAGAAGTGTCATTGAACTATTTTTAGAAAGCTTTCCCTAATATTCTAATTCTCTCCATTAAATGGAGAAGCTAAGAGTATACTGCTGTACAGGTAGGAAACCTCTGCAAAATCTCTCTGTTTGTTCAAGTTATCTTATTCCCTTCAGGCTGTGCTTTTCCTAAAGTTTATAATCTTGTTTAATTTGAATCAGCAACAATATCAGCTTAGAAAAAAAAATTTGGGTAGCCTCCCCAGTGGGAAAGTATAAATCACTAACCACTGTCAGAAAGGAAAGAAAAAGGGCCCAACACATGGAATATGTGTATGCATATGTGTACATATTTTATACATACATACATAGAAATATTTTTAAATAGAAACAGAATAATTTCTTTTGTAATTTCTGACTTTCAAGGCAATCTTATTGCTTTTTGGAAACTTTACTCATGACTGCTGGGAGGGTCAAAACAAGTGATGGATGAGTTTAGACTTCAAGAGTATCTCTGATATGCCTGACCATGGGAAAACCTCCTTGTGCTGTGGTTTGTTTGTGTGTGTTGAGTATGGTTTGTAACACTGTACCTGTCCTATCTGAATGACAAAATTTATGAAACACAGGTATTTGTGAAAGCTGATTGTTTTCCCTTCTGTTTAGTAGCATGTATTATTATGGGTATTTAATGGAGTCTATCTAAAGTGCTATTTTTTTCCCCTTAAGCTCTAATTTTCAGTGTTCTTTGGTCTTACTATCCAGTTAGAAAGACTCTGAGCATGGTGCTGTTCTGACTTTTTGGCTGTGGAGCAGTCTCCAAAGCACCATGTACTTCTGGTCCCAAAGACTGTCTGCAAAATGCCTTGATGGAAATGATGGGTACTAAGTTGCTGCATATGCTTGGACATGCAGGTTTCAATATAGGTTTTTTGGTAGATGGAGGGGACAAAGTGTACTTTGGTCCCGGACAACTGAAGACTTGCCAATGTGACACCCATCTACAAGAAGGGCCGGAAGGAGGATCTGAGGAACTACAGGCCGGTCAGTCTGACCTCGGTGCCCGGGAAGATTATGGAGCAGTTCGTCCTGAGGGCACTCACGAGCCATGTGTGGGACAACCAGGGGATCAGGCCCAGCCAGCACGGGTTCATGGAAGGCAGGTCCTGCTTGACCAACCTGATCTCCTTCTATGACCAGGTGAC
>VZTQ01004109.1:55490-87320 GCA_013400755.1 Pelecanoides urinatrix | reverse complement strand
CATGGTTTAGTGGGCATGGTGGTGTTGGGTTGACGACTGGACTTGATGATCTTAGAGGTCTTTTCCAACCTTAATGATTTTATCATTCTGTGATTCTATGATTTTGTACTTTTTACAATGTACTTTTGAGCCCATATTACAAGGCTTCTTTTTTCAGTCTGTGAACAATCCCCAAATGGTAGATAATGCACTTACATCCGCTTTTTTATGTTGCAAGCCTAGAATTTTCAAAAGGGCCAAGTAGGATTAGCCCATTGGCAGCCAGGTTGTACGTTAGAGGATTCCAGACTCCAATGCTGTTAGACATGAAAAAATAAAACACTAGGTTATTCCTTTTATTTGAAATCACTTTGATCATATAATTAATTTATGTAATCAGTATTTTTGTTTTGTTTTGTTCCCTCCCTCCCCCCGCCATCCTCCAGTGTATTCTTCATTTCCAATGCACCTGTCCAGTTCATGGATTTTAAATATTTAGGTTTTCACAAATTTCCAAAATTCTGTAGGAGCTATTGCAGAGAGTCATTGTGCTCTCACTTCGGTTGCCTGGATGTTCATCTCTCTGCTTGCTATGATGCTTTTGATAAAATAATCCGTGGATCAATGTAGTGATAAACTATACTGTTTAAGTCAGAAATCAGAAATGATGGAAAAGAAAAGACATTGCTCTATGGTGTTCAGGAACCATGCAGAGGAGGATGCCTTTTTTCCACAGCCACCCTACTATTTTAAAAATAAATTACGTTCTGAATAGAAAGGAAGACTCCCATGGGCCTCAGAGCTTAATTCATAGATAACTTACAATCTTTTGATTGGAAATGTTTTGTTTTTTTCTTCAACTTTTCTACCAATAGCAACTGGACTTAGCATCTTACTGTGGTAATACAGGAAACATTTAACTTTTTGGAAATGGCTTGGGACTGTTATCTTCTCGTAACTTTTAAGGTTGAAAACTCAAGGTAAAGTTGTTTAACTGCCAAGCCTGGTTGTTTTAAGAAATGAACAAAAATAATTTGAGCACAAAAAAAAGGGACACATTTCATTTCTCTTCTTCCAAGTCTGTAATATATGGATTTAAAATGATGCTTTTAATCCCATATGAACTGCCTATGCTGCAGAAGGAATCTCTAGCTATGGTGAATCATAGGGATTCCCTTAATATACCCTAATATGAGGTATCCAAGTCATTAGCATGGGGCAGACAGATTACACGAAAGCTGGGCTTTCTGGGGCCATAGCTGAAGTGTAGGCAGCATACCCTAGAACACGTGAAAGCACCTGCTAAAGCACTGGGCCTATGTGTCTGGCCAGCTGAGCCCCATTTACATATCTTCATGCTGTCCACAACTGTGGAGAGAGCTGTGAACAATACAAAATTTGCTTTCCCTCCTCCTGTTATTTTTCAGTTACTTGTATCTCATGACATTAGCAAAAGGGTTGTACTACTGCTCAGCCAGTGGTGTAAGCTGAAGTGGCCTTGCAGTATTAAAAAGTGAATGCAAAGATCAGAATTGTCCATTAAGCAGAGCACCCATCTTGCATCCTGCTGAGAGCACCTTCTTCTTCCATAGTGATGGTCTATGTAATCAGAAAAATTCCTGTGGACAACTGCATGTCCCCATGGGTGAGTCTCCGAAGTTGCCTGCTGTGCTCTCTGTGATACTAATTAGTAAATAAATGTTAAGGAAACCCGACTTGGACTAAGGAATACTTTATGAGCTACTAGGTAAATTTATTACTACTGAATAATAGTAAAAAGTTGGCTTCGTTAGTTCAGACCAAAAATAATGCACATCTTTGTATATTTTTCTCTCAAACTCATCAAAAGAGATTGCAGTTCCAGGCGCTGACATGACAAGCTCTAATGAGGAAAGTAGGGCTAAAAAAGCTTTGAAATATTGGAGTTCACACTGTGCTCAGCAGAGATTGACACACATAATTAAGTGTGGGTTTCCCCAACAGTGGAAAAGGAGATTTAATAGTTAAAAAAGTCCCTAAAGCTACCTGACCATCCTTGGCTTCCCATTTGATCTGATGATTGGAGAACATAAGAAACTGTGAAGAAAACACTAACAGCCATTCCCAAGCTCAAGGTCCTCCCCAACCCCCCTCCTTGTGATTTGATCTCCGTATGAATATTACTCATTTGTTCTGCTGCTTCTGCAGTTTATCATTCAATGCCTGGACCTCAGCTGGGTTTAAAATATTTAGAAAGAGGCTGCCTACAGATGGTGGATAATTTAATGTGCAACTGCTTAACGTAGTTGGTTTTCAGAGATGCAAACCCCAGGATTTAAAATGATGTGGAAATACCAGAATAGAGCTCCCTTACTGAGAAAATGCCATTGTCAAACATTTATCAATACACTCTTTTGCACAGAACATTGACAGTTCAAGCTGTCCTTAGATGGATTCTTATCCTCCTGGAGTTACACAGCAATGCACAGTGTGCCAAGATGTGCTTCAGCTGTAAAAATGTTCGTGATGCATATATTTCCTTTTAATGTTTTTGCCCTGAAGTGCATCACATAGCACAGAGACCCTTACTTCCCGGAGTGGTGAATTTGTTTTGTAGATGCTGCATCTATTATGGGATTTGAGATTGTGATATCACATTATTATTATTTATTTTTTCTTTTATAGTATCCCTTGTGTGTAATTAAAGTAATGACTTCTAATGAGTCCCTGACCTACTTCAACCCACTGGAAGGAAACTGCTTCTCAAATTCGAACACTTTCTATGATTATACACATTCCTCCTTTGTCGCATCCTGCTCTACCAGGGCAGCACAGCAGGTGACAAACAGAAATACACTTGCTGTAGAATGTCTAGTTAGACTTTATGAAAGATATTTTCTGGCTGGTGGGGATAGAATGTAATGTAATGGAGCGTTAATATTTTTTTCATCCTATAATCTGATACTGTACAATTACATGCGTTAACTATAAGGAATTACTTTCTCTAGGGTAATTCAGTTTATTCAGAATACCGTAGTTGCTAGTCCATTAGCCCCCCACAGATACCCTCAGAAATAGGTGTGATAGATAATTACTGTGGTTGTAGTTGAGGAAAAAAAACAGAAAATCTGTAGTGAAAAAGGATTTGCAGATTTGATTTTTATCCCCGTATTTCCACTGGGCTAGCAATTGCATCTGCTTCTGTAATTCTTCACATACCAGACCAATCTATGATGCTTACAGAAATAACCTTGTTGGCAACAAACTGTGTTGCATTGATTCTCAGCTATGTCCTTTTCTCATGAAAAGATCAGTGCAGCTCATTGGAGATATATTCTGCTCAGGAATATGTCTTCAGAAGGTAACTGATGGCAACGGAAATAAAGTAAAGCCGGTGGAAGAGTAAAAGGAAGTGAAAAGAAAGAATAAAGTAATTTACCCATCCCAGCTCAGAAACATTTAGGTGTGATGGATCACTTCTGTCCCTGTATTTGAGGGGAAAAAATAGCAACAGCTATGTTGCATTTTATTACAAAGACCATATCTTTGCACAAAACCTATAGAAATGTATAGGGAACTTTCAAACGATTTGAAACTACCTTATCATTAGTTCCTCATCATTTGGTGTGTGAATTGCAAGGAGCCTTGACAGGAACTGCTATCATATTTACTGCAAATAGCAAGACTTGAAGTAATTCAAGTGGACTTAAAAAAATTCCTGCTTTCCAAGTGAAATCAGCCAACAGCAGCTTTCATCTTATACTTTTGTTCTTTCCCTTTCCAAAGCTTTTAAATTCTACTAAACTTTTTTGAACTAAATATATTTAAAATTGCATTCCTCTAGGTGAAATGCATACCTGTTTTTTCTTGCTTTTGCTCTAGCTGATATGAACTCTTTTTTTGGGGGAGTGGAAACCTGTGGTAATTCCTGAACAAGATGTGTTGCTGGACACACGATAAACATAACAGAGACAGCATTAAGCATATACGTCTAAATAAATATAGTTTAGAATTACACGTGTTTATAAATATAAGTGAATACATATATACATCTACTGGGAAAACCTATTGCTCCTCCTCATGGTAAAATCCATGGAAAGAGGCTTAATCAGAAAGCTTCATATGCTGAAACTTTTCGACAACATCTGCTCTAGCAGCGGTGGTTTGTAGCTGGTGGAGCTGGCAAGGTGTCACCCTTGCTCAGCTCTTCTGAGCATTGAAAGGGGCATCTCACATCTCCAAAGGCATTACTGAGTCTTAATGAGTTATATCTTCCCAGAATGATTTAATGTTGGTTTATTCTGAAAATTAGTGAAATGAGGTCCCTAATGATGGCATGGGTCACCCATTCAGTTTTTGTCATAGATGGAAAGATGACATCGCAGAACGAAGAAGGTGATCATTAGCTGTGTGCAGATGTCTTAACAGTCATGTGTAACAAAAATGAGTAGGATTGTGAGATTCAGCAGAAGACATGTAGCTGTTTACAATATTGTTCTACATAGTGTGTATAAAAGTTGAATTAATCTCCCAGGCTCCCTTTATAGTCAGTGGAGAGAAATGGGCTGTTTCAGGGTGCGTTTCACCTCCTCCTCCGGTTAGTAACAAAAAAGATTTTTAATCTTGTTTTGTATAGTGTAAGATGTTATTAAGCCTCATCAAACTCTTTTGAATCTTGAATGTCTACCCTGAATGACTTTAGCATTACTGTACTGCAGGCTGACATATTTTTCGGAAGTGAAAGCAGGCTAAGATGATGCTCTGGGTGATGGCAATTTACAAAGGTGACTAATAGCTAAAATATAGTGACCTCAACTCTCATCCAGCAACTGTTCAATATCTAGGCCCTGAGGATTCGTTTTTTTATAGTCATAAAGAACTCTTTCTTGCTGTATAGAAGGGGGAACAAAAATCTTGAAAAGACAGGGCCATGATTAATGATAGACATTTAAAATTCAAAAAAATCACTAAGTTGAAAACGTGTTTCCACAGTCAAATTTTATTTCAAGCACTTTTACTCCTTTGCAAGCTTTATTAGTTGGTGGTAAAATGCCAGATGATATTGAGCAATCACTAGCCTAAAGTTTATTAACTTCAATTTGTTAGCTACAATTATTACTATTTTTAATGTGCTATTGCTAATATTCCTCAAAAAAAAGACTGCTCAGTGATGAGAGAATGGCAAAGGGAAATAAAATGTTAGTTGATATGTTAAAGTTAGTACTGATAGGACTGAGTGGGTAGTGAGACAGAAGATGTGAGTGATTTAAGCATATTATGCTGGGTGACTGTACAGCACGGTTACTGCTGTAACTCATAATCAGTAATGTTCAAAATTACTGGTGATTTCTTTCTCAGGTCTTTTTTCTTATAAGCTTAGCTCATTTCACTGTTTGCTACTCTGCTCCCAAATAGTGCTTTCAGCTGAAATGCTATATAAAAGAAGATGGCATTTGAAATGGCCAGCTGATACTTTACATTGACAAATGCAGCATGCAAATGGATTTGAAAGCTCAATAAAAAAGGTTCCAGTGAACTTTTGTCCAAAACTTGGAGAGCATGTCATTGAAAAGAAGGCATACTAAGAGCTGTCTGCTGTGGAGAAGACGTTTTACTGGAAGGGCAAACCTAGGTCACATAGTTTGCTCTACTGTCCTCAGTACAACACCTCTATGGTTTTGGATCCCAGCACTAGACTCGCCAAACAGATCCAGGGTAATGCTTCCCTATGAATAGTCCTATATTCGGGAGTGGTGGGTGGCTTTTATTTTCAGTGTACGGGGGACTGACAGTGGTTTACCATTTGGCTGAAATAAATGAAAAGTCATATTAGCTGCCTTTGGCACTTCTGAAGCTATCCCCACCTTCTCCATCAAGGAGTAGAAGTCTGTTCTGTAGTATGCTTGGTGGTTATCTCATACGGGTGTTGTTCCCCCTTTGAAGTGCTGCCACAGTCATGCTTAGTGGACACTTAGTTCTGAAACTAACTGCTCCATCTTCTGTAATCCTCTGGGAAGGGGAGATCTTTAGAGACAGATTTTTAAATCAGCTTGAAGATGTATACAAAAAAATCCAGAAAAAACAGAGACTATTCTTGACTGCTGATTTTGGCTTGAATGTATCTTGAAGGCTTAGCCTGTCTACTTAGTTCTCAGCAATTGTTTTATTTTTCTTTTTTTTTGTTCCAAATTGTTGTTTGGTGTTTTTTTTTTTCTTTTGTTCCAAACGGTTTTATTTTTTTTAAGCATGCAGAATCATTTTCTGATGCCAGTGACTGGATAGTAGAATGAGATGAAGGCACCACTGACTTAGATTAAAGGCCTGAAGGATTGCTGGTAGTTTCAGCAGTAGTTTAGTATACACCAGGATTAAGGCCAATACATAACTAAAGCTGGATATGGTTTCAAAGCACCACGCTATAAATGTTTGTTTTCAAACATTTAATAGATACCTCAAGTTTAAAAAAATAATTAAAATAAGGCTTCTATGAATTTCTGTGTATAATAATTTCAAAGAGTTCAAGTCTGTCACCCAATAGAAGTTGAGAGTTTATCAGCAGATTATAGGTTAATTGGAGGCAGCGGCCAAACCATAGGGTAGGAAGGAATAGAAAAAAAGTATGTCAATGAACATTCAAACATGAATGCTTTTAGCCATTGTCAGTGAATGTAACAGCTGTTATGGGAGAACTGATTCAAATGTTTTTTTTTTTTCCTTTTTTCCCCCCGAAGAAAAGGAAGTACGCTATTAACAGTGCTATATAGCACTTAAGTACAATGTAAATGTTACACATATGGTATTTAATTTTGAAAATTTAGATTGAGGAATCTAGAATGAGAAATATAAAACCCCTTTACAGGTCTCTTTCAAAATGCAAATTTATGTCTCAAGGGACCAGTGGAACTTAAAGTATAAATACAGTCTGTATTTAGGGAGTTTTAAAAACACATATTACTGAATTGATAGAGCATAACAGTTCCCTTGCTTAGGCAACATTATGCTCTATCTTGTAAAATATACTTGGGGACATGTAAAATGGTTTATTAAACCTACAGTCCATAACTAGAGTTGTTACATTTTAATGTACATATTTTTCATTCATGGATTATTGAACCACTAAATCCTAACAATTTGTCCTCATGGCAAACAATTTCTTCTGAGTCTTTTCAGTAACTGTGTAACTATTGGAACATACCCCAAATCCTCAAATTTTAAAGCTATTTTTCAGTGCTCCCCTGTATACAAATGTACATTTAAAAGCAGACAAGGAAGGAAGTTTCTGTTTACTTTCACATAAAATGCTTTCACAGAAAGAAACCCACGAGGTATTTCTGGGTGGGAGATATGCATTTTTTTGGGGAAAATTCTTGAATGTAAAGTGTTGTCTATAACCATGAGGGATGTACACAAAAAGAAATAAGGAAAATAACTATATATTGTGTTGCATGAACCATTTTTCTCAAAACTTAGGGATGTTTTGCTATTTAGAGAATCTCTTTCTGCCTGCTTTTACACCACATATTGTTCTTTCGTGCTAGTGAAAAGTTGGTAAAAGTTATAAAACAGCAATGATTTAAGCCTACTAGGTATACCAAATGATTTCAGGGTATTGGGTTTGGACTGTATTTGCCTTCTGTTTTCTTACACTGTTATTAGAAATAACTGTAGGGAATAAGCTGAACTACAAAGAGCTTAAAAGTAGGAAAGTAGCATCTCTTCTCTGCATTTTCCAAGGCTCTAAATAAGTGATATTCATAGTACATAAAATATTTTTATTGATCTGAAACATCTCATTGCTGTGTTGTACCAAGGCTCTCCATAAAACATGTATCTAGGATTTGTTATTCACCTCATGCCTGAAGAGAAACAGGAACTGAGAAAGTTAATGGATAGAACTCTGTGGTCTAGACTTCAAGATTTTTGGTGACAAAGTATCCATCTAAAAGATCTCTTACTGGTGTTGATTTTATGAGCATTATTGATGAAATAACTTTCAGCAAAGCAACAATGCCATAATATTTGTGAAATGGCACACAAAGGAGTAAAATCACAGAGGTTGTCTTTATTTTTTTTTCCATCTGTAAAAAGATGACTGATTTAGAGAGTAGTAGAGCAAACTTAGAAAGCAAATGATATGTGCTCTAAATGCACATAATTGTGTTATTACAGGCCAAAATCTCTTGTCTGTAAAGAGACAAAGGTGTTTCAAAAATTTTCTGAAAGAAAGGGAATTTATACAAGGCAAGTTTTGTAAGGACAATTTATCCTTTATTTTTACTTAGTGGATCTTTGCTGTGTTAGGAATACTGATTTTCATGCGAAATAATCTTTAGCTTACTTTTACTGTGATCCTCCCTTTCCTTTTTTTCCTGTTCTCTCTGGTTATTATTACAACATTTCAGATTATTTATTCTGAGACATTTCTATGAGTAGAAAATTTCTTAAAGAAGAGAACAGCCAAGATACATAAGAGTTTATTTTGCTTGCTTCTGACTGAGAAATGATTTTGCCATCCCTTAGGCTTTAAACTGTTTTTTTCAGACTGTAGGAGTCTATGCTGTCTTTGCAGGTATAGTTAATGACCAGAGTCCTTGAATCCCTTTGTATTTCCCTCAGATCCCTTTTTTAGTTTGTGCTGATGAGGCAGCACTGTATGGGACCTAAGGGTTGCACTGAAACTGTCTGCTATAGCATCTAATATGACAGTGAACATTTACCAGATCACCTGTTATCTGGGGCTGCTAAATTCGGTTCTCAAGAGAATCAATTTAGGAACTCTGTTCAGATTGCTTTCTTGAAGACTATTTTATATTTTGTAAGATGTGAATTAAGCACCTGTTATTAATATAGATTACAAATGCAATGTAATATTTGGAGTATCTTTCATTTCAAGCTAGTGACCATTTCATCAGTTTTACCATTTTAAATAAGAAAATCATTCCCCTTTAAGTTATCATAAATATTAATTAAACTTTGTTCCATCAAAATATCTTCAGAATATTGCTTACAGACAGCTTCATCTGGACATTGCTAAACCATTTATTTAAGGTACGAATTAATAGAAAATAATCCTAGATCTTTTTTTTTCCTATGAAAATAGTAATTTATTTTAAAAATGTATTTCAGTGATTTAGTGGGGTTTTTTTGTTGTTTGTTTCTACAGAGAATATTGTGGTGATTTCTACTAAGATTACCATCCTGTAACCTTTCTTCTTCTCTATATGTATATTGTATATAGATAATTTCTGGGTTTTTTTGATGTCTTTTCATCAGATGATAGCTTCTGGTGTTAACTATGTAGTCTCCATATTCTTAAATCATGCACAACACCATATTAAAACTGGAAAATGAAAATTCTATGACAGAGAAAACTTGAAAAATAGGAATAAAATGGGGAAGCACACTTGCATGTACATAAATAAACAAAACAATGAAATGGAAATAATCTACATTTTTTTCATCAAATTTAAGTGCAGCATTTTTAAGAATCACAGACATCAAAACTGACCTTTTCATCTTCTGTAGTAATAGTAAAAATTCCTTCCTTTTTTTCTTCACCTGTTCCTATCAGAGCCAGGATCAAAAAAGAAGTTGTTACACTTACATGTCAAGAATCATGGCATCTGGAGAAAAGCAGAATGCATTATTTCTCGGTGAGAGTGTTATACAATAAGACTTGACTGACATTTTACAAAATCTGAGATGCTTTCTGATCAGTTTATTAATTAAAACAAGATATTCAGTTCTGCTTGTGCATAATCTATTTTAAGCCTTTCAAACATACAAGTATACAGTGTAAAATGGTATTAGATTGGCTTGAATGACTTGTCATTCTATTTGCAGATACCTCAAATCAGCTATGCATCCACAGCTCCAGAACTGAGCGATAACACCAGGTATGACTTCTTCTCTCGAGTGGTCCCACCGGACTCCTACCAAGCACAGGCCATGGTTGACATTGTGACAGCCCTTGGGTGGAACTACGTGTCGACGCTGGCTTCCGAAGGCAACTATGGAGAGAGCGGTGTGGAGGCGTTTACCCAGATCTCCAGAGAAATTGGTGAGTGTATGTTTCTCAGGTTTTGTACTTATAGCTGCCTGGTTACAGAGCATCGCTGAGCTCTTCCTAGGTCTAAGGTCTGTGATCAGAACACCTGCAGGCATTTTACCTGGACTCAAGTGGAGGGGTTTATGGATGATTCCATTCCCTATGGAATCCATATGGATGATATGGATTATGATATGAGCTCCTCAGAGAGGCAAAAAATGTACGTCTCTTGCCCCTTTTGGAAAGGCGGAGCTCCTTGATGAGTTATGGGCAAAAAGCAACGACCAGCTGAATTACAGCCAGATTTGAGGAGATGTGATTGATTTAGCTTAGGAAAATCATAGCCAATGAGACCTCATTTTCCATGTTCCAGCACTGATAAATCTAGGGTTTTTAATTTTGATGAATTTGAAAAAAAAAACCCAAAAAATCTGTGAAGTACAAAGACAAGCCCTTGCTGTTTTTCCTTCAGGATGAAATGTGCTATATAAATAGAGGCATTATTATGGGAAGTATATTTAAGTCCCTTTGATCTTCCCCACCCCCCTTCCATAGTTATTTCTGGCCTGAAAAAATTGTTTTTTTTTTTCAGGAGCAGTAGGTTTTGGACACCAAGGAATAAGATGATGAGTAGCAGGTGGTTTGAAAGAGGGCGGAATTGGTCTTTCACTAAGTACAGTGTTAAATGACAAAAAATAATAACCTTCAAAAAAAAATCTAAAAAATTGTAAACAGCTTTCCTGTTAGTGGGGAGAAAGCCTGGATTAATCTACTGGATTTGACTCTCAGGGCATGTACATATGAACTCTGGTTCTTTCAAGTCAGCTTGGGTGAGAAAATATGATAATATCTTCCATTTTCAATAGCTGCACGTAAATATAGAGACCATCTCAATCGTATAGGAAGGCGCATGTGTGTCTCAGGTACTTATGCTCGAACCATAAAGGTTACCGATTACTCACAAAAATTTGGCAGTAAGACAAAAACACAGTGATTCATGCCATTAGGGAACCAGTCTGTATAACATGCTCAAATGGTTAACTAATAAATATTCTGTTTCTAGCTTCTAATCAATGCTGTCAGATCCTAGATGTTTTCATGGGAGAGCCAAGGCTGACTACAATACAATGGTTTGATCTGGAGCTAGCAAACGCATGGATAATTCTTCCACAGTTCATATCTAAAAGAGACAGTTTATCTATTGTGTCAAATACAGCAGTGAATAGATTGGCTGCCCCAGACATTCACTGAGCAGTTCCTTGGCTGAAAATCACTTTTCCTTGAAACCATCTGCAGCCCAGCTAGTTCTGCTGAGTCCCGAAAGTAGACAAATAAAGTGCTCAGGGCTTTTTTACTGTTTCCTGTTTCCAGAAATATGAGAGTTCCTCAGATACGTGCAAGAACAACAACTGTGATTTCATTATAATCACAATGACTTGAGTTTGTGTCAGTTGAATCTTGGTTGATCCTAGAATAAAAGAACAACATTGTCATTCGATAAAAAATTAATATGAATAAGATTAATTAAATAAATATTATTAATAAGATTGTGAATCCAAAGCAATTAAAATCATGAATGGGTGTCCTAAACATTACAAGATCTGTGTAGTACCAAGAAGCATAAAAAGTGGTGATTTGTGGGTTTTGGGTTTTTTTTGTTGTGTTTTTTTTTTTTTTTTCTTCCCTTATGACTTACGTTCTTTACTAGAGCACTTGATTTTGGCAACCTTTGTGCTCATAGCAACTTAGCAGCTATTATGGGTACCAGGGACTCGAATGGTTCTGAAGAAGGAAAGAAGAGGAGAGGCAGGACAGACAAGTAATTTTTAATTCCTAGAAAAATGTTGAAATAAATAATCAGGTAAATCATATGTAACCACAGGGACATAATCAATAGACAGTGCAGAATCGTCAAGAACAAACAGTATCAAAGCCATCTAATTTTCTTTGGCAGGATAACAGCTTTATAGCTGGAGAAGAAGCACTTGATGTCATGTCTCTTGAATCTAGTAGTGTTATCTCAACTGTCACATGCAGTATTCTGAGCAAATTTGGGAATTGTGATCTAGGAGAAAATATCATAGGCTGGATGCAGACCTATTTAGAAAACTTTGCTCAGAGTGTAATTAGCAATGGTTTTGGTTTAAAAGGAAGAATGTGTTGTGTGGTATTTGGCAGGTGTTTATGTTGGATCAGGTACTAGACCATATTTTCATGTTTAGTCCAGATGGATTTGGAATGAAGGATATGCTTGCAGAATCTGGAGGTGACTTCAAGCTGGGAAGGACTAGGAGTGTATTGGAAGAGATTCTTAGAGTCCAAAACTGAAGATATGGTCTGAAAAAATAGCATGCAATTTAAGAGACAAATGCAAGGCATTGTACAGATCCTTCTTGCTAAACCACAATGAGGAATACAGTAAGACTGGTCAGAAAATACTATTTCAGAAAATGATCTGAGCATGGTAGTAAATGATAACCTGCCTATATTCCTCGTGTTTTACTGGAATATGCAGATGGGCATATGGTCTGTAAAATAATTTGAGGAATCCTCCAATTTCCCTGGTAGTTGTGAAACCTCATTTTGACTCAGTACAGGTTTTGACCCTCACTTCAAAAAAGATGAGAAACTCTGCAAGCGAGAACAAAGACAATCACAAATTTTGAAAAGGTGGTATATGAGAAGTGACTGAGCAAGGTGGTTTGTTAGTCTGAAGAACAGTTGACTAAGAAGGAAAGGTGATGGAAAATCATGTTTTCAAATAGAAAAATGGCTTTTAGAGAAATGTAGGGACCATTTGTTCATCCAAATACAGTGTATGTGAATGGAAGTAATGGAATTAATCTCTAGCATGATCCTGTTTAGATTTGGAGAAAGCCCCTTTTAATGGTTAAGACATTAAAACATTAGACCACCTTGCTTGGGAACATTTTGGAACCTCCATTGCTGAGGATCTGGGAGAATGCGTTAGACAAACACCTGCCCAGGGATTATATAAGTGAACTTAGTTCTTCCTTGGGGCTGGGAGGTGGATCAGATGATTTCTTAATGTCCCTTCCAGCCTGATTCTATTATCTACTGTCCTCAGACATTTCACCTGAACCATAGGGCTGGAAATGCTTTTAAAATGGAAAGTTCAAATAGCATCTAATTATGAGGTCTGAGACTATAGAGTCTAGGTAGGTTTATCAAAATCATCACATAGTATAAGACTGCACACAAAACAGCAAAACTTACCAGTTCTATGTTAATAACCTGTGTGTTAAGAGAACCTAAACAGGACATTGCTCCCCCTGTGCTGCTGGCATACAAATGCACAGGACAGCTCAACTCCTTTCTCAGTACTTTACATCCTGTTTAAGATAGGTAACCAACAACTGGAAGCAAAATGAATGTGAAGATAAGCATAATGGAAAGCAATAAATTTGAGGAAAGGATGTGAAAGAAATTGATATATTAATTTCTGAAAAATGTTCCATGCCTGAGAGGACATGAGATAGTTTTGAAAATATAAACAAGACAAGTTTGGTTTTTTGATTGGTTGGTTGTTTTTTTTGTTTGTTTGTGGTTTTTTGGTTTTTTTTTTTTAAAGTTTTCTCCAGTCAGTTAAGAATTAAGAAGGGCTAGGGTTTTAAATATTTTTAAAATACAGATTAATTTCATGTACTTATAATTTCAGGTACTTATTTGTTGTGAGCTTGACCCTTTGCCTCTAATTTCCAGTTTGATTGGCTGTTCAACTTCTATTTCTTGATCAGCAACAGAAGCGGAAAGGAAGGAACAGACTCCCAAATGAAATGTAGAATACTGAAAAGGTCAAAGTGGTACCACCCTGACATGTCACAGAATATATTACATATCAAAATCTGCTCTCATTTTAATGACACAGATCCTGTCTGGGACAAAGCATAGCTGGAAATTAAATATTTTACATGACAGTGATTGTAAGGAGAATAGGGAATGGTACTTATTCCAACACATTCTTCCATGCATTATTGTTTCAAGACAACACTTAAATTTATAGAATTTTCTACTCCCATTACAAAGTTAATCAATGATATCACTATAATCATTTTGGCATCATGATCAAAAAATTTTGGTACATTTGCCAAAGGAATGAATGTATACAAAATTATCAGGCTTAAGAGTTTAAGCATTAAACTGAGAGAAACTTGACTTACCGAGAGAAACTAAAAAGGGGAAAAGAAGGAAGCACATTTTACCAAGTCCTCATTAAAGCGTCATGATGAATATTGCTCTTCTATTTACTTTGCTGGTAATGACATTTGACAAAATAAGTGTTAGAAAGTCTCTAATCAGACTTCTTTTAATGGTTCATTCCCCTTGCTATTAGATACCAAATGAATTTACCATCAGAGAGAAAATCATGGGATCCTTTTCACTTTTTTACAGAATACAAAAACATTTGGTTCAGAAAAATCTCTTTGGGGTCAGAATACTTGCTCAGTTAGTGCAATGTTTATACTGGAAAATGTAACAAATCCACAAAGAGTATATGAAATGCTAAGTGACAGATTTTATCCCCACTAGTGGTCAACGAAAAATTGACACAAGCACTGATGGGTACTGGTAGTAAAACCCTTGTGAAACTATCAGAAGAGGAGGCAAAAACGGTAAAGGCAGGGAACTGTGGCTGATCATTAGGAATAGGGGAGGAACTTCAGCATTGCTTGTCCCTCTTTTCCTTGTAAGTCAGTTTTGCATGTCTTTCCAGAGGTGTAAAGAAGACAGCAAAGAGGATTTAGGACCAGATCTTTGAGCCAAAATGACATAACTTCATAGCAGCTTTACCCCAGAAGAGAAATGTGTACTTAATACCAACGTGTACCCTTGAATGCTTGTTTTTAGGAACAGGGTTTTGTAGTTTTACCTACTCCTTTTATCCCAGTATATTGCAGTTAATAGCATTTTTCTGAGAAGGGACTGCAGTTACTTTATGATCCTTCATAATATTTTACCATTACAATCACATTGATAACTATATACCTAATTGTAATGAATATATATACTGAATGAATGCTACAGTAGCTTTATTTAAATTGTTTCAAACTTCAGCATAGCTAGCTATATTTTGTTTACATAGAGAATTGTCTGTGACATTTCTTTGACATAGTTCTTAGGTCATCTTTGTCTCTTGTCAGTTTTTTTCTGTGTCTCCAGTTGTGCATTGTATCTCTGCTTTTCTCCAAATTATTGGATTACTTCTTACCTTTAATATCTTTTTGACGTCTAAAGCTTTCAATGGATAAAGTGAAAGTTTAGTGGGAAGTGGGGAGAGAGGGTTTAGCAGGAGAATAAAACTTAAGGGTGTGTAACCTTTCCTCTCCACTTAAATTATTCATTGATAATTTAGAAATAAATAAAATGGATTGTTGTTAAGATTAATTCACATTTGCTGGAGTAATCTTTGTATATCTTTGTATAAAGCTAAAGCTTTTTATATCTTGTTAAGTAAGCTGATGAATAGACTTTCTTTTTTTTGCACACACCCCCCCCCTCCCCTGTTATTTAATAGATTAAAAAATCTTGCAACATGAAGACTGAAGAAATACAATACATAAAATATAACCTTTTGCCCAGAGATATTTCTGCTTTAAAGACTGGTTTCAAGCTTAACAAATTAATTTTCACAACTACTAATATTCTAACATACCCTCACAAAGGGGAAACAGTTTAATTCAATTTTAAGTTTTACTTTCATATTTATGCAGCTGAACTCTGTTGATAACACCGTATTTTAAGCTGCAAGCTGTAATTAATAACAACACTATATAATTGGCTACAGGAACTTGAAAGTAATGTTTGAAAAATTAAAAAATCAGATGGTAGGTGTATTAATATTGCAAAAGCTTGAAAATTATTCCTGCAGTTTTTAGTATTTGTACCAATTAGTACCTGATAAAGAACAGTGTAATTTTTATGGATTTATAATGAAAGATCATTTTAATTTCTCTCAGTGGTGTTAATCAATATGATATTCTTCAGCTTGAATTATATGTTTTTTTCTCTATAGTTTTAGGGAGGTATCTCAGAGCATAAGCATACAATGGTATTTTCCTGGTATGCTCTTTGACCCTCCAGTGATTGTTGGAAAAGGGACTTCTTTGTCTCTAATAGCTCTTGAAGGTCTGCTTCTTCAGTCAATTAGTTGAGGCACTTTTTAAACCTCCTGTAGAAAGCTCACTAGCTACACTGGAGGGGGTAAAAAAAAGGCAGAAAGCTTCTGTAGAACTGGGTTTTGTACCTGCCCTGAAGAGTATGTACCATACAGTGGACTGTAGTGACAAAAGTTACGTAGCCGACCTTGCTTCCTTAAACAGTGTGGCACAGATTCACTGATAAGCTCGAAAGAGTTGTATTCTGTACAGATTTCTTATTCTTGTGGCCAATTCAAGCAATAATATCTCTCATAGGGGTGCTTTTAAGGTATCATGACAAAAAATGCTAGAAACGGTTACAAAGAAGCCTAAGTAATTTACAGACAATATAATTCTTTCATGGATTGTCTAAGCAATGGTGTCACATATTTAAAACCACCATTATATTTTAATACTTCTGGAGTGAGCTAAGTAGTTATGCAAGTTGGTGAAGGGGGTCCCAAGGAGGCTTTAGTCTGGAGCTGGGGATAGATACCATCCCTATGATACACGGGATATGCTTGTACGCTAAACACTTCCTCTTGTTCCCCTACTTGTACAAATCATTTTTATTCCACAGGAGACAGTTTGCAATTTGATTTTGGAAAGAAGTCCTGGGTAAGAAATAGGGACTTCTGTATGTGCTTGGAACTGAAAAAAGTCAGTGAATACTCCCCTGAATCTCATGGGGTTTAGCAAAGGATTAAATGCACAGGAAGATTGTCTCTGAGGCTGCCAACAAGGCTCAGAGTAGGAAGACCTCACGCTTCCTGGTTTTGCCCACTGATATTTATTGTCCATGCCAGCTAGGGTGCGAACTGTGGTCAAAACTGACTTCTTAGCTATTTTTATATGGTACAGTTACCAAATAGCTGTGATATTGAATCTCTTCTGAGTCTGTGGCTGATTTTATTCTGCTTATAGCAATCAGCTCTTGGAGAGCTGAGACAAATAAGCTCCTCAGAGCAAGGACCATTATGTTTGCACAGTGATGCCTACTGTGGTGAATTTAGAACATTTAGAAAACTCTGAAAAATAAATGTTACAAGCTCATTATAATATGGAGGACCTCTGCACCTTTATGTGTATACTCACATATTTAAATTACTCCTATAAGTACTATAGAAGTCATTGGACTACATGACTTTTTTTTTTCTTTTTACTTCACATGAACACCAGTTATTTGCATTGGTTGTGAGCACAAATTCAAAGAATACTAAAAATGTCCAGGCAAGTAAGTTTTATTTCAGCAGTGCTTTTAGTGTGATGACTTGTTAGTAGAAGCTTTTAACTTAGTCATGATATCTAATTTAAGATTTTTAAATGTAAAAATGCAAACAAAATTATAAATGTGTTGATGTTAATTTTAAGAAAGCAATCTTATTAGATTAAAATATAGTGTGGTGTGCATAATGAATATGCATTTTCATGAAGTGGTTTTTCAAATGCAGAGCTCTGCAGTAGTGGTTGGGGATTACAAGTTTCAGTGTCTATAAACTGAAGTCAGTAGTTTAAGGGAAATAATTTCAAATAAAATGTAAGGTGTACTTTTTAATATCAGATGTGAAAAAGCATTTAAAAATACAAAGGGATACTGGTATATCTATTTGGGGTTTGAATCAATATGAGAAATCTTTCTAAAAGGAAATTCACTACAGAATATTGGGCCAAATTTAGAAATCACTGCTTAAACTGTAGTTTATACTATACTTGAGACCTCTATGATTATAAGGGTGCTTTCTGGGCCTATAAACTGTTATTAACATTTATGAAATAAAAGTAGGATAAATATATAGGTTTTAATATACTGTTGGATCGTTGCAATGACACAAATTAAATTTCTGAAGTGCTGCTGTTCTGTGTATTAGTATGTATTACTGTAGAGCCTGTAGCTTCTCTTAGATTCTGTGACTCTCTTGCTTGGAAGGAGTCCCAGAGCAAATAATTCACACATAATGAAAAAACTTCTGTGAAAGCAAACTTAGGAAACGTCTCAATCAAAATGTAGCCATTCTAGTTGTGTATGACCAAATTTCACACAATTCCTTTAACAGGAAGTGGATTTTAACAGGGTTAATCCCAGTGGATATTCTTGTAAGTGACAGTATTTGTAAATGGGACATTAGAAGGGAAAGCATCAAGGACATGCAATGTGATTTGCAGTCTGAATAAAGCTGCCCATGTTTGGTTTTTGCATTACGATTTTACTGTGGTGCAAGACAGAGGAGAACTGTGGGAAATAGTCTGACAGCTCATTTTCCATGGTGGTTGTGCTTAACTTGTTTAAAAAAAAAATAAAATCTGTCAATAGTAAGTCCCAGAAGCTTCACAGATTCTGCAATGAATGAGATTTTTTTTTTTCTCCTTTATCAAGAACTGACTAAGAGCTCCTTTGTCCTTTTTTTTTTTTTTTTTAATAAACTTGTGTTATTGTCACTTCCGCAGAAAACTTGTTTTCACACAAGATTCAGCATGGCACCTTTTGTATTGCAGTGGTGCGAATGATTGTTGCGAGTCCAACTTGAATCAAGGATCAAATATGCAGACCATGGCATATCCTTGATCAGAGTCTATGTGAGTGAATTTTGCCAACATAACATTTAATGGTTTTGCTTTCCTTGCGTGCACAGATTTTTGTAAGGAAAGCCTGTATTTAAGGACACCATCCAAGCCAAAGTGACAGGAAGGAGCATGGGGACATGGGCTTGGGCTGTATTTACATGTTCTTTTTTGCTAACATGTCAAAGGGTTCACAGTATTTGAACTGTAATCTTGGTTGTGCTGCACTGGTCTAGAGTCAGTAGTCTCATTCATGTTAAGAAGTTACACCTGGTAAAGAGAAATTCCTGGCTCTAGAGCTTGCTAAGAAAATTGCATTTTTCTGTCTAAATGTCTTTCTGTCTTCAAATAGTTTCTAGTAGTTTTAAATGTTTAACATTTTTGCAGCTTTACTTTCTACCTGGAGAACTATCAGTACCTCTTAAGTCACGTATGAGAAATGCCTTATGATTGAATATCAGTAAACTCTTAGTACCAGCCCTTTCATGATCTGTGGCTGCAGTTTAAACAATGAAGCACTGGAACTGTCAGACTGAGTCAGACACTGCTGGTCAGTATCTTGTCTCCAGTGGTTGCCCCAATTACATGGAAGAAAAAGATACCTAAAAGTTACTTAACAGTCACTGGCAGAATTACCTATCCAAGGAGTGTTCTGTAACCCCAGGTATTTAGTGGTTGATGCTTAGGTTTCCTGAAAATTTATATCCATTATAATTTCTTCTTGTTATCATTTTAACCTCAGTCGTTGAATGTCCTCTTTTTTTGAAGCTATGAATGGAATGCAAAAGAATCCAGTTAACCTCCTTCATAGCATGCCTTTTTACTTATCTTAACTGTGGGCTAGAAGATATGAAGTAATTGAAGTTTAATAGTGTTTGTTGTCAGTTTCTGGATCCCTTATTTCATTTGTATCTCTGTTAAGCTCTGTAACCATGACTGAACACGCCAAGTAAAACCTTACTATTGATTTATGTAGTGTCATTGTAATCTCATTTTTATTCTCAGTCCTATTCTTTATACATCCTGACAAATTGTAAGGTTTTTCTGTTGGCTGCTGGGTATCAAGCAAATTATTTTGAAAAGCTATCTGTTCTGACACACAAGGTTTATTAACAAATGGCTACAGCTGATTTAGAACTCAATGATGTGTGTGAACAATTCCAGGTATTCCTGCCAGTGTGCACTCCCTTGCATTTGTCAATAGTCAGTATTTTTCTATTATATACTTGTTTATCTAGCTTTGTGAATACTGTCTCCTCTCTCTACTCTTGTTTATTTAAAATAATTTTATACTGTCTTCAAGTTTTACGATCTTTTTACTCAATACTCTCCTGCTCCCTTTTTGAAGAGCATTGTGTTATACAAAACAAGCCCTAGTAGGCAGTTCTAGAGCACACGTTTGTTAGCCTTTTCCAGTGCTGAATTTTGACTGTTTCTTTCTATTTGTTGTTTTTGATCCTTAGGGGTCCCTTCCCTCTCCCCACCCCCTAATTTCTGCCTATTGATCCCAAGTTCCTAAAGTCTTTCTTATAAAAACTCTGTTATGAACTTTAATATTCTACACACAAGGCTGATAAATCTGTTTTGGTAGTAACTACTGTTACTTTCTGTGAAGGTATTAATAATAACGGAATGCAGAGAGATTTGAACTTACCTTATAAATGTATCTTGTATAACTATTTGGCCCTCCTGAATGCATTTATTCTTCAAGGTGATTTAAACTCATATATTTCCCTATTACATAGAATTATACTACCGGCTACTAGCCAATAGTGCTGGTAGTTTGAGGGTGAAGGTTAGTAACTTTCAACAAGTGCCAAGTTCAATTCTTGTTATCATCCAACTGTTTGTGAAGCCACTGACTCAATCACATAGAAATCCCATGTAACAGGGAACTAAAGTTTTTCAAGTATTAGATTAGCCCTAAATGAAACTTGAAAGTTCTCTTTCTTTAGAACTTTTGACAACTGATTTTTTCGTAATGAGTTGAGACAGAGGGAAATTGCATTACATTTTTTGTACAAACTTCTGCATTACAGTTCAGCTGAAGCATTTTTTGTACAAATTTCAGTATAATTTTATTTTTAAAAAGCTGTAAAATGAAACAGAAAATGAGTGTTTCATCTGATTTCTTTGCAATTATGTTTTTTGATATTAAGAACAAAGAAAAAATACAGTTGAAATCGTTTGTTTTCAAGATTTTTATCAATTTTGGCTAAATGGTAATATCTATCAGAAAAAAATAATTGTAAAGCTTAATGCTACCCAAGAATCAGCTTTCCTTCCTTCCTTAAGCCACATTCTGTTTTGACAATAATTAATAAATAGTGTATGTATATGATATATGGTCTACTTTCCTGGGCAGTTCTGCTGAGACCTAGGAAGCTGTTAAAGTAGACAGTATTTTGTTTTTTTTCTTTGAAGATAAAGCAAGGCAAGAAAATAACAATTCATCATTCTGTATGTTTACATAACATGATATGTGACTTTATGCACATTATATTATGTACTGTGTTGTGACACATATGACTATATCCTCAATAGTAGATATATACACAGTTAAGTCTCCTCAGTCTGTTATAGCTTCATGACAGGTGTGTTAAGACTGAAAAAACTTATTAGGACTTATCAAATTTAGCATTATGATTGGTTTTCTGGGATTTTTTGGAGGGATAAAGACACAGAAAAGGATAATGTAAATAAAAAACAAACCAAACCGTGGCCTACTAAAGAGATGCCCACTATCATTCTTCCTTTACATTATGATAAATGCCAATGCGTTCTGGGCCTTATAAGTAGGATCTTCACTTCTCATTTTATTTTTTTATGACTCTCCCTACTTGTTCTAATCTTTCCTGCCTCCCACCCCTGACTACAGAAGTATACAGGGCCTGTAGAAGAAACAACAGTTACAGTTGTCACTGACTGCTATTTTTAATATGCTATGCTAATACAAGACACTTGAGCTTTGCTTTGCTGTAGAAGAGTTGAATGAGTCGAATGTTACAATGCTGACAATATTCTTGCAGGATTACAAGCTAAGAATGTCTGATTGGAAATGTCAAAGCAACATGCTCATCTTCATTTTATTTATCTTCTTTCTTGTGTTGAAGGGCAGGTGGCCATATTGTGCACTGAGTCACAGTAAGCACACGTTTGCTATTAAACTTGCAGTGGGGGTAGCTTAGCAGTAACAGCTCACCCTTGGATGCTTGCATGAGTCTGCATACATTCAGACTGGGGTAACCCTTTTCATCAGCTACAAGTTATTCCTTCAATTCTGTTACCTACTGAACTGCCCACAGAGCTCCAAAGAATTCTGTTCAAAGAAAAGAATATTTCAAAGAATTACTATTACTCATTCCAGAAAAAACACGCATATGTGTATGCTTCACTAATAGTTGGAAAGGCTCCTACATTGAATTTTTTTCTGTAAGAAATGCATGACTTTTATGCAAATTACAAGCTGTGATACCACCACTATAAATTGGGATGGCAGAAATATACGTATTGTGAAACCCTACAGATTATAAGAAAGATAATTTTTTTCTCTTCCTAGAAAACAAACTATTTCTTAGGTCAAAACTCTGTCCTCTCAAGGACTTTCTATGATGGAAATAGTGTTGCTTGTTCCTCTACTTTTTATCATTTCTTCAATATAGAATGATTAGTGGCTTTTCATTATTTTTTAGAAGAAACTGAAATAGAATTAATTGTTTTAAACCCTGAAATTCTAACAAAAATGCCGGTCTCTTTCTTTAACATTGTTAATTAAAGCAGAATATTTTGACTAGAGAACTAATCAAGAGAATGAGTTACAAAACAATACCCTTGAGTGCAGAGATGTCATGCAGATAAATCCCTATGTACTGCTGTGTCTGTATGCGTCCAGAAAACTTCCTGCCATGTACATCCTGAGCATAATATACAGAAGTGCAGAATACCCTTCACGTGCCTTCATAAGTCAGCTTCTCCTTGGGTTGCTTGCCAAAATGCTGTGATTGGTTATAGAAGGAGGAACAAAATTTCGAAACCCTTGTAAACAAAAGAACAAGGCAGAAATAGATTTCCAAATTGAGAACTGAGTCCATTGAAGTGCATGCATCTATGGCATTTGCAAATGTCCGTGGGGGAGGGGATAAGAAAAACAAAACCACCCCACCACCTCAATGATTCCTGCAAACATTTATGCTGGTAATATTTAATTGCCATTAAATGTTCAATGGCATTTGCAGGATGTCATTAGTCCCATGGATGTAAATTCTTTCTAAATTAAGAACAATCATACCTGTTTTCAGGGGTATCAGGGCAAGATATACTTTCTTTCAAAAATGGGAAGAAAAAGTCTGAACTAAATTTGTGGTGAAATTTATTTTTGTAGGCACCGCTATTTTCCTCTTTACTTCTTTTCCTTCCTTATGAGGGTGGGGGAGTGTCTTTGTATTTCTCTTCTGCACAGCCTATTCCCTTCAAATCAGCGTGCACATCCCAGAACACCTAAGAGTCTAAAACCTTTGAGAGAATTACATCTTATTGAACTTCACCAGTACTACCTGGGATGCAGAGAAAACCTGGCAGCTTTCCTAGAAAGGCCCCAGAAGATTGAGAGAGAATGGTATTGTGCAGTCCCAGGAAATAAACAACCTCCATTTTCTCAATGTTTAGGCTGAAGTTTGGCATACGTACCGTGAAAGCCTGCTTATACGAGAGGCCATATAACTCAACAGAGCCTGCCCAGGTCTTCAGCACTGTCCCTGTTGTGTATCATAACTTTTTAGAATTTCCCATGGATGATGGAATAAAGCACAAATCAATAAGCCAGAAAGCCTATTCACTACTGTGCTCAGACACTAGCCAGAAGAGGGCAGTACTTTTATGTACGCTCTAGCAGGTGTATTGTAATATATTTTGCTAGCATATTGGATTTGATGTGAGCTGCATTACAACATTTGCTAAGGCCAATAAATTGAGTGATACGATTATAAGTATTTTACCCAACATGTTAATGCACTTAATGAAGTGCAGATAATCGCACTGCTCAATTTATAAGAATTGTCAAACCTCATAATTACTTCCATTATATTGTAGTATTTCATGGATTAAATCGTTTCACAGCTTATTCAGGAAGGAGAAATATTATTTAATTTAAGTCAAATTATTTTAATTGGTTAATGTTTTAAATTTTTTTTTCAGAATCATTTGTTTTGCAAAGTATAATGTCCCTTTCACAGAACTGAGATGTTGAAGCCAACCTGAAGATATTTTTTATGTTGCTAAAACATATGCAAAATATGTGACTTTTTTTTTCTTTTTCCTCCAGCTAAGTACAAACAATTTGGTTTAAAAATAAAAAAAGTAACCTACAGAATGGTATGGGTGGCACAAGTTTCTACAGACTTAGTTATGGACCTCTTATTGAAGTTAATGGGCATTTCATGATTAAATCCATTCATTGTTTTGATATTTTAATCAGATGAGTTAACAGTGATGTCTGTACAGAGGCTGTTAAAGTCATGGGACTCTGAAGATGATTTTTTTTCCCATGTGGACCTTGGTAGAGTCTGAGCACAGTGGGGGTGAGGGGAGGATTTCAAGTGATGGCGAGTGTTCAATTTAGATGTAGAATGACTTCCCAATTAGAGAGTAATGGTAATGGCCAGTTTTCCACAGTAATGTCCATAAAATTATAAGGTTCATTAACTAAGGTCAGTTTAACTGGAGTTGTCTTAGATTTCTTTGTCTTTCTGTGATAAACAATTACAAAGGAGACAGTTTTCTGAAAGAAGGACATTTGGATGTGTTCAGGAAATGTGTTAGTGATGGAAGAGCATCAGTTCCCATATGTGCATTTGCCACAGGCATCGCAAGCTTGTGACAAGCCCCTCTGGGCTAGCTGCACCTCAGGTGCCTCTCAGGAGGAGTGGTGAAAGGCATTCAAGGACTTCTGTGGTGGGTAGAGAGCTGCCTTCTGTTTCCTTCTAAGTAACTCTTTTTGCTCATTTGTTGTTTCAGTTGTTATACAGGCATAGAAAATCTTGTGCAAGAGAGAGATTATGTACAGGCTTAAAAAGTAAAATACATTGTGTCCAAATACTTTTTTCCCTAGTCCAATTACAGTGAGTCTACACAGAAAAAAAATGGGGAAAATGAGAAATGAAAGAAGGGGAAGAAAGAACATAAGCAAAGGGTAAAAATGCTACGTGGATTTCCTCTTTTATCTATTATCAGCCTTTAGTTTACTTTATGTTTAGCTTAATAAAGTACTTAATAAAATGTAGGTATGTTTTCTCAGGGAATGATATTCTAAGCAGTCTAATATTCTGTTGAACAGGGAAGTAAGCCCCTGAATTCTGCCCAATTTGATTTAATTTATTCACGGGAAGGAAAATAAAACAAGTTTCAAGAACAGACCTTGATCCATTTATAAAAGAGACTGTTCAATGGATTTGCTTGAGACAGTGTGGGATCTGACTCAGAAACCTGGATGAACCCTTCGCATGCTGTGTTGTTTTTAGGTTTTGCGCAGGCTCTGGGGACAGAATGGTTGTGCGGGCTCCAAGCTTGAGAGTTGAGCTTGGCTTCCATACGCCCCGTCAAATATTATTTTTTGCTCAAGCCATGAATTTCCCACTTTTTCCGGACAGTATTCTGATTGATGACTCTGTAATTTTATTCCATCTTAAATGGATTTATTCAAATGAAATCACAAATCTTTAGTAAATGTTCCTTTTGGTGATGCACAAAATTCTTATGATCTAGCTCACTGTCTTAACTAACAGAAATGAAATACAACCACAAATATTGTTTTTTTTCACTCCAGTTATGAGATATTATTTTCAAATGCAACTAAGAATGCAGATCATCTAGCTTGGAGAGCGTGTTCTATACCAAGTCACTTTTTCAATTAGAAAAGTTTCTTGTTGAAACAGTTGTAGTTTTGTGGACTATAGGGCAGATCAGACTTCATTTCAGTGACTGCTTTTGTGGACTTTTGGTTAATTAACTAAAAAAACAGAACATTGACAATAAATAGGTTTATATAATACCAAATATTAACCTCTGCAGGTGAGCTCAAATCTTAGTTATTTGTGCAAAAGAGCACAAATAGTGCTGGAGACAGTGAAGGCACTGTCTCCAAATGTCCTATCAGAAGGTTTTCCAATATTATCAAACTTTCACAATTCACCATTTTAGCAATCTATGTCATGTGCAGTTGAGAGCATGGTGAGACAGTTTACACAACGCTGTTGTTTTTGCTTACCCAACATTATTAATTCTCCACTTGTAGAAGCACTGAATTTCCCACTATTCTAATTCATTCCTTTCCACACATGTGAATAAATAGATTTTAGATAGTGAAGGAATACGAATAAGACTGATGCCACTAACAACTAGCATGATGAGATACCAAGATTAGCCTCAGCTGTTCCCTGATTAATATGCTTGATCAATTTTTTATTCTTACTGAAATTATTGTTCACTGCTCACCAAATGGAAAAGAAAGCAATCATTCCATCGCAGAGGCAGTGTGAGGGGATCGAGGGCAAGATCCTATAATTTGTGTATTAAAGTAATCCTAATACCACTGGGTCTCTCTCTGAAGTCCTGAAGGACTAAGATAATGGACACAACAAAAATGCTAAAATGGCATATATTCAGCTTTATTTTGCATTTAATGTAAGTTCATTATTAAAATGAATATCAGGTTTAACTACTTGATTTTTGATTGCTGGCATCCTACAAAGGGAACACAGTTATCAAAGTAAAAGAACTTTTGGAAGGCAGAAACAAAGCTGGTATTCATCCACCCGTGGCAGACTTATGAAAAGAAAGCAAGTAAGGGTGTGTTGTGGACTTGCACTATTTTCATAGCTTAAGCTAGTTGCCGGAAATTTTTGCTGCAGTGTTAGTTACTTTTGATTTAGTTTTAGATGCAACATCCTGTGCTATGTTCTCCAAGAACTGAGTCATTCATGCTTTTATAGGGGTTTTGATTCATTGTATTGAGTTGCTGAACTTAAGATGTGTGTGCATACATATTTGTGGTGACGGTAGGGAGTGGTATGGTGCTTGTATGAAAGTAGAGACAGAGATCATAGTCCCAAAGCTGATGGCGAAGTACGAGGTGAAAAGAAAGCATTACAGATGCTATATGCTACCACAAGATCTTTGCGGTAGAAGAAAAAGCTTTTATTTCTCATATACTTGCTCATGACAATCTCTCAGAGCAAGAAAGGGGAAAAAAAGTAAGACAGGAGATGCAGTTTGTGGATGATAAAGAGGAATTCAGGATGAAGACAAGAATGAATTCTGTAATATAAGATGCCATGAGTTGTATCCCATCCAACCTGTCGGAGCCCCAGATGGCCTTCCAGTTAACTCTTGGACACCTGAATTCATTCCTTTGAAAGCTCCCACTGGAGGCTTCTGGCTGTAAGCAGGCCATGTCTGCAACTCTACTGAAGTGTTCAGCAAAGCCTGAAATGCTTGCTTGTTATCAGCAGGCTGATTTACTTCATCTGATGCCATGGTCATCATGGCCATCTCAGTCTTGCACTAGAGTATGGGGTCACTCTATCACCAGCAGATGGTGATTTTTGGAGATGTGTGACTGCCCTCTCCAGGCTGGCTGCAGCCAGAGCCCACCGGGCTGGCAGGGTGCTCTTACGTGTAGGGCCTTTTCATGTGATTATAAGCCTCATGCACACTTTGGAAGAGTGCAAAAATAAAAAATTATTTGGGGAAATTAGTTCAAGTGTTGCCTATACATTTGGGATCTCTAAGGTTGAGAGTTGCAGGTGTGCAAGCTAAATACCACATTCTGAGAGAGACACTTACATTCATAAGTTCAGAGTCTTATGTAGCAGAAAATAAGATACAAAGACATGAATGTACAAACTTAACTATTTCTTATAACGTTCCTTAAAAATAGTTGCTGTTAAAACATGTATGAGTAAAGTAAGGGGAATTACACCTGTTCTTAATTTTTGCAGTGAATAGAATCAAGGTCCCTGTTTCGGGTTTGGACCTGCTTGCTTTCCTTCCTTTCTTTTTTCCCCTTTACTTTGATTTCTCTCTTTCTTTTGCTATGAACAGACCCTATATTTATATGAAAAACTGACATTAATTCTAATGGTGTGTTTTTAGATTTCCATATGTTAACAACAAGGGGCACAGTGCTCTTCTGCAGGAAGGAGGTGTAATAGGAGGATGAGATCTTCCTCTGCATTTTTCTGTTGACTGCCTAAACTCTCTAGAGAGTCAATTTAAGTGGACTGAGAAGTCCCCAATCAGGCCCAGACATTTAAAATTTCAATCAGGCTGTGCCTAACTTAATCATCTCATTAGCAGGATTGTATTTCATCTCATGTGTATTCTGTGCCAACAGAAGAACTCTTGTAGGAAAGAAATCAGGGAGTTTTGACCAATCCATTATTTAATATTATGAAATGCAGACACCATTTCATTTAAGGGAAGGGATAGCAAATATCTGTTTTTTTTTCCTGGAAGAAAGGTCAGAGAAATTTAATTATGATTAAAGTAATTATCCAGAATTCGCAAAAAATAAGAGCCTTAATGCAGCTGAATGGGATCTAATCAAAGATCCAGATATCTCAGGTCTCTGTCTCTGGCAAAGGCATTTTGCAGGAAAAAACCCAAGGAACAGGGGGTGTATGTGCAAAGTGATTCACCAGGATTTCCTAGACCATGGTGTGTAACTGGACCATTTTATTTAATAGCCATTTGATCAATCTGTGCTCCTGAATTTATTCAATTTTTGTAGAAGCCTGAGATAAAGATAAAAGGCTTTGGGATTTTCTAAACTGCAGATATCTCTGGTTCTAAACATTAAAGAAACAAGAACTTCTGTGAGCAGGGGCATAGTGTAGTCTTGTTAACTATGGCTTGGTATTTCATGGTTGAATTGACTCAGAACTCTGATTAAAGTTTTAACTGTTGTTGGGGCATTTGAAATGACTCTGTCCTGTGTGATGCTATGGTGTCTAGCAAAAGCTGAGATTAGCCTTTCCCTCAGCGAGACCACTAACTGGATCTCTCATCTCTAATCAGCCTTGTGCTTTCAAAAAAGATGAATGTACTTAATAAGTTTTTGGACCTCTATCTCTCTGTCAAATTTGGCAAAACTGTGCAAAAAGCTGATAGACCTTATGCAATATGCCTGAAAAAGCTACATGCATCCACACAGAATATGACAGTATGATTGCATGAGTTTAGTTTCTTTAGGAAACAAAAAATAAAAACCTCTGGAATGAGCAAAGCATGTCAGTAATGTGGTCAAAACTTGATTTGGAGTGTTAAATGAATGGCCTCTTATTTACCACCTGAAATTAAAGCTGTTGTAGTAAATACTGGTTTTTTTTTTTTCCCCTCTTAGAAAGCAATTATTGGAGATAAAAAAGGGAAAAATCTCTTTCCAAAATTATCTCCACCCAAAAGAGAAAAATAAAGGAATCAAATGAAGGATTTTATTTATCGATGATTTTGTTTATTTGTTTATAAGACACTGAAAACTATCAGTGCCTACATCTTTCCTGCATGGCAATATTTACCTTCCCTATAGTATTTGTGGCATTCAGAACTCAGTGTAGCATACTGTAAATATTACAATAACTCTAAGTACTGTGTGTGGTAAATGTCAAGATTTTAATTGCACCTACTAAGCCATAGGCTTCTTATTGCTGGTTGGGAAAAAGCACATAACGAGCATCTCCCCAGGAAGTTACGTGATGAAGGGATTCATCAACATAGTTTACCTGATGCTGCTCTGTGGGTGAAGTTGTTAGTATGTAGCTTTAGGATGTAAAAACCAGAATCTGAGAAAAGGAAAAAGAAGAGGAGAAATGTGTGTCTATGATAGTGTCCCTCCCTCATACACAGCAATTTAATATCACCACAGTTAAATAAATTGTCAGTGCCATAATGTGTTTTTTGCCTAGGTGCTGCCTAACCTTTGCAGGATATAAATAAAGATGCCATTGTCAAAGACTGCAGCTGGAAACAAATAGTAAAGGAATTTAACTCCCTGCACTATTCTCAGTTGGCTTAAGAGTGTTTTCTTCAACTGTGAACAGAATTTAGTTCTTACTATGCAGGTCCGACTTGGTCCCTCACAGTTCTGACTTTTGTGGGAATTTTTCATAAAGATTCAGATAGCCTAAGGTCTGGCTGAGGAACGGGCCAGTTTGTACTAGGACAAGTAAAAGGTCTCAGTGATGTGCTGAGCACAAACTTCCACGTCAGTTCTACCACTGTAGTTATTAATGACCAAGATGCATCCACTGTGGAGGTGTGCTTGAGGTGAAGTTGTAGCAGGTCCAATGTTATCTCCTTCCTCTGGCACCACAGATCAGACGAGAAAATACTCTTTTACCTGAGCCCTTTTCACAGCACTCTTTTCTGATCTTTTCTTAAATCTCCAGCACCAGGGAGCGTAATGGTTTTCCTGTGGACTGATCTTATCTTATGTGGAGATTTACCGAGAGGCTAAAGACAGTTTACCCTCTTCTCTTTTACATTAGCTTGACATGTGCTGTCCTGTGTTCCTCCATTAGCAGTTCGTACATGCGTGTCCTTTGCCTCAGCTCCTCCAAAGCAAGATAGAAATTGAAGTATTGAGCTGTGGTCTGTGAGTGTTTTTATGTTGTGTTTGTTTCTTGCTGTGACACAACACAGGGAGAAAGAGCTGGGTCTTCTCCCTCAAGGGTGTTTCTCTCCCTGCCTATACATTCCAATTCTGTGACTAGAGAGCTGCAGGATAGCTCTGGATGTGAAAATCACAGACCTGAACCTTAGCACAAAGATGCCTTAGAAAGGAAATTTGCAATTCAGCTGCTGAAAAAATTTCCCTGTAAGCTCTCAACCCCTGTCAGTGGCTTTTATGTGTTCATCCCAGGGGCAAGATTGCGCTGCAGGCATTTTATGTTCTTCTGTTGCATTATGTGAATTCAGTAATGCTTTGCTGTTATTTCTTTGGCTTGCTGCTTTTTGGAAAGTGTTTGGAGATAGGCCTTAAACTTTTGGTTGTTATTGAATGGGGGCCTAATGTGATGTTCAGTGGATCTATTGCCAGACTCTTTGCTGTCACTGGGAATGGACTTGAGGACCAATCCTGTTCCATCTAGTCCCATGTTCCTATGCACCCGAGCATAGTGTTTGCTGAATGACAGAAAGATATAGCAATGTTGTTCTTTTTGAGGCAAGCAGAGATTTTCCAGCTGTGTTAGGATTTCTCAGGAGAATTAAGTCTGTTACAGGTGACTAGAGAAATATTGATTACATTGGTCATATTCTCAAGTTAGCTTTTTAAGAGATTTTTCATAACATTTAAATGATATTATTACTCCTTTTCCAGAGCACCTAATTGCACTATACATCATCGGACTGCATGGAAAAAATATGCTGAAATCTGGAAATGGATGAAAATAAATGCTTGGGTTAGTCCCGTAGCATAATATTTTGTTCTAGAAAGAAAAGAACATCTTCAATTCTCTGCACTATAGGAGAAGGGGAAAAGCTGGATTATATTTATATCCATTATAATTACACATTGGTTTGTTGTGTTATGTGTTCATGTTCAATTGTGGAAATTATGATTTGGGAAGTAGCTCTTTTTAATAAAATACATAGAGTTTATGAAGAAAACAGGCTGATGATCACTGTAAGGTGACAGATGGTGGCAGAATAATCAATTCAGAATGTTAAGGTATTCTCTGAGTTACAATTGGATTCTGGGTCATAGACAGACTGCCTGCTATACATATTTGAATAGGCATTGCAAGTACTTCTTGCTATTGACTGAATTAAGACCTGTCCTGGTTTCAGCTGGGATACAGTCAATTTTCTTCCTAATAGCTGGTATAGTGCTGTGCTTTGGATTCAGTACAAGAATAACGTTGATAACACACTAGTTGTTGCTAAGCAGTGGTTACACTGGTCAAGGACTTTTCAGCTTCCCATGCTCTGCCAGGTGCACAAGAAGCTGGGAGGGAGCATAGCCAGGACAGCTGACCCAAACTGGCCAAAGGGGTATTCCATACCATATGATGTCATGTTTCGTATATAAGCTGGGGGGAGTTGGCTGGGGGG
>VZTQ01004109.1:0-55330 GCA_013400755.1 Pelecanoides urinatrix | reverse complement strand
TCTATTAAACTGTCTTTATCTCAATCCACAGATTTTACTTCTCCCCCCCCAGTTCTCTCCCTCATCCCACTGAAGGGGGGTGGGGGGCAAGCGGCTGCGTGGTGTTTGGCTGGCTGCCAGGTTAAATGACAATAGGATCCCATGGCCTCACAGCACTGAAGAAATTAGCAAGATAGCTTGGATATGTCTGTCTCAACTCTGTTCGCAGACCACCAAGTATATCCCACTTTTCAGAAGCTAGTAGAAACCAGAGCCACAGTATAAATGTAGGTTCTGTGGTTTATAGTTTAATTAAGAATAGTTTTTGATGTTCAGCTGTGGCTGGGTGATGTCTTCAGACTGATTATTTTGGTTGTATAAAGAACAAGAGATACGATGTACACTTGTGTTACTCCAAACCAGATCCAAGCACCTCTAATTGTTACTCTGTAGAAATGCAATGTGTGTGAGGAAAAGGGCCTTCTGAGCCTTATTGAAATGGAAGGAAAAAATAGGTATTTCAAAAATAGGTATTTTGGACATTAGGAAAAAATTATTTACTGAAAGAGTGGTCAGGCCTTGGAACAGGCTGCCCAGGGCAGTGGTGGAGTCACCATCCCTGGAAGTATTTAAAAGACGTGTAGATGAGGTGCTTAGGGACATGGTTTAGTGGGCATGGGGGTTTTGAGTGGACAGTTGGGCTTGATCTTAGAGGTCTCTTCCAACCTTAGTGATTCTATGATTCTATGATTCAAAGGCTTTCTCAGATTGTCTTGATGGGTTCCAAGCATGGCATTGAGGTAAAAGCTACATCCTGTAACTGCCTCTCAGAGGCAATGTGGCAAACGTTAATAATGACATCCCCTAACTTGATAACTACAGAAGACCAGGCGTATGACGTTCATTTTCCTTCCTGCTGAGGCACATGATGTAACATGCAGAATCCCCTATTGCTTTCTTGGGGAATGAGACCTCTTGATGAGAGCAAGAATGACCTAACTCAACATGAGTGTTTAGGATATCTGACATAATGAAATAGGCAGTATTGGACACATTTTCTCTCAAAGCTTGTTGAATATAATCTGTTCCATCTGCCTGTTGAAACCCTGATGCTCTGATATTTTCAGTAAGAACTGCTCATGTGCAAGCTGCCTATCAAGAAATATTCATGGAAAATAATTGGGTACACCAGTTTCAAAACATGAGTCTAAGAACTGCAGTCTAATTGTGTCAGTATTCAAGCATAAGAAGAGACAAAATTCGATGAATAAATGATTCATCATTAATTACTGCTGTTTCACGGGCACTCAGAGTATGATAGGCACATGCAAACCTTGCCCAAAGATCATCTAATAAAAAAGAATGTGTTCCTGATGATTGCATGCATATTAGGTGCAGTCATCAGCAGCAACATAATAGAAAGATCTTTTTTGTGAGAAGTTTGTTATTAGAATGTGTTTTCAGGCTAAATTGCTCAGTTACTCTCTGAAGTCAATCATCTCTTTGCCTCACCCAGCCTAACTTGGTTTCTTCTAATGTACCCAACTGTTCTTCCAACCTCCATCTTGAGACATTTCTGCAATTCTATGAGGAGTTCATGCCTTCAGAAGCAATGCAATGTAGCTAAATTCATGTGCTAATTTTTTGTGGATGTGGCAGAAGAAATGGGTTGTGCAGAATTATGGGATAGTAGGGTTGTACATCCAACATTACAAAACATTCATATAGTTATTTTTTAAATAAAATTATCAGAACATTATTTGTAGCTTTGTAGACATTAATTTATTTACAATTTTGTGATTGATCGAAATATTCATGCCATTAATAAAGCTTCTGCTCTTGAGGTCTCTGCATTCATGTAAAGTGTGTTCAAGACCCTTCCGTGATAGGGGGTGCAAGGTTACAGAACTAAACAGAACTATTGCAAATTCCAATATTTCAATGGGTTTAATGATACTGTCATTTGAACAAAATGAACAACTACATGCACTACAACTTTGTACCACTCTGTAACATTTAATTTTGTTGGTGGTGATTACAAAGTCAATGCATGCACTGATGGCATGTGTAGCAGCTGTCACACAATATCATTGAGAACAAATTTTTCTTTGACTGTAGAACATGAGCTGCAACTAAAGAAAATGTGGAGCTGAGAATCTGGGAAAATACAAACTGTGATGAATTTGGACCCTTTCTGGCAGCCAAAGGAATAGTGCACCTGTTGGTATCTGGTGACAGAAATGCACAAATTTTTATTTAAGCTGAAATTGCTTCCTGGATGTACTATATACAGATGATTTACAGCTTTATAATCTATTATGGCAGTCCCTAGAAAATGTCAGTAAAGAAGTAGAACTGGTCATGTTATGGACTATGGTGAAAATAGTTGTTTTTTCTACATTTCAAATTGAATCTTGGAGTTCAATTATACAATTTAGATATAAAGAACAAATGGAGGCACTGTATAAAATCTTTGTTGAGACAGCTAAACTGAACTGTAAAAAACACTATGGGAGAAGATGGCATAGTTAAAGAACTATGGGACTTCATGGAGTGAATTTTAAGAGGTATGAAAGACTGTTGGACAATATAAAACTGAGGTCATATCTGCCACTGCAGAAATCAGCTAAGGTGCCCATCTATATGGCCCACTGGGATCACCATACAGCACAGTAGTAGCCCAAAGGCTTATCTGAGCCTCGGTAAAGTCACACGTTTTGATCTTATATGTGGAGGGAAACCTTGCTCTGGAATCTGAACACATAGAAATTTGAGATAGGTAACATAAGATACTGATTTTTAAATGCTGACAATATTTAAATCATNTTTAGTTGCTGACTAGGGTTAAACGACAACACTTATAAATGTATCTGAAATTCTGAAGTGCCGGTAACCGATGTGTTTAGGGAATGTCATGTCATAACAGTAAGTCCTATACAAAACGATCTTGAAGTTCTCCCTTCTTAGTTTGTTGGTCACCAAGCCAAACTCTCCATCTTCTAAATCTGAAGAATGCCTTTTAACAGAGAGGAATCAGTATGTAGAGCATATTCTTGTATTCTCCTCTCTTGAATGACTGGGAGATCCCATTGATCTATTACTTGCATAAATTAGAACAGTTAGAAGGGTAATAATATGTAACTTTATACCATCTTTCTGAATTCAGAAAATCTTCTTGTGATGATTGCTGGTCTGTATTGCTGGGTATTAAATGGACCTTCTCACCACCCCCACCCCACGCCCTTTTTTTTTTTTTTTTTTTAAATTCCTTCTGGATTACTGGGCACCTGGTTGGTCTGATAATATTAAGACTATGGAGGCAATCAATCTGGAGCCTTCTGAGTATGACTGGGAGATGACACTTGACCATTTTAACTTTGCATCTCTATCTCTTTTCTTGGCTCATAACAAAATGAAGCTGTCAGTCCTTGGGTCTACTGAGAATATTTATATTCTTACTGGTTAGACTGGGGAATAGCAAAGCAAAAAGACGCAAACTCTCTATCTGTAGGAAATAGTGATCTTTCTGATATTTGTGATTGTATGAAGCTTTTAGAAACTGCAACTAATCACAGTTAAATTGTCTGTTGTAGTTCCTTGATGTTTTCCCAGGATTTGAAACAAAAGCAAGGGTTTCAGCCTGAACTTTAAATACTGTAAAGTTTTGAGAATACGGAAAAGATACTCTTTCTCTGAGGTATCAAAAAAGATTATAAATCAAGAAAAAGTAATCTTAGTTATTGAAAATAGGAACTTCTAAGTGGTAATATTTGAATATTGGTGAAAACCCTTACATTTGCAAGAAAATACCTCAAATTCTCTGAAGAACAGACTACGTTCTTACAGTGTGTCACCTGTTGGTAGGGTAACTGTTATTTTGAAGACAGCCTTTCCAAAAACTAATTGCTTGAAGATGCAGATTGAAATATCCTGAGAATTGCAGAGGTGAAGTTTGTACTGAAGACTTCACTAAATACAATATCTTCATACAGTGGTCTTCATGAAAGCCTAAAATAACTTTTTAAATTTGTTAAATTCAGTAGCTTTTTTATTTGTTTGTTTTCTTAAAATATATTTGAGAATACAAACTCCACAATTCCTGTGATATATTTTCATGATATATTTTTATTTCTTTTTATTATTGCTAAGACTATTTTAAACAAGAGAGATATTAAGGCAGGCAGCTGGACAATCAATAAAGGCTACAAAGATTGGGTCTGACAGAAAAAATATAGCCCTAAACCTAAGGGATTTGTTATTTCAGTTTTTAATACTTATTGTAGTTTGTTGCAAGAAGCTACAAAGATGTGGATAATTGAAGAACATGAAAAGTTAATTATAAATCGTTTCAACAAGTGACAAATTTGAGGTGCTCTAAGCATAAGGTTACCTGTCTAGTTCAAGTGGATGTTTTACCATTCGGGGTGCCTTTGGTTACATCTGGCTGTATATCCTAAAAGTGTTAAGTGACACAAGAAAATTTAACACAGACAGTGCTTTTAAATTCCCTGAAGAAGAACAACTGATAATCTGTTTTAAGGTTATCCTCCTTTCAAAAAGGGACCTTTAAATATTTTCTGAAGTATTGCAATTTATTATCTGTTTCATGAACATATGTAGGGCTGCCTCCCTTCTAGAAAGTTTTAAAACTCTTTTAAAATAGTAGAAATTTGCCTGTAAGAGAACTAATTTCTATGTTGCTAGGATGCAGACACTTCAGGAGTGGAACCTGCCATATTTTTATAATTCACAACACCTAAAGCAAGGACTTAGGAGGAAAAGATAACCTGTTCTCTTGGGATGGAAAAGGAAATTCCTGAAGCAATGGGAGAGGAGCTGTAGCAAAATTTGGCCAAATTACTTATTAAATAGAGCAGCTAATAGTGTAGCTTTATAGCACATATCAAAAGTGATGTATAAAATAAGAGCTACCTGTTGAAAGAGGATATACAGTGATATTTCTGAGGTTTAGAGAGATTTTTAATAAAAACAAAAATATAAGAGGAAACTTTGGTTAAAGTTCTAAGGTAACTGAGCATCCTGACCTTTTAGGTGCATGACTACTGCAATTAATACAATTTTCCTGTCAGTGAACTGGCAGCAGACTTACAGATCTATCAAAAGCTGAGAAAGGAAAGAAGGACAAAACAATTTTTTGTTCTTTAATATTTGGGTATTGTGTCCACAGCACAGATTTTATTTTGGTTTCACCATGTTAATACTACTATAAAGCTTTTTTGTTGCCAAAAAAAAGAAAAGAAACTGCCCCAGTGAAATGGGATATGTGTTGCTGTGAGTATTGGGAATGTCTGTGTCAGTTATACACATTTTTTCCATTGCAGTAACAGGAAAACGTGCCTTAGATAACATGCTTCATCAACAGGTCTGTTTCCCAAGGGACATATTTTGTCACTAGATACCTGGTTTGTTATAACGGCTTATTCCATGCCTGTGGTCATCCTGACACTTAGATAGTACTTGGGAGTAGCAGGAACAATAGACCAAGACCCGTGTGTGTTCATACCCCTCTTCTGTATCCTCACAACCGGGGGCTATTAAAGGAATTTTTTTTTGCACATCTTCCTGAAGCAGGCCTGATCCCTGGAAGTGCCAGAACTTTTCTTTCCCATAGCTAAAAATCATTGTTGTGTGGTAAAGAGAAAGCCACCGTCTCAGCCCACCAAGTGCTCGGTTCACTGCTGGTAATAGGCTGTTCCAGATGCTGCCGTTATCATTTGGCAGTCTGTGTATTTATTCCCATGGGCCATCTTGTCCTGTTATTCTCACTGCCTGTCCCTTCCTTCCTCCTGCTCTTTCCCTTCCATCATTGCCCTCCTTCCCCACTCTTTAACTTTCTCTTTCCAACTTTTCTCTTTCCTCCTGGCTGGCATACCAAAGGCTATTGTTATGCCAGTAGCTCTTTTGTATGCTGTATTGTTATCCGTAGTTTTTGTTTTGATCTTTTTTTGAATCAAGGGTCAACAGGGCAAAGAGTGTATCCAAAGTATATGGTAAAATGGTATGGCCCTGTAGAGGTTACCAAAATGTAAATAATATCACATGAATAATTGTTTCTCTATTTCTTGTTGTCTAAAGGCCAGAAGGCTGTTACTTATTGTGAATGCACAAGACATCTCTCTGGATACTGATACTGTTGGTGTACAAGGTATTCTAAATGCCACAGCTACAAATTAAGGAAGAGCTATAATACGAAACCATATGAAAACAAGGTGACAGTAACACAGTTATTGTGGTAGTCTTTGTTGTCTCATTGGTGTTTATATCAGAAGAATGTAGGGTGAGAAATGAAGCTGATTATATATAGTGAGGGAAACTTTATCTCAAGTATTTCCAAGTATAAGTCCATGTCTGTGGCATGTGCAGTGGAAGAGGTAGGCATACAGGGTGGTATTCACCTGCCCTACTTTAAGGGTTCAAACACTGTGTATTTGTGACCGCTTTAGTTATCATAAGCAGCTTCACAGACAGCATGGAAAGATGAAGGCAGCTTCAGAAGCCAATTTATTTGACTTATCTTAAATATTTGCAATGGGATGAGATGAGCAGCACTCTGGTAGGACTGTTTTTTCCCCAGTCATGATAAGCATAGCGTGAATGGCTATCTTGTATTCTATTATCTAACTTTTAGACACTGAAATTTAGGTGATACTGCTTTCATTTGTGATTACCTGATTTATATGCACTTTTTGGAGAAAAGACAAAATATTCAGGCCTAGGGCTAGTGGAACATTTTGACAGTTTGTTTTTTCTCCCCATACGGTCTCACTCCACACAAACTGCTTCACAGCACAATGAAAATAAGGGCAATGAGGTCTACATGGAACAATCAGCTGAGTGCCTTTCGGCACTAACAGATGTTCAGTAGTGGCTCTGATTTTGATTTGCTTAGGATGCACTCCCCTGCTTTCTACAGCTGTCTGTCCAAACCCACTGCTATCTAACAGAGTACCTATAATAAGGGTAGCAGAAAGGATTGTGTTTCTGGGTCTCAGTCACCTCTAGGGCACAATCATGCCATATTGATAAAGTTCTGATAAATATGCATTGTACTTATATTTTATCTCTGTATTGGTGTAACCATAGCACAACACGTTATCTGGCAGAGAAGCAGGATGGTCTAGTGCAGTGGTCTCCAAAGTGGGGTTTGCACACCCCAGTGAATGTGCAAGACAATCCATGGGGGTGCAGGAAGAAATTTTTTTTATAGTATTAATAAAATAAAAAAAACCAGATTTAACAGTAGTGTTTATTTCATCTTTATCTTACCCTCTTAAAATTTTTGGTTCTGGGTATGTTTATAATAGTATTATTATTAATATGGTATTATTAATAATAATAGCAACAGTATATTATTTTTAACAATACAGTAGTACATGTATATAGTTTATAAATACATATATATTGAGGTGTGTGCTTGAAAATTTTTTACTGATAGGTGTGCATGATCAAAAAATCTTGGAGACCACTGGTCTGGTGGATATGATAATATTTAAACTCTGACAGCACGATTCTGACAGCAAGTCTGTCAGAGACCTTCATTGTGTTTTTGATGGTTTCATGAAACTAATGGTTTTGCTCTGCTGATCTCATCTGATGCAGAAATTGCCTTCTGTTTATTTGAGGTGAATGCTACCTTGTGCAATGTATTCTCAAAGCGATAGACCTGTCACCATTTAGTGCAAAACACAATATGGCCTCTAATGGAGTCTAAAGAGAGCAGAAGGTAGGCATGTTAAAGTAGAGGTTTTAAAATATATTTAGAAAGCATGACTTGTAAAGAAACAGATCTTGCTAAGGAGGCCTTGTTATGAAGTTTTCAAAGTAACGTAGTCATCTTATTGGCAGGGTTGCCTGTGGGCCAGACAAAATTGACTGGGAGGCTACCTATGCCTCCATCATTTCGGACAGGCAGTTGGGCTTGGATCCAAGTGTGTGTTTTGTCAATGGATTTTATCCTCTTCTTACAAAGCAAAACCACACACATATAATGCTTTGTGGATTTCAGCTGTATAAAACCTGATATTTCACCTTTTTTTACCAGATTATGAACTGTCATAAACTATTTATCTTTAGTTTCAACTTTGGGGACTAGAACTGGTCATGCTGGAATCAAACAGTCTAGTAGAGGCCCACAGGAAGTGTTGTGTGTAGTTCTGATCGTGTTTCAGAAGATGTAAAGGCAAATCAATGAAGCATCTTGGAGAAAGAATAGGAACAGCACAACGGTGGTGTAAAGTGTGGTAAGTTGACCCTGGACTATTTGTGAGTCTGCCTGTGTAGGAGGAATTGTCCTGTTTAGCCAGCAGCAGAGCCCATCAGTCCCAGTTTCCTATGGAATAAGGGTCAAGACTGTTACATTAATTTCCTCTCCTCTAATGTAGGAAGTGGCTGCATTTTCAATAACATGGGGGATTGTACCTTCGTACCATTTTTCCAATCTAATCATAACATTTTTAGAGCAGCTTAGGATCTTTGGATATGGTTTGCAGGACTGATTTTTGGTTCTTCTGAGCACCTGAATTTTCAAATTAAGTGGGAGTGGTAGGACTAAGCATGTCCAAAAATCAGTTCACAGAGGTCCTTTAAGTGTCAGTCATTAATTTTTTTTTTTTATTTTTTCCTTTGGAGTTTCTTTTTTTGAAGACTAGTTGTAACAAGACTGCTTTTCTGATGAGCAGTGGTTCTGTTTCATCAATAAGCAAGTATTTAAAGTTACAAGATGTTGATGTGACCCAGTAGCCATTTTCCCAGAATGATGGACATTATTCTTGGGTTGTACCTGGAAACCAAGAACATCTGGTAATCTTTCCTAAAGTTACTGTTGAAAATCTCCCAGCTCTGCCTTCAGATCTGTCCAAGGTACTTAATCGTGCTTTTCAAGACTTGAATGATGATATTCCTCTAGGAGAGTTGCAAGCGCTCCAGCAAGTATCTTCATTTTCATAATTTCATCATTTAGAAGCTGTCACTTTAGGTAAAGACACATGAACAAATTATGAGGGGACATAAATTTAGTGCATCATTTATAATACTGCAGTAACAGCCTGGACACATGCTGCTGCCTTAAATGTGACGTAGCTTGTCTCTGGAGCATGTATGTGAGTATCTGTCAAAAAGCAGTGGCAAATATTCTTTACATTAATGTACCAACATATCTGATTGTAATTTGTCTGTGTCCTAATTCCTTACATAACCGAACGACATGTACAGTCCAAGCCTGAACATTTCCTATGAGACTGTTTTTTCACACTGCTCTTACTTCTTTGATTTTAATGTCATGATGACTTGGTTTGCATTCTAATGTTTACCTGGTGCAGTTGTCATCTTGAAGTGAGAAACAGTCATGCTCCTTCTGCTTCTGTAGTAGAGAGCACTGATAGCATAGGTGTGAGAATCTGTAGCATAGATAACATAAAAAAAATGGGGAACACAGACTCTGAGGTGGAAAGTGTCTTAAAAATGTATAAAATATATATTAAAACAAGGAGTAGCAAATGCTATTGCTGCTTTTCTGAGTTCTGTTGGAAGGTATTTAGGAAGCACACTTGGTTGAAGTGTTTATGGCTTTAGTTTGCAAGTGTGCTCAGGAATCTCACATTTCATGTTAACAAAATTAATCTGGTAGGAAGTGTGCTGCTTATAAAGAAGAGAAAGAAGATAGGGTTAATGCCACCTGGGAAGGGAAGTGCATTGTAACTTGCCATTTTTTTTCTCCCAGTCTGTTCTAAACGACTTCAAAATCATCCAAACCCAAGAAATATCTTCGTGCTTATGTTCGTAAAACCTTCATGAGTCAATCAAACTGCTTGTTTTCTTGGGTTGCTCCATAAGATTGCAATCTTGTTTTTTTGTATTTTAATTCCATGAGATAGCTTTAGTTCTTTTTAACTCTTAATAATGACCAAAGGTTTCAATCAAATTTGAGACCCTCACATATTACTCACTGTATTGATAAACAGAGATTATCCCTGCCCCAAGACTTCATAGTATATGGAAACAGGATGTGAATTATTGTAAATGATGGCTGGACTGGAGGAAAGTAAATTATGATAATGAAAGTAGAGGAATATAAATCAACCTCTGTGCATTTCAGTTGTTTCTTTTTAGTTAATATATAGCTAGATAATCCTTTCTACTGAGCAGATTGACGTTGATAATCAACAGATTATTTCAGAGGGTTTGTAACAAAAGTGTGTATTGAGAAGGTCCTCCAAAGTGAAGAGGGAGAAAGTCTGATAGATTTTTCAGAGATACTATCCTGCCTTGTGGAGAAGGAAAAATTATAATAAAAAGTTGACTGAAACATTTCTTCATAGAGGGGTTTTTTCAAAATGAACAGCAGAGTTTGAATGTCTTGTTGGAGTTGAGACACTGTTATTAAAAAATATTCAATGCCCTTTTTTCAGAAGATACAGACTTTCATTGTCTTATTTTGACTAGAATCTGACTGGTGAAAATGGTGGCATATTCTGCACTCATTACTGAAGCCTCAGGGTGACCTAAATCACACCTTGGGCCTTGCAGTGAAAATCTGTAGAGAAACTCTAATTCAGATAGATTTTGTGCTGTATTATAAGCCAAAATTTGACATATGACATATGGTTTTCTATAGAAAATTTAAAATTTTTTTTACTAAAAAATAATTTATTGTCATCAAGCTCAGTAAAGAAATCACAAATAAATAAAGGAGAAAGAATTATCCTGTTTGTTCAATTTGCATTAACAGAGAAGTTACAAAAGTAAAATTTGAAATAAAATAATATTGTTGTGCCACAGAGCTTTGTCAAGGTATTACATTGTTTAATACTATCACCACATCAAGAAATGGCTCTAAAAAAAAATCACTGGAAAATCTGTTTCTTGGACTATGTTGATTGTGGAGCTTTATTCTTATTTTGTAATAATGCACGCCTCCAAAATGTGAGGTTTCCATAGCCCAAAAATAAATGAATGCTCAAAACCAGTTTTGCAACAGTAAAAAGATGACTCTGATTATACGTTTGGTCTTCATGGAATTGAGTATGCAAAGGCTAAAGTGTTCTGTATTTACCAATGTTAAATAGGATTCTTTATAATTTCTGAATTTCTAAGTCAGAGGGTGCCAGATATGAAGGGACTGTTAGTCCTCAGCAGTTCGTCCCCTAACTCCCTGCTGTTACTTCAGAAATCTGTGGGTCTCTAGTGTGGCTTTCTTAACTTCTTGCTAACTTAGTGCTCCGCCTGACATGACCTGGTGAGAAGGACAATGTCATATTGCATGCTCAGTGTGGGCTGAACTCCTCCATTCACATCTGAGCCTGAACTTGTCTTGGTGAGTAAATTACTAGAGCAATCCCACTGTTTTTGTTGAAATTCAGAAAGGTGTCATTCGCTGCAAGTGGCTTTGTAATTCTGCTCTACCCCTTCGAATAATGATCTTCTGTTCCTTACTAGAGCAAATCATCTTTATTTTTCCAGGAAAGGATGAAAAAGCCAGTAATTATGCATTTATAATGTGGGCTTTTTCATGTAAAACCACTGAGTTAGTGTTTCACAAAACTGTACTGGCAGGTTCCTAGGGAAGATATAAAGAATGGGCAGGAAAGAAGATTGATTATATCTGGGGAAAAATAATCCCAAACACCTTCAACGGGAAGAAGATTGATGGAAATCAATAATGTTGAAAAACAGACCTATGGGCAATAATAGACAATTAGATATAAGTTTGTTGTGAAATATGGCAGCAAAAAGTCAAAGCAGTTTAGAACTGCAGCATATTTAGAAGCATCATAGCTAGAACAGAAGGTGATAATGCCCCTTTTTGAGAGCTGCTAACACTGCAACTAGAAAAAATGCTACAGTGCTGGGCACTTCTGAACTAGAAAGATGCTAAAAAAACCCCAGGAAACGGCCATGGATAGCAACTGCTGTGGTGATGAACTTGAAACTATTGCCTTGGGAAAGAAGAGTAAAGACTGAAAATTATTTTTGATTAATGCAACTTAAAAAATGGGAATGTATTTTATTTGTGATGGTGGCAGTTGTTGTTGTTCCCTACCAACCCCTAACCTGGAAAATATAGCTTCATAGATACTGAAAAAAATTATTGATATAACAAAATTTTTATTTTGATAATAAGATGCATATGGTATTGTTACTTTAATGGAAATTACATTGACACATGGTATTTTTATTTTATATTTTGTGTAATGGTTTTATATTATCAGAAAAAGGGCAGAATTCAGTGGATGGAGGAAAGGCACTTAGTGATGTGTAGCTACATTTTGCGTCCAGCACAGCTCCTGAAAGGCATGGCTCTCCTGCTGCTCCTGTGCCACACCTGCTAGGGCAGGTGCTGCTGGGCCCACAGAAGACTAGGCACTTCCAACACCTAAAGCAGCTCTGGATGTCCATGTGTGGGTGACTGAATTCTATGTAAAGCATTTAAATAAAATAATTTCAATTTCTTCATATTGTTTTCTTTCTTAAATTGTGTTCTTAAAGAAAATGGCAAAAACCACTCTCTAAACAGCAGAAATTGTCTCTTTTTCTGATAGAAGTCCAGCAAAATCATATAAAGATACAAAAAGTAAGAAAGGTAAAGAATGAAATATAGAATCAAAAGAGGTTAACTAGGATGTCGAAGAATCAAGGAGTATCTTGATGACTGCTAGGACTGCTTTCAAGACTACCTACCTCCTTAGAGTATCAACCTGTATGTTAGTTGCTCAGCTGTCCCATGGAAGAAATGGGTGCTTTATGTTTCACTTGATACTGTTATGATAAGCTCAGCGCATGCCAGCCAAAGCAGATTTCAAAGGTGGTCAAAGGTGGCCTTACTGCTGCTTTAAGGTGGCCAGGGGATCCTTAAGTCGACCTGAGGCAGGGATGTCCTACTGCTGGGTATGCACAGACATATAAACCTAGATATGGAAGGAGTTTTGAGCTCTCTAGAGTGTGTCTATGCACTTACAGGACTGGGTGTATAAATTCAGAAGAACTGGTTTTCTTGGTTGTCTTGAGACTGTTAAATGCCTAAAATCTCTATATTTCAAACTAAGATGATGTAAGATAGTTTGCATCCTGCTCTAAATGACAGAAAAGAGGCTAGCCACCTTGTCTACAGTTGCCCTTGCCTTTTCACCTGTGATAAATCTGGAATATTGTTCACTGATTCTTCAACAAGCATTTCTGGATGACTGGAAGTGGCCACCCTAGTGGTATTAGTGTATCTGTAATAGCCTAATGTGTTGGAGGTGAGGAGATTGTAACAGTGTTACCAAGACCTTAGTGATAAAGGCAGGAATGAAGAAAAGGATTTTGTATGCATGGAGACCAGATGACATACTTGTTTGAGACACAGTCATTTGGGGTTTTTGTACAGCATACTTGTCATATTTAGATACTTCTTTCCTTTCCCTCTTTCCCCCCACCCTACCTGCCAGGCAAGATTGTCAGTTTAAGAACATCAGTTTTATGGAAAAGCCCTTCAAAAAAGCTGGATAGTGTCAATGAAGGAAAAAATGTGTTCTGAGAAAGGAACGAATCACTGAGAAACAACTTGTTCTCTATCTCTTTCTCTCTGTGTATGCATCTTATGTACACTTAAATTCTCTATGTAAGTGTACCCTTGAATGTTTGGTCCTCTTTTTTTAGAGGGAATTAAGGTTGATATCGTTTTGGTTTGTTTTTTTTTTTTTGGTGCCTAAAGTAAAGATAGTAAATGAACATTAACAGCTTATAAACTTGTTTTCTTTAAAGTCTTGAGGCAAAATGATTATAATAGAAATTATTTGGACTAAATAGCAATCTGAACTGTGCACCTCAGACCAAAGGAGTGATATTTGTTGAACATCTTTAACAGAACAATATTCCTCCAGCCCAACAAAACTTTCCATGGATGAAAACTGGGGAAGAGGGATAAAAGGTGATGAAAATTGAAATGTCTTTATGGATTTTGCTACATGAAATGCTACTAATGCAAGGAAGAAATATTTAAATTGATTTAACAACAAAAAAAGCATCAAGATGTATGATAAATTGTGACAAGGTGCACAACTGAATTGTAAAAATGCAGCGGGTATTGTACCAAAATGCATTGTTACTCTATTAAAAAAAGTTTTCATGTACATGACAACAAGTGGAAAAGCACTTGTTTTGTTATGTCTTATAATGTGCAACGTGAGCTTTTTATATAATCAGTATATATCAGTCTGTACAATATCAAAGGATTAATATTAATTAGGATAATTTTTATTTACTTTCATTCACAGTCTTTTCATATTACTTTATGTAACTACACCAGACTTTAGAGATCTGTAATGCAGCATACAATTATTTAAGGTACTGGTAGATCACTCGGCATCATCAACTCCCATGCACATCTTCTCAGCTTCAAGAAGCTTCTCAGCTTCAAGAAGAACTGTAAAATGCTATATGTCCCCAGTCAGAATAACTGAGATGAGCAAGGTTAGGAAGCTGTTGAGCAGGTGTTTTTGGAATTTTCAACCTCTCTTTCAATCCTCTTCTAAACAAACAAGCAAAAGTGTATTTGTTCAATAAACTCTCAATTTCTATATCTTTCATACTTTTTGTGGTGGAACAAATACTCTTTTATGGCAGGCAAGTTTGTAGGACCTATACAAATACAATCTTCTCCTATATGTGTACACTTGTGGCTCTTGAAGAACACTTAAAAAACACTTGTGGTTTTGCAGAACGAGTAGAACAGTATTAATGAGTTAAAATGGGAATCTGGAATGGGAAGAACTTGTCAGGCAACCTGATTATTTGATCTCTCTTCCTAAATCTAATTTAACAGTTTTTACTTGATGAAATAATCAAAGCTGTTTTCTGCAGTGCTGACATTCTTTTGATCAGGTTAATAATCTGGGATATAAAAGATTCATAGTACATGACCTCAGACCCCCAAATGTGATTGCTTAATCTTAATTGTCAAATTCCACAGATATTTTACCTTTCTTTGTGTGTGTTTGTGCATATAAGCACGTACACATGGTGCAGGCATTTGCAGATATTGTGAGTGTGTGCAAGACCATTCTTCAAAAATACTAACCAGGACTTGAGCTTGGACTTTTCATTCCAATATGATAAATTTTTCAAGTCAGACAAAATGCTGAGAAAATCTGTCTGGTTTAAAAATTGTGCAAAAATGGGTAAGGGTCTGGTGAGACATTAAGCTGTGAGCCAGTTTAGGGTTCTAGTTGTTTATATGCTTGCTGTTGTCTTTTGCGTCTCAATATGAATCTCTTGCAGATAAATCCTAACTGCTTTCTCAGCTAGCTCTGCAGAAACAAGAGTGAAGACTATGCCACAGAACTGTGATATTACTGTGATATTACCCTACAGATGTTTTGTAATATGAAAAAGACTGCATGTGGAGGTAGGATGAGGAAAAGAGAATCCTGTGGTCTAACCTTCATCACCTTACTTAGCCAAAGTGCAAGGCTAATCTGTTCCAGTGGCCGATGAAGTCTGGGAAAGATTTGGTGTCTTCTGGAAGGTGATTCAGTATGGAGAGTCTAACCTCCCTGGTATAAGCCTTACACTGGAAGAACTATAAACTGCTTAACTCATTCTGTGAATAATCTGGTGAAAACTTGTTAAAATGGCCACATGGATAATTTTGCCAGAAATAGAGAAGAGATGTGTTTCCCATGTACAAAAGTAAAAATTTGAGACTGAGGGGGCAGGACTTGTTGGGTGGGAGGCTGTTCAGATTTATAGATAATGGAAAGGATAATGAAGTAGTAAGATAAAATAAATGTTAGAATGTCCAGGACAAGTCATACCTATAAACAGTATTGGTCACACAGAAAAGATGGATACACTCAAGTCACGTGAATTTGAAGATATTTAAATGCAGGGCAATACATGAAGAAAAGAGTGTCCAATAAGGTGCTTTGGCTAGGTGGGCTAAAGACATCATTAAGTATATAAATGAAGTATTAATTCGAACAGCAAAGAGATATTAGAATAGAACAGACTATTTCAGTTGGAAGGGACCTACAACGATCATCTAGTCCAGCTGCCTGACCAATTCAGGGCTGACCAAAAGTTAAAGCATGTTATTAAGGGCATTGTCAAAATGCCATTTAAACACTGACAGGCTTGGGACATCGAAGACCTCTCTAGGAAGCCTGTTCCAGTGTTTGACTACCCTCTCAGTAAAGAAATGCTTCCTAATGTCCAGCCTGAACCTCTCCTGGTGCAGCTTTGAACCGTTCCTATGTGTCCTATCACTGGATACCAGGGAGCAGAGCTCAGCACCTCCCTCTCCACTTGCCCTCTTGGCTGCCCGGGCACACTGCTGACTGTCGACCAGCACCCCCAGATCCCTTTCTGCAGGGCTGCTCTCCAGCCACTCCTCTCTACTCGGCACTACTTGTGCCCGGCGTTACTCTGTCCTGGTGCAGAATCCAGCATTTCGACTTGTTAAATTTCATTCTATTAATCATAGCCCAATGCTCCAATCTATCTAGATCCCTCTGCAAGGCCTCTTGTCCCTCGAGAGTCAACAGCACCTACCTCCCATAGTACCTCTATATGTGTTAGTGAGAGTAATACTGAAACAGTGTATTCAGTTTTGAGTCCTGCAGTTAAAACAAATGGTTCAGAGAAAGAAAAAGTTTAAGAGCTGGAAAGTATATCTTATGATGGGAAGGTCAAGAGGTGATTTGAACTAGTCCATGTGTCTCTTTTCAGGAAGAGAAGATAGCCTTTGTAGAACAAAGCATATTACAATATTTAATCACTGAAACTGGTGCTGGACAAACTCAGGGAGAAAAAATTTGTTTACCAGTAGCATTATCTAAGACAAGAAAAGTTCAGCAAATCATGTAAGATAGTTCTGCTGCTGAATACTGTCAGCAAAGTCTGGAGATTTTTCTAGCTGAATGCTTTAGAGCACTAGTGACGTGGTAACTGTTGAACAAAAAGATGATCTCTGCACCTGGGAATTCAGAAACTAAGTGGAAAACAAAAGAAAATAGAATTCACCAGTTCAACATAAAGGTATGGATTTGAATTAGAAACTTCTGGGTGATGTAAGGTACACTGTGCAGGAGATAATACCAGGCATTAGTAATAAGTTCTAGATTTTCTTTAAAATCAATGAATTACAACTCAAAATAGGTACTGAATGAAAAAAGTAATACAAGGCTTTTCATTTTAGAAAACATCCAACACTGACTGCTGAAAGAGGAGAGTGATCAGACATGAAGAAAAATGTTCTGATTGTGTAGGCTCTCTAAATAAAACACGACTGTTAGGGCTTCTTTACTGAATCCTTCTTCCCTGAATGCAAGCAGAGCTCTGCTGTAACAAGTGGATCATCACTTCCAGAGCTCTTTTCTAATCTCTTAAACTGGGGTCCTTATACATCTAGCAAAATAAAAGTGTGTCTGACTTCTTTCTGCAGCTTAAAAAAATCCAAAAAAAAGAATCCTTCTTCACTACTGAGGTTTTTGTTTTTCTTGAGAAGTGGTAGAGCAGCAGTTTTTGAAAACTTCTGTTGGGGCTCATTTCTTTTTAGTTCTCATCGTTGAATTTCTTAGTCTTTTCAGTGAGAGCACAGTAGAATTGTTGCTCTTAAAATGTTAGCAGGAGCAGGCACTCTCCACTTCACAGGCTGGTGGTTGGAAAGCTGTCCTTTGTCCGCCTGATGGGAGATGAAGGTTGAAGTAGCCATGGAATATCAGTGTCTCACTTGTTGCCTATTTTATAGAAAAAGTGGTAGGCTATTCACTGAACCATGTCACTTTTGAAAGTGACAGCTGTAACTGTATTTTGTAGAAAGCCCTGTTCTCTTAGACTGGAAATGTTCTTATGTTTCGAACCCCTTGAGGGACTTTAATGGGAACCAGAACTCAGGTTTGATTTTAATAGGGCTTTTGTTTGACATAGGTGCTGAGCTGTTTAAGCCTGACAGGGATGAGACAGTCCTAGGCATAAGCAGAAGTGGGGCTCTAGGCAGCAGGGAACTGTAACACCACTAACAATGGCATCTATAGGGTTGAAATGCAGAGGTAAGAAGGAAGTAAATGTTTTCTCCATGCTTCCTGGTTTAGGTTTAAAAAGAAATTCCACTTGAGACACCAAAATCCAGATTAGATCCTGCCATTATGGTTAAAGTAGGTAAAACACTAGGAGGCATGTCATAAAGAACACACAGTGAGAGTAAGATGCATCACATGATCAAATAGATGTTGTTTCGTCTTCTCTCTGGATGTATAAATTTTAAATAGAAATTAGGAAATCCACGGAAGAATCTACAAGAAGTCCTGGGAAGAGGCTTATTTAATTGATATGGTGCACAGCTAAGAATACGGAGGATGTATTTGACTTTTTCAGTATGATAGAATTACATATGTCCAGTCATTCACAAAACCAGTGCCTAAGTCATGTGGAAAACATGACAGAAGTGAATATATTATGATTTTAAAACTCCACTCCTTCTCTTGTAATGTCATCCAGCTAGACACTGACCATTATAAAAAGCATCCAATGTTATTAATTCTGTTACTTGTGTGGGATATATTGATCAAATGTCTATGGAAGTAAACACAGTCAGTTAGGGAGGACAATGAATTAGTTATTTGATGTCTGATGTTGATGCTGATTTTGTCCTGGAATATGTTGATTAACTGCAACCCACTCCCCAGTTACCATCAGAAGCTCAGAATGTTGTTTCCATCTGGAACATCCTCAGTACCCTGCAGAATAGGGCCACAACATGGGGAACCTCTGCACAAAATATCAATGTGACTTGACAAAAAATTAGTAATATAATTGCTTTTTAGTGATTTAATTTATATTCAGGAAAATTGGAACCATGAAGTGCTGCTTTAATATGCTGCCAGGTATTAACTGTCCAGGCATGAAAGTATAGCATTTGGCCACATATTAGGTCATCAGAATCCATCCTGGCTGTACTGAAATGCAAGGAAAAAACCCCAGAACCTGGAAAAGGAAACAGTTGAACACTAGAACAGTGGGGACAATGAATATACTTTGAAGATGCTGTTAAATGAGGTTTTCATTGCACTTGATATCTGTGCTCATAGGTGCAATTCATTGTCTTTTGTGACATTACTTCCTATATGAATGTTAGTGAAGGGAGAATCAGATTTATTGTGTATATCCCATGGAGTTCCTGTCCTAGCTCCTCAAATGGAGATCTGCAATGACATGCAGGCCTGTTTACATGGCCAGGTTTGGACAGTTGTGCTCCTGTTCTATCTGTGCTCTCAGACATCTGGGTTCAAGCCAGCATTATGTGTTACCATAGTGCTAATTCTAAAATAATAAACCAGGTAACATGGTTCTTCAGTTTTTGGACTGGAACTGGCTTATATTCAGCCAGCTCAGACCTCAAGTGAACAAGTAACAACATCTGCTTATGTGGATATGCTTGTACAATCACACAGGATTTTGTGCAGCCTTGCATTCCCAGGATGTACATATTTGATATTACCTTTGCTTTCTTTCCACCTGTTGTAGAATTTAGGGGGCAAAGGTAGGGCCGCAAAAAAAAAAAACAAAACCAAAAAAAGTCATTCACTGATATTTTGCTGACAGTAACTCAGCTAATCCTAAACTTTTTATTTTTATGCATTGTACTTGATGTTAAGTATGGTGCATTTTATCTCAACAGCGGCTCTTTATCATTCTTTCTCTTAGCAGAGGAGAAGGAGGAGGAGAGAGATCAGTAAGCCCTTGGTTATCTTGGATTGTCAATGAGCAGCATATTTCTAGCTCAAATTATTTCAATAGATGTTCTTCTTGGAGATGGCACTTGAATATGTGCACATAAAGACTGCAGATTTTGTTACTTTTTTCTTTTTAAAAATTGCCTGTTGGTAATGTTTCTTCAACTGAGGCTGATAGAATTGGTGATGAATAAAGAGGCAGTTTAATCAAGACACATTACACAGCTGCTTGCTTTCTTCTCTAACATGTGGATACAGAGTTTTTCTCAACCAGCTTTAAACTCTGACCTCCTGTGACAAATTATGGCTTTCAGCCTTGGGTCTCTTCTGATCAGCAGGAGCTGTCACAACTAGACCTTCTTGATGACCTTAATGTGGTTCTCAACATGGAAAAGGAGGGTTTTTAAAAGGAATAAAAGGACAAAAATAATCAGGCAACCAAATAAGAGTATAGTATGTGAGCTGAGTAAACAGACCCATCCATGAAGGTAAACAGAGTCATCCCAGGACCAACACGGTAGAAGAAAACCTCCTGGGTGTTTATTACTTGACCTCCTGTCCCAAACAGAAGGAGGGAGAGGGCTAGAGCAGTGAGAAGATGCAGTGCTGTGTTGCAGGGGGTTGTGACACTTGGCTGGGGCCTGAACCAGGGCTGAGAAGGAAGCGAGATGCACCAGATATTGGGCTAGAGCAGATTCCCCAGTATCAACTAGAGGAGCCAGTGGCAATGAGGCTCAATACATGAGCTACAGTCTGATAGAGAACACTGGGACAGAGTTGTCCCTCTAAGCCTTGCAGCAGGATGGATCTCAAGTATGGTGGGAAAAGTTTGGAACATGTGGGTTTACTTAGCACTCGGCAAGGAAAGAATCTGAGGGACACAGTAATTAGCTTAATGAGTTTAATCCAGTTAGCTAAAGGTGGTTGGTAAGCTTGAAATGCTTGATAATATAGTGACCAGTAAATAACATTTGCTGAATTAGGTATTTATGTTTTGGTGAATGCCATATTTCTTAAGCAAATTATTTGACACATGCTTTTCTCAAGCCTTGTTCTCAGTACAGTATTTGTGCAGAATATGTTGTTTATTTGTCTAGATGTAGCCTATACTGGTCGACATTAACCTGTGCCTGATATAGAGCAAAGCATACTACCTGTTGCCAGTGGGCGTTTCTGGTAGAACCAGAACATTTTAAAAATACAGAGCTTGCAGGCAGCAAGGCAAGGAGCAAATAACAAGGTTATTAGCTAGCTGACCAGCTAAATCTTGAATAGCTCTTTTAGAACCAGAACAAGATCCCTCAACACTAAACGGAATAAAAATTGCACTTATGCCTTACAGTAAGCAAGAGCTAAGCAGAATTATTTCAAAATACATGGTAAAGAACTTGAGATGACCAGAGAAGGGTGAATAGGATGGGGAAAGGTTAGGCCAAGCTTATAAATGAAGACAGATTAAAGGGATTTATATAATTTAATTCAGAGAGAACAGTAAAGAGTGAGATCATGGAAATAGTTAAAAAATATGATGGGTTCAGCTGGGACTGGAAACTCTTCTCCTTGGTCTAAGCTTATAGTAACAAAACTAGTGGACATTCAGTGAAACTGTTTTGTAGTAAATTTAGGATAAATACTTTTGAAAAAGGTTTGGCTTTGAATGAAATACCTAATGAGTGAAATTCATTTCCATGAGAAAATTTAGTCAAATAATTTTAATAGGATTTCAATAGAAAGGGAATGGATCTGTGAAGAACTATAGCAAAGGTAGTTAAATCAAGATTAGTTCTAGAATAGTTAAGCAAAACTGGGTGGCAGGGCAAAGCAAATGTTCTGCCTTCTGAATGATGATGGTTATGCATAAGAAAAGAAATCTCTAATAAAATCAGACAATTGGCCACACTCAGTATTTTCCTTTCTTCTAAAATAGAATACATATTCCCAGGTGTTGGCAGAATAGTTGAGACTGGTTTTTTTCTCTCTTTCTCTCCCTGTATTTAAATGCAAACACACAGAGTATGGCCTTGGAATTTCATAATTTTCCAGTGTGAACTGGACTAAAGATTTCACTCCAGAGGCAAGAAGGGTCAATAAAACTACAGAGGAATTCAGAAACCTGTCCTCCATATGATCACAATTAGTGTGAGTGCCCTGATAGTCAGAGACCTGCTGCACTGGGTTGCCAACATTAAATACATCATTTATTTTTTGGTGAAATATAGACAATGCAAGATCTAGGATAGTTTTGTTCAGATATAAAGCTGTTGACAGTGCACAGTTTAAACTGACAAAAATGATTTTAGGCAAGTGAATATACCAAAATACCCTCAGAACTGGGATCCTTCTAGAAATGCAGAGAGTGTGTACTTCCAGGTGTTGAAAGGTTTTGAATAATGACAGAGCTATGAGCAGCAGAGGCAAAACTTGAAAGAAAGGTCACTACTAATTTCAAATTAGTATTTCAAATTTCACAAGAAAATTGTCTCTGAGTAAGGAAAGTGAAAGTGCTCTGAGTTCATATTTTCTGGTTTGAATTACACTGCATTTGAGACAGATCTAATAAAGTAAATTGACAAATGACGGTCTTTTAGCCCCGTCTTTGCAATAATGATCAACTAACTCTGCTGATATAGAATTTATAAATAATATATAAGAAATAATTAATCTAGTCAAAAGCAAAGATGTGAAATATCTGCAGCAAACCTTTATAGGTAAGGAAGGAATCCCATTCAAATGATCTTGTTATTTTACAATAATGTTCCCCAAACTGCAGATCCTTTAAGAAATACAAATTAAAGGATATAGTTAACATTTATGATGCATGACTTGTAGTATAAAAGAAGTAGCCTTTTTACAAAGATGGGCCAGATTTGTAGGGTGTTTAGCAATTTCTCAGTACCTTTATATGCTTTGGTAGGTGAGAGTGATCAATAATATGCAGGATAGGGCCTCTGTGATTGGAGTTGCAATTCTAATATCAGTTCTTACCATGGAGCCCCAATTAGCCCAATTTTCAGATGCAGGAGCTCTGTGAGCTGAACTACTGTTCACATTGGTCTTTTTGTAACATTTTTTACATTGGTATTACTGGACAAAAGGTTCAGCCAGGCACAAGCAGTTTATTGAAGTGTTGGGCCCAATATGCCTATTAAAATTTAGTTTGTATTCAGATATTGACTGTGTCTCTACTGGGACTTTAAGAGTGTTGAAGAGCTGAGCATCTGCTTGCTATTTGTGCCCTGCAAATGATGTGCGTATCATATAGCTATATTTTTACTAGGTATGGTTTTTTCCCTCTATAACTGAGCAATTTGGATAATCTTTTTCCTAAAGGTTTTTTCTCTGCTTTTGTAGAAACATATTCAAAGAGGACGTTTCACTGATTTTATTTATTTATAATGTTTCAGTGTTATCCCCTTTTTAAGATAACCTCGTTGTTGGTTCTACAAGCCTGTAGTAGGTACCTCGAATTATAGTACAAATGAAACAACACATGCTGGGTTTGACAGAAGCCTTCATAATGCAAGTAGGGAGATTTTTTTTTTCCCTTGCAGAAAATTAATTTTGAAGTCTATATGAAAACTTTTCCATAAAATTGAGTTATTAATTTTAAATGTGATTTTTTCCTGATATTATTCTTTGGAATTTATAACATTCACTGAAAGTTCTTTTTTTAACTTGGCTTGAAGGGAGTTCAAACCCACACTCCTTAGCTCTGTTATTTCCGATATTATTGCACAGTTGGAGCTAAGAGAAGGCAGTAGATACACATTTAATGTGTTTTCTGTCATAGCTTGAGAAAATCTGGAAGCTGTTGTCAGAGAAGACAGAAGTACTACAAGACTCGGATTAACATATTAACTCACCCTAAGGCATCCCAATTAAGGAAAGTTACTGTCCCCATTATGAAAGTCATTGCCAATGAGTGTTGTTGGACTTAAATGTGTTCACAGGGAGACATCCTGATTAAGCAGATCTCCTGAGTGTGTACCCTAATTAAATAGTGCATCTAATAATAGATGTTGCAACAGGTCACTGGCTGGGTGACAGAATATTCCTGTTGAGCAGGAGTCTTGAAATTTGGTTTATTCATTTACTATGAACCACTGAAAAAAAAAATCACCCTATATAATGAATTTTGAATTTCTCAGAAAATGTTCCAATTACTTTATTAGTTTTAATGCATACACAGAAATTTATAAAGAAATTAGAAAGAAGCTTCCAAATTTGTGATTAATTATGTCATAGATTAGTAACAGCAAAAAATTTTAGCTAAGAAAATTCACCACAAATTGGTGAATCAATAATAATAGTTGTCAATAGATGGGTAGAAAGGATTGCTTTTACTGATACTACATGTTGGGAAATGATGAATGTCATTTCAGGTAGTAAAATCTTGCTTTAATGTTTTTACAGAGTTGCAAAGTAAAATTTCATGAAAGAAAAAGTATTGGACATTCAGAGCAATGTATAAGGAAATCACTATGTTCTGCAACTTTCACTGGATGTCACAACTGTCTGTTACTGCCAGCTCCTGAGCAGCAAGGGAGAGGACAATCCAGATGTTGCCAGGAGGCTGAGAGCAGCCAGGAGTAACACCAGCCCCGGTGGGCTGGAGAGAGGATTCTGAGGGGCCAGCAGGGATTGTGCAGAGTTCCCTGTCCCTTCCTATGCTGCTGAGTAGGCTGAAGTCAAACCTGATGTCAAAGACCTGTTCGTGGGTGAGAGTTGTTTAAAAACTCTTTATTTCTGTACTGTTTTACTTGATTGTTTTGAATTTTCTCTATATAAAAAGTTAATTATCATGGATTAAATTCCAATGATCCTGGCCTTTTTGAGCCTGAGAGACTTACAGTCTTTTTTTGTAACCCTGTTATATGGAGAAATTCTTGATAGATCCACCCAAGGCTCTGCCTCATGAGGTAGGAAGAGGGGGGATGTCTCTTCACGTTCCCGGAGCTCACACTTAGAATGGTTGTCTGGAAAACAAGCAAATAGAAACAGGAGGAAAGAGGGAAGATAGAAGTTGTAAAAGCATTTCAAATATGGAGTGGTAATAGAAAAATAAAAAAAAAAAAAAATTGAAATGTAGATGTGTTTTGAAGTGAAAAAAACCCCACAGTGCAACAAAAGTGAATGATGAGCAGTCAATGAAAAAAAAAAAGTCCCAACATCAAGCATATATCTTGTGAGGATTTGAAATTACTAAAAATGAAAGACCCCTAACTGTAAAGTGCATGTTTGCAAATGAAACCACCTACCTTCTGCTAGAGCTGCTTGCCATTGTTTGCAGAAGTTGGAGAAACAGCTGTTTCCTCGCTCAACCTGGGTACATCTTTTTTTAGAATTCCAAAGGCCTCTATTCTTCTTCATGCTACTTGTGCTTCTGATATCTTCTGCTTGTTCAGAAAACTATAAAATTATTCTACTTCGAGTATATTTTTCCTCAGTACTATTTTTCAGGTTTTAAGGAGTGTACCTAGATATCTCAAATCTTCTTTTTGTTGCAAAGAAGTCTTTTTAATGGTTTCAAAAACAAAGTTTCAGGGTGTTACTTAGGATATATAACAAAAAGGAAGTTTCCAAATCGTACTGTGTTTAATAACTGGTTGTGAAAGGAACACTGAGATGTAATGATCAAGAGGGGAAGAACGTTTCGTGTAGAGTTTGCAATGTCAACAGCTATGTAGTAACACTTACAATTTTTACCATTTTGTCATCCTGCATGTGCTTTCCTTCTCAAGATCACACTTAATCTCCTTTATGTGGATTTGTTGGTCTGTTTCAAGAATTGTCTCTTGCAATACTGATATCAAATATTCTGGTCCTTGAGAATTCAAGTGGTATCCTTTCATGAATTGAAGAAGCATTGTTAACTTTTAGAATTCTCATCTTACTGATCAGAAAAAAAAAGAACAGAATTGAAGAGTTTTAAAAATAATCCATGTTATCAGACATTGTGTATTGTCATTTCTTCCCTCCCCATATTCAGGTGGTAAGGAAGATTAAGAAGAAGCAATATTCTAAGCATGAGAATTGTGAAAGTTGGCCCTCTTACCTGAATTTTAAAATAGAAACATGCTACATTTTTCACCTTTCTTGTCACATATATATGAGAGCAAATAATTGTATGTACATAACTGCAGATGAAGAAAAGCTGGTCTTATAGAACTATTATGTATATTTGTCTACCACACGAGGTGCCTTTGTGTGTCTAACATTAAGTTGCTAAGTCTTGCTGCTTCTGTGATTATTCTTATGAAACTATTTCACCCTTTATGACATTCTTTTCATACAGTCTTTGCTGACATTCAACTTATTCTGTTACTGATAGAATTATGTGTTTGACCATTCAACATATCGCCTACAGTTCCTCCCTCTGTAATTCTAGACTGCTGAAATAACCACAGCCTTTGTGATCATCAGCAGGGGCACTGAAGAATTTCTAGTAATTTACCTTAATCCTCACATTTGGAAAAATTTTTTTTTCTTTTTTTTTAAAAAGAAAATCATTCAGAACCCAAATTGAAAATTCAGAGTCAATTGAGGATTAGATATGGTATTGTTTTAAACACTGACTCAGATGCAGAATCCAGTCTAAGATTCAGATTCAAGTTTTTGCTTTTGGATTGGGTTCAGATTCTGGTATCTTCCAGTGTTCCAATTCAGTGCTATGTAGCTTGTAAGTAGAAGCATTTAATCCATATTTATTATGGTTACAGGTAAGGCCCAGATTCTTCCCACCTCATTTCAGATATCCTTATATATCTACAGAGAGCGAGAGACTTGTTCAGATTTTGGGTGGTTGAGATGCTTGTGGACAGTTTGTCATGTTTATACAGACAATGAAGAGACAAGAATGATAAAGGGCCTCTGTGTAAACATCTACTTCATTACATATTTTAAGTTAGACTGGATGGTCTTTGGGACTGTGGAAACAAATAAGCATTTAGTCTGCATCATTTCAAAGGAGTAAAAGAGAAGTGGAGAAATCAAGACTGAAGGAAAAGGATATCTGACGTTTCATTGGCCTGAGAACATGAGTAAACAAATTGCCCAACATTTGGTGAATTATGCCATAGATGTAATGGAAAATAATTTTTCAGAGTTATGTTAGTTACGCAGTTGAGCTAAGAATGTCTATGTGGTATTTGAAATGCTGGTAGGTAGACTAATTGCTCATTCTGCTCACTTACTGTATAGTTTCATTCCTATCAATTAGTTGAGCTATACACATTTCTCTCTCTTATGAACTAAAATTTTCATGCTGTTGATATTTTTCTTTTTTCATAGGTGTCTTGAATGTGGCCTATTGTATTGTTGTTTTACCAAAACAAGGCAGGAAAGCTATTGCGTTTTAGTTATTTCTTTTAGTTTACTCTTTTACAAGGTAAGATAAAGAAAGCTGATTATGATGTCCAAGGAGTTCCCTTTTTAGCTGACATAAAAAGGGAATTTCATCATTATCCTGATAGGCCTATGCATCTTATACTACATGTGGTGGGAAACAATGTGAAGCTTGCATTGTTGATACAAGTTTGATCCTCTGCTGAGAACTACATTCTACATGAAAGTGAATAAAAAATGCAGTTGAAAAGGTATGGCTTAAAGTCTATTAAAATATTATTTTCTAGAAACGTGAGTCTGTGGGTGTAGTGAGCAATTAGGCTTAGAAAATTCAAAGTATAGGGTACTGTATAAATTTTATTACCCTTTTAGTCTTCAGAGATCAGCAGAAAATCTTGTGTGCTTTTCTTTTTTTCCCTAAAAGGACAGAATTTTGCGCTCAGTACAGAAGAACATACAATAGTTCACAACGCAATGAGACATTCCCTGAAATGCTCTTAATTTAAGTGCTACTGGTTTGAGAATCAACAGAACATCTTTATTAGAGTATCTAAAGTAGCCAAATTAAATTTAAATCTTTGATCAACCCATCTTTAATCTGATCATTTCTCTAATAGAAAATCTAACATTTAATTATAAAGGCTTACATTAAACTATTGAATACCAGAGCATTCTACTGATCTTTTCTGTGAAGAATGGAAATCTTTCTTCTTTTGTAACTGTTATCAGAGAACTTTTGTTAGCTTCCTTGTCTCCATAAAGCAGGCAATTTGTCCACGAGTCCTCTTTATGCACGAAAATTAGCTGCCTTTTCTTAGGTTTTTAATCTTATGGACTACTTTGTAGCCTGAGAATAGAGCTAGAATTCAATAATGACAATTTTTTAAATAGCAGAGGTTAGGAGTGACTAGCAGAAATTATTCTTTACCAAAGAATTCTCAGTAAAGTATTCTAAAGTAATAAAAGAATAAAAGAAAAGGGGTGTGGGAGAAGGTTACAATTTCTTTGTGGATGGACATTTATTTTCATCTGCACAGAGAAAAATGTTGCAAGACAGGGGTGCTGTTACACACAGAAGTGTCACACCAAGTTGCATTCCAGTAGCGGGAAAAAAGGGCACAATCACCTTTCCCTTGGAGGCCTGAGCACCCATCCTCTTTCAGCTGTTGCTGGGCCAGCTAGGAGGGTTATAAGCCCAGCTACCTGAGTTACTCTTCCCCTTTAACCCCCCGTGTAACAAACTCAGCTGCTCACGTTGTTGTGTCCTGATCGTAGTGAACTCAGATTGAGCTGGGCTAGTGCAAGTAATAGTAATTTACTATTACCTGAGTTATGACTACAGCAGTTTTTGTGGCTTGGATCATGCATTTGGATTGGGTTGTTATTATTGTGCCATTGCAGAAACAGCTGCACTGGCAGATCAGAAAAGGCAGTGAACGCGCAAGGGGTGCCCGCGGGGGTGACAGCAAATGGTGATCCCCTCCGCTGGAGCGGAGCGGAGCGGACCAGGTTGTGTGGTCACTATCATGGTGTCATGGTGCTTCTGGTTCCCTGGAACATAGATTCAGATTTCTTCAGGTTACTTGCCTCCTCCTGGATAGGTACATGCTTTCAAGGTTCTTCTTGTCTTACTACATTTCAAATGTTTCTGACATCAAAATGTGTAGCTAATGGTATGAAGATAATCTAGAGAACTAGAGAAATTGAAGCCGTGGGTAGAAGAGATATGTCTAAGTCACTTTGATATAAGTCAGTGTCATTTTCATTAATATTTTAATGAGACCTTGCTATTATGAATGACAATAATGTTAAGGAATGTTGTGTTATGTAACATTTCTGTTGGGACTTTCTTTATACTTACTTCTTTTCACCTGAGCCATGTTACTTTTATGAGTTTCTAAATCCTAACAGGGAAAGAAGAGTAGAAGGTGAATTTCTTATCAGTTCTAGATCTAATGTTTTTTTCTCTCCCCTTCCTTCTCCCCCTCTCTGCTTTAGAAGTATCAGTTCCCCAGGGGTGTGTTTTCTGTTAAGAAATGAATGAAGTAAGCTCTAGAAATGAGTTCACATACTAATTTAGAGCATCCAACTTTGTACTTTCTATGTCTCCTGCACATTCTAGAATGATTGGGACAGAAAGGACTACAAGAAGTTATTTAGTCCATCTCACCCACAACAAGATTGACAAGACCTATAACACTTCAAGGTAGATTTTTGTTTACACTCTTGGACACCTCCAATGACAGGCATGACACAGGACCCCCAAGCACTCTGCTTGAGTGTTTTATCTGCCCTGGTTCTATGGATGCTTTTCCTGTTTCTAACCTGAAGCTCTCTTGCTGCAATTTAATCTCATTACTTTGTGTCCTTTATACCATGGATTTAGAGAACATATCCATGTCTTTTGTGTAAGATATTTTATATAACATTGCATTTCCTTTGTTACTTATTTTTGTGAATTAGCACAAAGGTGTAAGCTTTTTAAGTATAACTAATTTGACTGGAGGATTATTGACTTAACTGTGAGAAGAAAAAAACAGTAGGCAAGATATCTGCTAAAACAAGGAGAAATGGCCATGGCCATTTAATGATAAGAAATGCTAGTGGGAGAATCAGCACAAACGTGTAGTCATCAAGGGACAGAGAATTGGGACTTTTTTTTTTGTTTTTGTGGTTATTACAACAGCTAAATACGTGGATCCAATAAATAGCCAATGTTAAGAAAACAAAACCGTCATGATGTCCACATTTGTTAATAAATGAATTATACCTGTATCTGGTTATTGTTGAGATGTTGTTCAAAAGATAAACTGTTTACTACCACCTCCACTGAGTTCTCTTTCATTGTATATTCCCAACAGCAAAAGTATTTTTACCAAAACCAACATGAAAAATTTGTCATTTTTGAAGTGAGCATAGTTGAGATTTTTGGCACTGGTGATGTACAAACTACTTTGTAGTGATTTGAAAAGTACCAGTAACAGGATTTCCCTGCACAGCTCCTTGGTTGTTCATAGGCTATAGAGCACGTTGGAGGCAGCCATTTAACCCTGCCAGCATCTTGAAGAGGCTTTAAAGAAGCAGCAATTGGTAGCACAGAGCAGATTAAATGTGGATTCCAAGAGTTGCCTTCACTTGCAGTCGTATTAAAACATACTTGGTAACGCTTCTCATCACAACTTGGCATGCACAGTGGAGCTTCTGATACCTGTAAGGAATAAAAGTAACTAGATTATTTTAAAGTCTGGGGAAGGGATGGTTTCTGCCACTTTTGCTCTACATGTGAGATTTTCAGGTAGCACCATGAGTCTTATAGATGTGTTTGAAGAAAAAAATCAATGATGGAGTTGTATCATTAGCAAAACTCCTTTTTTAAATAGGGAATTCTACAGCCCTTCTTCTATTCTGTGGAGCTGTTGTGAAGCTGAAAGGCTATTCATTAAGGAATATCGGTCCATTTCTATATCGTGGACTAATAAGCCTACAAACTGCTGTAATTTTTTAGTTCTGTCATGCAGTTTCACAGTAGTTTTCCTGGGAAAGGCTGAAAATAGTTTGTGGAAATATTTCTTGGGTTATTTCTGGATTTTCTGCTGATGTGACATACTGCTTTGATGTTCCTTGCTACATAACAACATAATGTCATCTGCAATGACTTCACAGTGCAGAGAAAATATGGAAGTTTGCAATTGTTTACCTGCTGTGCATATTTGATGGAAAGTTTGCACTGGGGTAACTCATTTTGTTTGTCATGGCTCCTATTAATCTGAGATGCACTCTGCAGCTGTGCTGGCAACACTTCAAACAAGGGAGATTCAGACCTCTGTAGTTTCAAATGAAAGAAAGAATTTCTGCTAAGAATATAATACCAAAAACTTGTGTAACCTTCATTAGCACATTTTCAGCATGCATTTCGTGGAGGGAAAAAAAAAAAAGAAATCCTGAACCAATTTGCAAAAATGTCACTGAATATGATACCTGTGTGGTGCTCTCACCTTGGGAAAGGTGATAAAGCCAGTATCTATTAGCAATGTGGGAATCTTTCTGCTATGCATCTCTGTTTTAATACAGTGCTGACAAATGTATTCAGCATATTTTCATGCTGTCCTATATTTAGTGATTCTCTATAGTATTTGCAGCCAGTAGCTGTGTGCCTTTAGCTGTGCTATGCAGAAAAGAAAGGAAAATATGAAAGTAGGGAAGAAAATATTCTTTTAAAATAGAATTTGTTAATGGAACCAAAACAATCCTGTGCTGGTAACTGGAGAAAATAAAAGTGATGATACAAAAAGATTGTTTTCTTCTCTCTTGTGCATTTGCTTTTAAAATTAAAATAAGTTAACAACTAAGTACTATTTAAAGCTTTTCTGCACATGCCACAGGGTTTTTAATGTCCTGTCATGATGAAACATCATGTATTGAAACATCGTTCTGTCTGGCAGGCTTTGCTGTTTTGCGATAGTGTTGATTCAGCAAATATGAGATAGGAAGCCAAGCAGCAGGGTACCATCCTGTTTCAGAGGTGCAATGTTACCTTAATGACATGAGCAGCTGGCAGAATGGTTTTGTATTCAGAATACAAGGGGTAAGTAGTCACTCAGTCCTTCTGTCAATCCTGACTTCCATCTTCACAGGCCTCATGGCATTCAACTGTTTGTGAAAAGGGCATCCCCAAAATAAGGAGTAAAACTCTAATTATTTCAAGAATCAGTATGTTCTGTTCGTGGAGTAGGAACAGAGATGTGGCCACTCTTAAGGAATGACAAACGTGGTGTTGACATTGCCTACATCTTTTTTTATGTATAACTCAATGGTGTTAAACGAACAAATGAGTAAAAAATTGAGATATGTATAGACACTTTTCTAGCAGTCTTAATGAATGTTATCCCACAGCAAAGAGTCTGCTTGTAGATCAGTAGATAAACTGTGGCCTTATGATTCAGAAATCTAAGAGTATGTGTATATGTTGAAATAAGATAATCTCTGTGCTCAGCATCGGGCACTTTAATTGATACCCCCATTATATAACACATGTACAGCAGGACCAGGGTTTATCTGTCTTTGGCAGCACTCCCATAGAATGATTTAGTTTAATTACCATCATCTGTGTAATCAGTGGGAGTTTTATGTAAATAAGAGAGAGAGTGAGATGGACACATAGCAGAGTGAGAAAAAATGTAGGTTTTTTTTAATGAATGACGGGATTAAGCTTGAATTGCTATGTTTGCATTCCTTCTGCATTTGCTTTCAAAAGTGTTACTTTGAATGGCCTGAGTATCCATATGGGGACTTCAAGCCAATCACCGGAATTAATATTGTGATCAAAGCAGAGGTGTGTGTTGGGTGTGTTAACCTATAATGAGGCCAATAAATTACATGACAGAATACTCTGAAAACAAAACCAGAGATGACTTTATACATTCCTTGCACCAGTACTGTCATGGCCTCCTATTTTCCCTGGCTTTGACTTAGCTAGTTAAGCAAGACAGAAACTTTGCTGTTTTCCATTACACAGCACAGCTGTTCAAAGGACTACATGGTCTCCTGTTAAAAATCACACGTGCTTCCAGAACTCTTAAAAAATTAGATAAAGCTGATAAATAAACATGGCCACTCCCAATCACCCACTTTCAGATCAGACATGCATAGAAAGAAGCAGACGCATACAGCTGCTGTATTTACCAAGTCTGATTAAAAATGCAGCAAGAGGCAGGCCTTCCTGGAAATTTTTTGAGAACAGTTGCATCACAAAATGCCTGTTTGTTTAGCTCAAACGTTCCACTCAGAACAATTTGGGCTTAAAAACTTTTTAGTAAATTTTATGGGTTTGTGCCTAGCTTCTTGTTGGTCTTCACCATTGTAAATTTTTGGCTTTATAATCTGTGATTTTGGGGATGATTCAGTAGTTGGACTACCTCCCCATTAGGAATGACTGCTTCCTGAAAAATTGGACCCCATGAAAATGTTATTTCACCACTGCTATTAGCAGTAAAAATGATGGGAACGTAAGTTTCGCTGAGCAGATGCACTATCTGCTCACAGTAGGCAAATATCAGCTTCAACCCCAAACTTAGATAAGAAATCTAAATTTCTTGATAACCAGACATATTGTGTTTATCTATCTAGTCCCAGCTCCTGTCATTACTGTAAGTATTTCAGATAAAAAGAAGCATGTGCTTTCCATGTAAATAAGAGATTAATGGCAGGTTTTCAGTATTGAAGATCTTCTTCAGTTTGTAATAGCTGTCAAAGGGCTCCTGCAATTTGACTTCTTAATATAGCTCTTCCTCTCCCTCTTGTTCTTCCATTTCCTCCCTTTACAAATTGAGTACAAGTGTCTATGACTTGTACCCAGCTAAGTGCTCTTCTTCAGATATGCTTGTATTGAATGCAGTTTTTCTAGAAAAGATTGGTCTCAGCATATGGCTGGAATGCAAGAGTTCCTTCCCATCGTATTTAGCAATCTTCTTATATTTTTTGGCATTAAATCTAAGTGTTGTTTTCTTGTAAGGACCATTTTCTTTTTTTCTTTCCTCTGTCTTCATCACAAACATTTTCATACACCCATGCATTTTACTTTATCCTTGAGTTACAAGATAACGTGGATTGTGCAGAGGTTGGATACTAATTATAGAAGTTTTTCATTCATAAATGCTCAGTTCTTAGGAAGTTCAGATGAATAACCAAATCCTAATATTCAAGAGGTATTCCATTGTTAGCACTTGCTGTTAGTTCTGTTAGTGATGATTTTGTATTTGCAGTAATAAAGTCAGTAGTTTTGTTCCCAAATTAAAGCATATTGGCAGATCTGCCTAGTGAAAGTTGCTGTTTTGCTGAATTGCTTTTGATACTTTGAATTCTTCTTTTGCATGAAGTCTAGTCTTCAACACAATCTGTTCTCAGAGAGAGACACATTAAAAACTGCCTATCTTTTCTCAAAATGGGAAGACATTAACAGGTATAGAAGGCTGTATGCTGTATTGCCAGTTCACATGGCAACCAGTTAAAACAAACAAAAACCCACAAACATAATATAAACTGAAGGAATGAAAAAGAAAGTTTACTGTCCATCTTAAAGGACACCCCATCCTCCTCTGCCACTTTGTTCTGCTACTGTGTAGTAAACCAGATAGCATGCAAATATTTCTGAATGTGAGAATATTTTTGAATTGACAAGAGCAATGATAAATATAATTTATTCTTGTAGTAACTAGGGAAATACTCAGCTTTGGGAAATTAGGAAAATAATAAAGCTTAAATCTTGCCAGGCTGCTTTGTGTTTCTCAGTGGGATTATTAATAGTGAAAGGAAATAGTCTATACCGCAGTCACAGCAGAGAGATGTCTCATCATTTAAAGGGCAGGGGCAGAACAATCAGAAGAAATGTAGAAAATTGGCTAAGCTGTAATTGAACATATTTGAAATTCTAAATATATGCTGAACAAATTAACAGGAAAATCCTCTGGGTTTTATTCATGTGTGAGTATGGTTAGTGGTACAGTAAGTATGAATAAATTGTTTAGAAAAATTTCAAACTTTGTATTTTAGCAGCAAACATTTTCCCCTGCTGGCAGGAGCTAAAATTAGAGTAGATACATTTATATTGTTATATAAATGCACGTTTTGCAACAACTGCAGATGCTGCCTGTCCTTGAGCAGCTCAAAAAGACATCAGTAGGTACATGTGATGATTAGGGGAACTTGCATATGATGCATAGACTCCAATCAATATTACAGAATTATTCTGTAGTTATGAAAATTGCTGTATTGTGAATACTTCTCAGTAAATGTTTATCTACATTTACTGACAAGATTTCCAACACATACCCTTCAGCCTTGGGACAATACTTAAAACTGAATGACTGTGCTTTAACCAAAAATGAATATACTTTGTCCATCTGCAGGAAGAGGGTGGAAAATGACTAAACACAGAATAAAGAGACCAAATTTTTTATATATAGACAGACACCCAGCATGACCTGAAAAGCCTGGCACAAAACACAGCAGGTAAAAAGAGAGGAACTGATGGGTAGAACTTTGCTACTGAGTAACCTGTGTGTACATGGCTTAGCTGTTGGTCTTGATAAGGTGAGCTGGGCTGAAAAGATGCCAGGGTTCAGAAGTAACTCTCAAGATGCACTGAAATGTCATGAAGACACTTAAGGTACAACTTAAAAGGATGTCAAATTCTGCATGTTTGCAAGACCTACCTACGTCTAGAAACACGTATTTTTCATGCTTTAGTACTGAACAATTTTGCTTTAATCTCTAGGTATTGAACATTTCCAGTGTGACATGGTTAGGTGAGGAATAGCTCTCCTGCCTCTTTGGCATGCAGGCTGGGGAGAGGACTGGCTGGTGGAGTCAGGGGACAATCTGTAAGGATAGCACAGGGACACAAGCAGGGAGATGAGGGGATCTAGTTCTCAGGCAAGTGCTCCTAGGTGGGCCCTAGAAATACTCCAGGAGGGATCAGTCTGGTGAGGTCCTATGAAACAGAACTTGATCAGACCTGTGATGGAGCTGGTCAGTGGAACTATAGCCACCACATGCTTGAATGGCTCTGAAAAGTAGAGCCCTATGGGCTCTTCATGATTTCTGTTATTATATGTAAGAGTGAGGAAAAGACACTCAAAATAATGTCACACTAAGGGATCTTGTGAAAGACCAGGTGGCATCCAATGATTTTACAATTTGCTGGACAGCTGAAAATAATGCTACTGCGAAATCCATCTTTCATTGGATTGTAGCAACATGACAACATTTTGCAACTGCAAAACCTACTGCAGTTGGTAGACAGCCATATTTTTGATGACTATTTTTAGTGTTCTAGTTTATAGATACACTAGCAGCCAAGTGGGTCAGAAAGATTCACTAACTTGTATTTCTCTGTGAACATTTGCATTATCTCTACATCTCAGCATCCTGCTTTCTGCAGAGAGCAGATGGACATTTACAGTACTTTCCAGTGGCATTTTCCAGAGTACTTACTGATAGTTTTACCCTGCTTGAGTAGTATTTGCTGACAGGATGAAAATCCTGCACCTCCTCATGAATAACTAAGCTCAGTGGGGTGGGAGAGTGACTGTAGCTCTGTGATTCACCTGGGAGAGAGGAGGCTTTGATTTTGGCTTTTTCTCTGCATACCTCGATACACAGAAATGTGCAGGCATCTGGGCAAAATCGCATAAGCCTTGTTGGGATGTGCACTGAGGAATACAGGGGCCTAAAGCAGGTTGGTGTTATTATATTATATTGTTACGGTGTTTGCACACAAGAATTGGCCAAGAAAAGATATTGTGAGAACAGTGAGTACAACCTCTGTAAACATCAGTTGGCTTTGCTAACTGCAGCAATGGGGAAGTCAAATTGCTCCCATTCTGCTTTGAGTTCAACTCGTCTCTGAACCAATGAATTCTCATCTGAATTACCTTGATCTAGATGTGAGCGAGACTGATGTCTTGAGTCTCACAGTCTAACTGGACTCTCTTTTTCTGTGTTTGAAATCCCAACAGTCCTCTTCTCTGAGACTTGCAGCTCACTTATTGCAGGTACCGGGAAACATGTTCTGAGCAAAAAGTGGTTGGGTTTTTTTTGTTTTGTTTTTTGTTGTGGTTGGGTTTTTTGGGGGGGAGAAGGAGAGGGGGAGGGGGAAGGAGGAGGTATGGTTTGTTTTGGTTTTGTTTTAGTTTTTACTATTTTTGGTTTGGTCTTGATAGGAGAAATACCCTAAACCTTAATGTTGAGTTTCCAAATTGGCTTTGATATTGCTTTTAGGATGACATATTACCAGTACAGTAAGTTTTGTCTTTTATTTTGTGCGATTTCCTGACCAATAGTCAAACCCTATTTCCTCACAGTTACAGACTTGAGAGTGCTTAGTACACAATCCTAACACGCTTAAGGGTGATCTGTGCTTGTCTGCTGCTCTGTTTAAATGAAAGCATGGCCTTTTACAAGGTCACAAACATTTTTTCATCTTTCTTATGTAAACTTTAATATGCAGAGAAGGTCACTATTCTCAATACCATCCTAATCCAACAGAACCAAGTTTTAAGTCAGTGCTTATTTAGCCTAGTACCTGAAGCTGAGGCAATACAGAAGTACATGAAAAAAACTCTGATTCATATCTCTGAAGATCAAGAAAATAGACCACAAAGCTTTTCTTTAAAAGTTATACTGTACATTGGATGTTACAGTGACTTATTTAAATAGTGTTTCTTTTTTAAATAAAACTGTCTAATGGTGATACAAAGGAAGGCTTTAGGTATTTGGATGTAAAAGGTTTGCTTGAAGTTCTGTGCTATATAACAAAGGCTATTTATTTGAATCATGAACTGAGTTAACTTCTGCACAATAGCTGCAAGTGCTTATAGAAATTAGTTACTCCTGTTGGCCCACATTTTTGCATTTCTGTCATAGATGTATAGAATCATTTTTCTAAAATAGTTGGGCATTATATATTACTAATTTTTTACATGCTAAGTAAGCCCTGGATCTGTAAGGTTATTTGATTGCTGGCTGTCTCACACATTGTAATCCTTAGATAATGCTGAGTTTGTGTGGCTGACTGTACTTTATGTTGCTTAATAATGACTAAAAACTCAAATGTGTTTTAATTATGGTTCCCTATAGGCCAAACTACAGTATCAGAGTATAGGAGTCTTTTATGTCTTTTTGTATAATGAGCAGAGGCAAAGTCTTTAGCACAAATGGATTACAATTCCCAATACTAGATGAGAATGCTTTAGAACTGCAGCATGCTTTTCTTTTGTTTGACATCCCCTTGTCCTCAATGTTTTTCTAATCCTATTATTTCCTTTCTTCAGAAGTACAGAATACAGTAGCTGCATCCCTGAGAGGAAAGGACAAACTGACAAGACCACTTGCTGTATAATGCTGTGTTGATAGATTGTTTAAATCCTGCATTTGTAATGCAGATGGAAATAAACAGTTTCTGAGCAAAAGCTGATTAAAGAATTTAGTCAGAATTTTGTATCACAAAGAAATTGCTTACTTAAGCAAAATAAAAACTGGGGCCCAAATGATTAAGCAAAAAACCCCACCAAACCCCTCAAAACCCCAAAGCAGAACAATAAAAATCACAAAAGCCTCACCAGATACAAGCCCCCAAAATGACCAGTTATGATTGACCATCATGATTATTTCCCTCCACTCCATTAATTTAACATGAGGGTAAAGGATTCTAAAATACTCACGTCATGGGATCACATAGCATTTAACAGACTTGAACTTTGGCTCTATAAAGGCAAGGAGGCCCTATTGAGGTGAGAATTACTTTAACAAGTTCTAACCCAGGATGTTTTTTAAGGAAAACAATCCAGTGAGTCAGCATGCAAAAAATTTGCTTCCCTCATTTTCTGTCAATGTGTACATGCAGAAGCCGTGGAAGTAAATGAGATACTCAAGTCCTAATTAGTGCTGGGCCCTTCTATTCTCTTGACCTTTTGGCAGGTTTGGGCTTAGAGTGCAAATCCTATATTGATTTTTTCATTATTTGAGTTAGCCCTGGTTTCTGTATAGGGATATTAGAATTCCAGCCAGATAAGGGTGTGAACTGTTGCTAGCCCAGATAGTGGTCTGTCTTCTAAGCTGTTGTTTCTGCAGTGCTGTCTCCTCTCCACTGACCCACCAATAAAGCATATTTATTGAAATTAGTCTATTTTCTTGAATTTTCTGTGGCCTTCCTTTCTTGCCAGTTACCATGAATTTATAAGCTTTTGTAATAAAGATCTGGTCTTTAATATACTGCCTTTGGCTTATTTAGAGTCATCCTCTGAAATGCCCCACAGGGAGCTATATTTTTACTTCACTTTCTATAAACAGAAATCTGAGTGTACTGTTAAAAGAGGAAATTTAACACTGGAGGCAATCTGTGAATTTTAGGTTAACAAGCTGGATTTATGACTTCAGCTACAAAATATATATAAAAAAATCCTAATTGAATAAGATGCTACAAAATCAGTGTTCGTAGGAAAAACATAGAGGAGTGTAGATTCCTTTAGGTAGCAACAGAGATAAAATTTTATAAATAGCTTTTTGATATTTTGACTGACTGTTAAATACAGATAAGCTGCGTATTAATCCCAGTGCTTTCTTCTGGGGATGCAGTCATCACAAAGCACCCACCAGGCAGTACCAAAACAGCAGATATGCAGTAAAGTGCCAGAGTGCCATCCCTGAACTAAAAAGCAGCTGCGGCAGCAACAGTGGCAGTGTCATCGTTTGAGGTAGCAGCCGGTGCCAGCTCAGTGCCTCCCAGCAGAGCAGGTGAAACGGAATTTTGTTCCATCAGAGGTGACAGAGGGGGCCTGGCCAAAGCCCTGCTGCCCCTGGCACGGGCAGGGGCGGAGGAGGATGAAGGTGAACCAGGAGGCTGAGGGGGAAGACCCAGAGAGGCGGCTGTGTTTCTCATGCTGGGGGCTGTGAGAGGCAGAGGACAGCAACCCCTTATGCTCAGAGGGGTCCAAAGCTGTCCCCCAGCCTGACCCCCACCCCTCACACACACACACAGAGACACACACTCCCTTTCCCTCAGCGCAGCAGCCGCAGTGCGGACCAGGGCTCCAGCCTGGTCTCAGCAGGCAGCAGGACCACGGGCACTGCGTCAGCCCTGGCTGCCTCCTGCTCTCTGCGAGCTGCCTCACTTGCCGCTCTGTGCCCTCTTAGCAGCGCTTCTGTCACCTGGCCTGAAATGCAAACGCCAGCTAGGTGTGCTAACAGAGATGAGGAGCCTGTGCCCATAAAATTTGAGATTTTTGGATGAAAAGCGCCCTGTAAAAGTAGTTGTATGATCTTTGTTACCTTGATATCTAAGATCCATATGATATTGATCCTTGTACCTATCTCTGATGATGTTAAGTATTTCCTTCTGTCTCAGATGAAAAGCTTCTGGGATGGTAATGTGCCTGAGGAAACATGAGAGATAAATAGCAGAGCAGCAAACTGAATCCAGGTCACAGCCCAGGCTCCTAGCCAGGAGCATGGCCTTCGTTTGCTTGCAGCATCACACGTCCTCCTGGGTCTGCAGTGAAGTACTGTGGTACTCTGTGATCGCTTATAACTCTGACTTCAGCTCTGGGAATGTTTTCACTCAACTCCAGAAGTGTATATGATTGAAAGGATACTGGACACTGGTTAGGGTGATCAGGATGTATGATTCCATTCATGAACTGACTTAGGTCTTTCTCAAAACCTCTGGGCTTTACTGCTCTCTGCACCTACTGAAATAATATTCTCTATTTCACAGCTAATTAAGAAGCTTCTAATTTCCACCCTAAACATGTTCATAGTCTGTGTCTATCCATTTCTTCTTGTGTTAACATTCTGGTTTATTTAAATAGCCCTTTTGTCTTACAATATTTTTTTCTGCTGAGGGAACCAGACGAACATAGAAGGACTGAATTTGGGGGGTTTAATTCAGTGTAGAATTTTATCCCGAGTATTTTTATGGAACTGTTGTGCAGAATTTGTGTAGGTAGAGATATCTGAGGTACTTCAAAAACATTAATTTGGAGATCCTGACAGCTCCATTCTTTTGTAGGCAGGTATTTTACATCTCACAGAATGCAGCCATTTGCAGCAATGGTGCATCTCACCCTTGAGAGGCCTTCTTTATTTGATTTTAATGTCTTGACTTTTTTTTTTTTTAATATGTAACTTAAAAGTATAACAGGGTGCAAAATTTGAATATACTTTAGTATCTGTTTTTATGTTTATTGCTGCAATGGCCCTGAGTATCTGACCTTCTAAGGTCACTGATTGAGAGTTTGAGTAGTGCTTTTTAGCCGCCTACAATTTCAATATCCAGGAAGATGTCTTAAAATAAGAACCTGAGATTAGTGAACACTTAAGAAGTTTTGCTCTGTACAGACCATTGCATGGCTACTGCACAGTTCCATAAACAGTAGAACTTGTGAAGATTATGAATTTGCATCCTTATATTAATTGACTTTGGTGTCAATTTGGCACAAGACCTTATCAAAGCTTTTCTGGCAGAACCTTTATAAGGATTTTGTTTCTCCTCATCACCACACTTGAATTGCCAGGATTTTTTTACAGGTGAACTACAGGTCTGTCTTGTCTTCCCATCTCCTAATTTGAAAACATCTTGATAAATATTATTCAATTCTTTTCAGTCTGTTAGCAAATTATGAGATGGCATACAGTAAGATTGCGTTATTCTTAATTCCATCTGCAACCACGTTAAAAATATTATATTCACAATTACGTTAACAAACACAGCTGTATCGACAATCAAGGAACTATGTTGACTGACACCATCCAAGGTGTATTCCCATTCTGTCTAAACAATACCAGTGCAGGACTTTGCCTGAAACTTAAAGCACTTTTTCTTCCCTACTTAGAGTGTGATTGGTGCAGTACAGCCCTCAGCATGTGCGGCTGACGTGCAGTAATCATGAGCTTTGAAGAGTTAGTAGGGGCACTGTGAACATCTTGCACCTGCGTCATTTGGCTGTTATGACAATGTCAGAGCACTACAATTTTTTAGATTTCTTTTTAATGACTAGAATGACTATAGACTGTATTCTGTGCCTAGATAGTTAATCACCATAAAATGCAACTGTGGTAGTGAGAAGAGAGTATAATACACTGAACACACAAATCTCTAATATATTTCTGGCTATTGTTGTTGGTGTTGAGGTCTTACAACTTTCACCTTGTGATACCAGCAGGGTTTATTTTAAATTTAAGAAGTATTTCTGGGGAAAAATTGATAAAACAATCCTTCTGGCAGCAGAGATAGTATTATTGTCATGATTATTTTTAATATAAACTATAAATATGCAATACAAAACTATATAGTCTGTGTAATTTTTAAGGTATTTCAGAAGAAAAATGTTTGCTTGATTCTGAATTATTAGTTTAACCCTCTGGATGTTGGTATTAAAACACTTCATTCAAGAAATAATAATATAATGTAAGCACACTTGGATCCTGGTTTGGATTCTGCATATGCCTTAAGGTGCAGAACAATTTCAAACAATTGAAATGAAGAGGCAGTGTAATGAGGAGGCTCTCTTAAATAATGCAGTGCTAGTATTCTCACCCTCAAGATTTTGTGTATGTTACAAGAAGCTTGCCAACTGTGCTAAAGCAAGATGGGATGATTGAGGAAGATGTGGGAGGATGAGGAAGAGAAGGGAGGGGTGGACGCTGGAGGGGAGGGGGAAGAATATAAAGTAAAACATGAAAGTTCTGGTTGTACAGATTAAACTGTCCCAGGGGCTGTTTTTCATGGTATATGATGATCACTTGTCTAAGTCCTGATGCAAACTCATCTGAAACGTGTAAGAGTTTTGCATACATAAGAGAAGCAGGATTTAGTCCCATATGGGTTATCACTTTGATCTTCAAAGGTCAATTTTGTATTGCTGAGCCAGTTCTGAATAAGTCCCCAATTAATTAGGAAGAGAAAACACTTCTGATCAGAAAAAAAGGTGCATCTGCTCAGTGTTACTTTTTTTGCAATGCAGAAATTAATGACCGCAAACAAAACAATATTTCTCGTTGCCTTCCCTCTGCCCTTACAGAACAGCAATAACGCAGAATACAGCCTTACTAGCTATTCTGACTTTTTCATCATCTAGCCCTTCTGAATGTCTACAATAATGGATATAACTCTTGCCTGTAGAGAACTCTGTTTTCTTTGGTAGGAAGAAATTAGATTATCCTTAGCTTTTTGTATAGCATCTTTCATGTAAACTACATTCCAAAACACATTATAGAGTAAAAGCAGAAACAACAAAGTAAGTAAAAAGTAAACTAGAGAATACTAGCTAGAAACAAGACAGAAAATGAAATCTGAAAAGAAATAGTGTGTTAATGAGATAGCGTATAAATTTCACATGACAGAAAAGGCATTCACACCTAGAAATAACACTGAGTGAAGAAGCAGAAAGGCCCATGTTAGATGAACTGAGGAAATAGAGAACTAATAATACCTTTAGCTGAATTTGCTGTATAAATAAGGAAGCAAAAATCCTTTGAAATCTGGAGATCCAACTCACCAGTATCTTCCTGCTACTTTGCAATGCTCAGGTGGTTTCTGTTGTGGGATGGAACAGGCCTGGGAAAACTGGTGTGTGTTTTTTTTTTTTATTAATTCAAATAAGGAAGCCTTGTTACCAATTTTTTAATTGTAAATGCTCTTTTTTTTCTTTTCTTTTCTTCTCTTCTCTTTTTTTTCCTTTTTTTCTTTTTTTTTTCTTTTTTTTTCTTTTTTTTTTAATTTCACTCCTATAACATCAGAAATCAACACAATCTTAGCCTGCTTGGTCTACATGCAAAATAAGAAATATTACTTTTTACAGATGGAGGAAGAAGAGGTTATTATTCTTAAAGAGCTGCTTATCGCTCAGCTAGACACACATCCTCAGTCTTTTGACTGGAATAAGACTACAAAACCATTTCTTCCCCCACAGATCACTCTTCCAATTGGCTTTGCATGTCAAGTGAATGAAATAGAGTGTTGTTATAGCAGACATATTTTGCATGTAACAAGCTGAGAGGTTGCATTTTGTTTATGTCAGACTGCAGAATTTGGACTTTAATAAAGCCTCTGCAGGAATCTTGCACTGCAAGTCAACTTGAAGCAGTGGCCTGAACAATAAACACTGCAGATTTAAGACCCATTCAGCAGGGGACTTATGTGCACATTACTTCAGATGTATTCAGAATCCCACAGATGCTTCCAGTGGCTGCATGTTCACATGCTGGGAAAAGATCAAATAAGGAAATCAGTTTGAGATTTATAACACCACTGCTGCAGACTTCTGAAGGAATGGTGCAATGTGTCCCTAATTTTATGCTTGAATAATCTAGAATAAAATACTGTGGGGCATTCTGTGTAATCAAGACCTTTGGTTTTCCTTGCCCACAAAATGTGTGGGGAAGAGTAAAGGAGATGCAGGTGGATTAAAAAAAGAACATTCACAGTTGAACTGAGCTCAGCTGGTTGCTGTAGATGATATGATTTACTCTAACCACAGGCATTTCAAAGAAAGGGATTCTAAGTGCTTTGAGTAGGCATTTACCAAAAAGATTTGGTTGCAATAGGAATTTGTTAAATATTATTACACAAATTATTGTTAAATTAATAAAAAATATTATTGTGGAGCAAATGCAAAGATAAATTCGATCTTGAATCAGTGGACTCCTTGGGTTATGGTCTTTTCTTCTGTATACTGTATATTTCCCAGGAACGCAGGGGTAAAAAAAGAGTTCCTAAATGCAAATCATTTTGTATGATATGAATGTTATAATGACAAATCGAAGATAATTCGATTCGTATGGCATTTTTCCACACACCTACGCATCTCGAGGAAGAAGGAGAAACTTATCTGCCTTTCCACCTACATAACAACACAATTTTTTTTTCTTTAGATAAAATAAGCTCCTAGTGTTGATATAGTTGCTTGGGTAGATATATTTATCGTGTTCTAAGTAAACGTGAAAGAAACACCAAAGAAAATGTGTGCTGTCCCAAGGATGGGTTCAGAAATACAAACTGTCTAAACCTGTCCTTATGCTTCCCTTTCACCCAGCATCAGCAGGCCAATATGGGATTTTTAGCAAAAAGGTAACCAAATAACTTCTTTTCTGTTTATAATTTGTCATCATACTGGGAACTCCTTTTTCCTGTTATCATTAGATGTTCTAAACAACGGTGAAGCCAAAGAAGGACCTTTAAAGTAAGAAGAGGGTCTTACTTTCAACCTCTTTTCTTTAAAATATAGCTTTGTGACAAATGTTTTCTTTTTTTCTTTAACAGACTTTTTGATTGAAGTCTAGATGGTAAAATTTGGCCCAAACTTCGGAGAGCTATAGTTGCATATTGTATACCATGCTGTAGTGAGTAATTGCTTATAAAATAGATGGGCATCTCAAACACAAGGGTATTTCAGAAATCAGATCATGTTGCTTCATTCTGAAAGAACAGTTCTCTTAAATGTCATGCAAGAACGACAATTAATTAAATATATATTTCTGTGTCCGTGCAGCATTTATCTAATTATTTTCTCTTAGCAGGCAGGCAAAGCTTAACAAGCTGCCACAGAAGATCTTTCTATTTTAAGTTTTCAAGCAGTTTATGCTGTGGGACTTGTTAAAGCAAACTTTTCTTACTCCTTCTCTCAGAGGAATCTTGGCTTTAGGGAAAGGGGCAGCAGAGGGAAACAGAAGGTTGCAGACACAGTCTCTGACCTTGACGCACCTAGACAAGGTGGGTTTTCTGGCTCTGGGCAGATTTGAGATGTTTGCAAGGCAGGTCCCTTGCTGCTGTGGTACGTACCTCCTGCCTCACTGGAGGCAGGGAGGAGGCTAGTGCATGGCTGTCACTCCTGAAACCTCAGGCTACCCCTTCTTACTGGAAGTTAACTTTGTTATTGTCTCTTTGGGAGGAGCTGACACAAGTTCTTTTTGGTGCAGGTACAATGTGCTGTGGCACCTGCCTCCAGCCCGCTCACCCATAAAAACCAGTAGCAGTGGTCGCTGCACTGTTGTTGGATGGAAGGGAGCAATAGGAATGAATTCCCTGTCTTAACTTTTACATTTAAAATGAGACAAACTTACTCATTTTAGCTTTCTTCTCCAAGAAATGGGGAACAACAACAGGAACGGATGTTCTTACTTCTGATGGCTAAGTCTTCACAGTTCACTGTGCTGCACTCCAGGTCTGGATTGCTGTTTTGCTTTGTGTTGAGTGAAAGGCCTTTACCTTACTGTGTATAGTCACTTTGGATTCTCATGAAAACTTTAAATCACTTTCTGCTTTCCTTTGTTTTAGTTCCTTTCATATGATTATTTATCTGAACACTGGTTTGAGGTTGAGCCTATTACCAGAAGTAAGATACAACCCAAAGAGGAAAGAAGTTGTAGACAAGGAATTTTGTAAGATACAGTCACTGATAAATCGGTGCAAAGATGTAACGATATTAAATGATAAGGTACATGTATGGTAAATTATGCTGAAGCAAATGAGAAACACCTTTGAGTTAAAAGAACAATCGGACTAATGATCACTTTTGAAACAGTTAATCCTGGTGCTTTGTAAAGACCCTTTGATCAATGGCTGCAGTGGATGAAGGGTTTTACTTCTTCCAATATTTTTTCTGAAATGTATTAAGAACAAGGTAGATAATTGTACATGTTTTATGTGTTTAAGCTTTCTACATTTAAAAAGGATTTTCTTTATCTTCATTTAATGCAAACCTTGGGTAAATTTGATCAATACAGTTTCAGATATTGCACATATCTGTGCTTTGGATACAGGATTACAACTGAAAGAGTCCATGTGCAAATGAGGGAAGAAGATAATTTATGCTTTCAAATGTAGGTGTATTTCAGAGTGGTGTGTACAGTATGCAAGGAATATACAGAGAATGTGTCTTGCTCACTTGAAAAAATGGTCACTTCATATCTTGAAGGATAAAGGGTGTAGGAAGTAGAATAAAATAAAATGAAGAAGTAAAATGTCTAGAAAATGTTTTTTAAATCCTAAAAAAATCATCAGCTGATCCAATTGATGTCTAATTATGTGAACAGTACTGAGAGCAGTCTGGACTGAGAAAGAGAGCTGTGGAAGCCACTCTAGCAAGGATGGCAGACAGGGAATTGATTTCACACAGATCCAGGCAAAGAAATTGTGATACCATATTTTGTCCAGTTTCCAACTAAAGGGATGCTTTGAAGAAAGGTACTTAACATTTAATTGTGTTCTCTTTGAAATAACTTGTCTGTGAGCAAAGCTTCTGTCTAACCCTATAAATTACTGGTTGGGTTATGCCCTGGAGTATGAGAGTTTACTGCCCTATGAAATTGTTTTTGTTCTATCTACTGTAGCATAGTTCATTCTCATTTTTCATATAAATACCCAATGAACATTCCAAACTATGAAAAATGAGACCCTTTCAGTGATTTCAGTGGGAGCTACGCAGTATGAAATAGGACTTCTAGAAGCAAACTTAATTAAATTGGTAAACCCAAATCAGTAACCAATTTTGTAGTACGCAATTTATTGTTATAAATACAATTATTCTAGATGTATGGGAAAAGTTTTCTTCAGAATCCCGTATGAGAACTCTACCTTAAAACAGTGCAGTTACTGGATACTTACAAACAGAAATAGTTGTAGGAAATCACCATATTTGAATATACAATATGAAGCAGTTCAATATGTAAATACAAGATCAACTGTCAGGTCGTTGTTAATAAGCCACAAAGAAAAGATATCTGGGATTATTCTGTAGTTAGTATTTTGAATCATTCATTAAAAAATACAGTTCTCTTGATTCCAGAACACCAAATTGCTTGTCAAATATATCTGATCCTTGATTTAAGTTGTCCTAGAAACTAAATAGCTGTTACTTCAAAAAAATTTTGCTGCAGCCTTTAGAGATGTACGTATATGCCTGTACATTCAGATTCTTGCATATGCTGTTTTTCTTGGCCAGTTTTCTGGGGTCCATGAAAAAAAATCTGCAGACACACATATGGAGATATGAAAATACGCCTACAGTTTTAGATACTTGAATATTCTAAGAAGCTCCATAGAAATGTATCTAAATATACTCTGCAGATCTGTTGATAAAAGAAGGGGAAAAAAGTGATGTGTATATATGATGCATCATATATATATGATCTATCAACTTAACTAGAAGACAAAGCTGAAAAGTACATGCAACATTGAAAGACTTTGTCATGGTATTAGGATCAAACTATGATTTTTGGAGCTTAAGGCTGTAATCATGGAGGAAAATAAAAGGAACACTGATCTTTAGGTACAGTGAAGTTTAGGCTTAGTGATGTTGAGGGAACCCCTGGAACACCTAATGTAGCTTTCACCTATGTTCAAGTGGACTAGGTGTATTAAGAGAGAAAAATTCCATCAAGGGCTTTTAATGAGCATAAAGACACCTTCTCTCAAAAAGCCCTTGAGCTGGAGATTATTGAAGGCTGGGACAATGTGCCAGCACATACGTTTACTCTGTTCTTCCATTCTTCCATTATGAGTCATAGCCAGAAAAAGGACTATCAGGCTAGATGAACCTTTGGTCAGACCCATAACGGCTGTTCTCCTGTAAAGATTCCCTTGCAGCTGGAAATCCAGTGGGCTCTGTTAGCAAGATTTCATTAAACTGACAGCTGGCAGGGAGCTCTCAGCCACAAATGTGGGGAAAAAAAAAGAGGCTATTCCAAATAAAAATACGGAACTAAGTCTTTCTGAGGAGATGCAAAAAGGATCCTTTCCTGTCGCATATACAATTTTATTAGAAGGGAAACATTTTGTACATTTTGGCCTTCAATCAGAATAATAATATGCCTTTTTCCTAGTCCCTTGAGTGACAAACATAATGCAACAAATAATTTATGCTTTGAACTTATCTCATTTTTCTTCATTAATTATCAACACACAGGTGTTTGCTGCTCATATGTAGTCTGAGAAGTACCAGTGAGAGATTTCGTCTCTCTGTGAAGTTACTGTGAAATAAGCCAGGGGATGAATTTATGTTCAAACTCCACTGTAACTGTCCAGGTACATGCTGTTTCCCGCAATGAACAGGTTTCCTTTCTGAGAGTAGTTATCCATGTCTTAGTGAGGTGGAAATCTGCATACCCAACCTTACATCAGAGTACCTTTTTTCAGTCATATCTTCTCTGGGGAAAACTGATTTTGAGTGGGTCATTTAAGTCCCATTGTACTGGTTCATTCTCAGAAAGGACGATCCTGGCTTTGTAGACAGAAGTACCTGAGGAGACTTGGAGAGAGGTTTTGACATATGTTCTGAAAATAGTGAGAATGTCCTCAATGGGAAAATACCAGGAGACTGTGGTATAAGTAAATCATTTTCTTATCTTCTCCCTTGCTAGTCGCTAGTCACTAGATTTAGCACTTCAAAGAAACTGGGCTTCTTTCTGGCCAGCTGTGAGAATGGAATCTTAGTTATCTGTTAAGACATGATCTTAATTGTTTCTCAGAACTTACAACTCTGGCAGGTAACTCTGTGTACATGCCTTTGTGCTGTGGTTGTTTTTGATACATCCTTGCCTGTTTCATTTCATTGTCTCAATTTGAGGGACCTAGGCTGACTGTGTATTCACCAATGCCATAAGCATCATTTCACTGTGCCTTGTTAAAAAATAGAATCTGTTGGCTTTGATTTTAAATCATGCACTCACTGTGCCCAAGTTGAGCTTGGCTTGCAATGCCAATCTGAGACATGCAACTTGGAGGAAAGCAGAGTAACACTGTGAGAACAGGAATTCAATTTAGGAAGTCCCATGTGGGATTGCCTCTGGACTTTTATCATCGGCAGAATTGCCCTTCAGCTTCTAAAGGACTGACCTGAATCTAGCAGCCACAGAGATGGTTAATGCTAGTACATTAGTATATTATTTTCCAGTAAATAATCAGACAGCCTCAGAGAAGCCGATCAATGGCTAATTCCATTGCACATAGCGTGCACTCTTAATGTCCCTTTTCCATATAGGATTTTACTCCAAACACCTCTGTAGCATAGCAGCTGTTGGAGTCTCTTTAAGTGCATGGCAGGCATATTTCCTTCTAGAAATACTTTTGGGCTTGACTACCGCTGTGATGATGGTGAGGAGACTAAGCATTCCTGTTCTGTGTCACATAAGACAGTGTAGGACAGTGTCCTTCTCATGGAACATGAGGGAGGTATGGTATGGGGCAAAGACATAGGTTCTGTGCAGCACTGTAGGTTTTTTGTGGGTTTTCTCATCTGGAGGGAGTTTCCAGAGAATAATGCTATATTGGGAACGTATATGTTGGCTTGGAAATAGGAGGCTAACAGAGAAACTGAAGACTCTTAGTGTCCCTTTTGTGCTTTTCTGCTCCCTACCAAATGTAATCTCATGCTTCGTGGTTTTTTTCTATGCAAGAGATGAATCTTAAAGCAAGTGAGCAGAAGTTTCATGAGGAGGAAAAGATTGTGAAAATATGAGTGGAAAATGGCTGGACTTTGGTCACTAGGATAGCTAGGCACACAGTTTACTTCATGTGGAAAATCTGCCAATAATTAATTTATTTATCAAGAAGTAAAATCATATTTGTGGAAAGGGCTAGCCCAAGGCTAGTAATCAATTTATGGTTTTACAAAAATTCAGATGAGTTGTATTTGGACACCGACATCCTTAAGTCGGGCCCAGGGAGCCCAAATCTGAAGCCTGAAGTTGGATCATGTCTCGCAGACTGTACACAAATGTCACAAATGTCTGGGATGGGGTGTAGCAGACCTCATGTGCACATGCCACAGTGTGGAAATGCATGAGTGTAGCAAGCTCACTGTGCCTGACTTGTCCTCTCTTCTTGTAGAGAGATAATGTACACAGAGGCTTGGGTGTCTTAAAGTGTGTGTGTGTGTATATATATATATAAAATGTTACTTTTTAAAATTGGAATTAAATTTATCGTCAGATAAGCTATCACTAGTGCTATTCTGCAGTTCATCTCTTTTTTTTTTTCCTCCATATTCCTTTGATTTTCATTTTTTGGCTATTCTGGGTTCTAAAATAAGTCAATCCACCTGTACAGAAAACAAACACAAGAAAAGAGAGGGCAGAAGTTGTTTGTGGTCTTCAGGGCTGTTGCTTGTTTTTTTCCTATTGAAAATTATTTCCTTCTGCTTTTCCATCTTTCCATCACTGGAAACTTTCTAAATGGTGGCTAAGGCATTCCTAATGAAACTGTCTTTTCAAATACTAAATTCAGTGGAACTTTTTACCTCTTTGGTCACTTGTGATCTTTCTCATATGCAGAAAAATAGTCTTGAAGTTGTGGTATTTTGGCTGCTATCAGAATTCAAAATTTGAAAAAGTTAAAATTTCAATATTCAAATTTCTAGTAACTTTTATTGAGTTCTTCTGGGATTTGAAAATACACTTTTGACTTGAATATTTCAATGCAAACGCCCAAGGCAGCTTTATTATGGAGGGTTTGGAAGAGCTATACTTGTTCGTCTGCTCTTTCTTTTGGCAGAAGTATATGTATTTCACTGATGAAACTTCTTAAATAAGCAGAGTAAGTTCTTTGGAAGTCTGGAGAATAAAGGATTCATTCCTACTGCATATTTTTTCCACTTCAAAACTTGACAGTGATTAATCATAAAGCATTGCAAACAAAGGTATATTATTATTTTAGCACTAGGCATTTGCAGAAGATTTTGTTTTAGGATCAGCACTATTATTTGTGCATTACACTGAACAATGAGTGACTGTAGCACAGCTCTCCAGTCCTTACTTGCTTTGTTATCTTCCCTTTGTCTTCCATGTTTTCTTCATTGTTTATCCTCACTTGTTACTTTCATCAAGTAATATAGGATGAATTTTTTGTTACTGCAAGGTGGAGTATCTTTCTCACAAGTCTATGGCGCTAATTATATGTCTTTATTCAAGATATAACTCACAGTAAATTGAAGTACCTTCATTTTCCCTCTGTTACATCTTTTGACAGATTTGATGGGGAATACATTTCAGAATTAATTAATTTTGAAAACATGTATTTCTGCATTTTTCTTTTATAATGAGTGAGATCTAAGTGCTCCACGGATAATAGATTTTTGTCTGGTATAATTTTTGATAGCTTTTGGAAAAAAGAAAAGCATAATGAAGGATGCTCAAAAATGTTATATGTGATAGAAGAATTGTATCAAATTATTGAAACCATGTGATCAGATGGGTAGCATGGACATAGAAAAATCCTTCAGGCCCTTGATGAGATAGTTCGTTGATCAAAGTTCTATGTGGAGACTAGATGCACATTAAAATAGGCTTTTATTTCAACTTGTATTAACAGCATAATGGTGTTCACTACTGTGCAATATTCAGTAAAAGTAATTTTGTACTTATTGATTATAGTTTCTTTTGTATAATTTTTTTTTTTTTTTGCTTCATTGTCTACAAAATATGGTGAATCTATCAAACATTTTATTAGAAGGCGGTGAGCTGCAGACATCTTTTGTCAGTTACTAGACACCTTCAATACATAATCACAAAGCAATCACTTCCTTCCATTTCTTTTACAGCTATGGTGATTTCCTGTAGCACAGCTATTATTGACATGGAAGGAGCTGGGTCTGGATTCTTCTAATTTTAAAACATTAAAATCTAGGCAGAAACAAAGCCTGAAAAGCACTTGCAAGATATCATCTCTGGTAGAACAAAGAAGGGTACAGTTCTGTGGCAAGGATTGAACTGTGGTCCAAATACCTTCCCAGTGTTTGATGTGGTTTTTATGTCCTAAGCCTTCCTTGACTTGCAGACATTGTTTTTCATCCATTTGATAGTTATATTAGTAAAAATATCCAAATTTTCCTTTTACTGTAGTTTTACTTCAAATTTGAGACTATTTTTTTGAACATCACCTCCAACCTCAAACATCAGTAATCAAACTCAGACTTATCTTCATTAAAGTTAAGTAAGTCTTTACATGCAATCTATTTTGGTATCTCAAATTCTGAGAAAATAAATATTTGATGACTAGAGATAACCTAAGCTAAATAACATATACCTAATCTTGAGAATAATTCCCTGATATATGAATGTTTAATTAAAGAAATACATAAAGAAAGACGGAAATAATTGCTTTTGCCACCAACATTCTGTAAGATAGCAAAAAGCAGAAGGGATTTTTTTTTTTTTTTAAATTCCAGTGAATACAAGAAATCTGTGACTATTTTATGACCACAGGGAAGAAGAATGTCTTCACTTATAAAAGCAGACCAAAAAGTTTTGGAATGAGAACATTAATCACTGCTGCTATTTTTCTTAGAAGGCATGATTAAAAGTCAGATTCCGCCACTTGTGTACAGCATTTAAGTGCAAAGGAGGTGACTGAAGGCAATCTCTGAACACCGCAATAGCAGTAAGAAGCATGCAAGGGAAAAATAGGACACCAGCCAACATTAAAATCAGGCAATCCAGGACAACTTAACTGAAAACAGTCTTCTGTGTCACCGATAAAATATTTAAAATAAACAAAGTGGGGAGTGAAATAAAAAATATTAAACCAAAGATCCCTGTAGAGGACAAATGATCCTAGAAGAGGAAAGCTTATGTTTATTTAGAAATAAATGTTTTTACAAAATCCAGCCCTTCTTGTGGTGCGGTTCCTTTTCCTGCCTAAACATAAGGAATGCTATAAGCTCCTGTGTCACCTTCATGATGCTGAATACACCCATTGGGGATTGTGATTTGGGACTGTTCATCGACTATATACTTGGAGGTGAACTGGCGATTTTTATACCTGACCCACCTCTAGAATTTTTTGGAGCAGCCATTTGCATTTAAACTCCCTAAAACATCAAATCCAATTCTTTACTGCTACTCAGGCCCATTAGTACTGAGAATTGTAGAGAAATGGAGGAAAGAATAAGGGCCATATTCAAGCAAATTTACTTTCAGAAAAAAATATGTTAGGTAACCACAGGCCAGAGTTTGAGTTCACACTATTACTTTGTTATCAGTCAGAACTGATGTTACTTTAAAAAAACAATTTGAAAATCTTTTAGAATTTAGGCATTTATGAAATTTCTTTTCATATCCTAAGTTTTCCTGATCTTTAGAACACAAACAAAAATAAAGAGGATCTTCTTTCCTCATTAAGGATGTACCTGGCATGTAGACAAAAAACAGAAAACAGCAGTATATTTCTTTTTTCATAATGTGGCTCTGCAACTTCTAAACCTGCAAGTAGGAAGAACCATGTTTCCCCAGAGGGAGATATTCATACCCACTGCGATGATAAAAAAAGACAGCTGTGAAAGCATTGCAACGGCTGACCAGTAAATGTAAGTGGACACCAATTTCAATTACAATCTTTTGGCCACAGATTGTTTTGAAGTTTGACTGGGCATCCCATGTCCTTTATGAACTAGTTACACAGTGATTCACTGTGGAGAGGAAAATTCCTCTCTCATAGCCTTCCAGAATTCACTCTTTTCAGGATTTCTTTTTTTTCTGGATATGTGATTTTTACCCATTCATAAAAATCTCTACTACAGATGAATTTTTCTTTTAGCCTCTCACATTCAAGACTGTGAAAGTTGGCTTTCATTTACACAAATAGCACTAAAAAGTCAAAGGATAAAAAATGTGTTGTTTGTGTTTTTTTTCCAAACCTGCAAAAAAAAAAAAATCAGTAGGTTTGGTGATGGTGAGAATATCCCTTGCAGTTATTTTCTGTCAGATGCTGGTGTTAATGGAAGCTGTAGTGGTACATTCAGAACCCTTTCTTCTGGGGGAAAAAAAAAAGAAAAAAAAAAGACAATTCTTTACTGTTCAGAATGGAGTTATAAAATATGAGATCTCTCTTGCTTCATGTCACTTTAGAGACAGATTCTGATGGCTGAACCCAATAGCCAGTGGTCTCATATGGAGCCAGAGCTGGTTTTTTTCTTTCTTCCTTTTCTATTTTAGAATTAACATCTGCTTTGCCCATGAAGTAAGTATCTGTGTGAGTGCATGTGTTTGTGAAATATGCATGGCTGTATGCCTGTGAATACATAAAGGAATGTAAAAAAAGAGGTTTAAAAGGAATGGGTGAATTGTATTTATCAGAATGTTTTGTGTTCTTTCATGGTTTCACTGAATGCCATCTAATATTTTTTTTTCAAAAGAATGAATAAAAGGAAGACCCAACAAAACACATTGCTAAAAGGCCTTTTCTAAAACACTCAAATAAATGAGAGAGACTTTGAGCTCTTAAAGGCTGTTAGTTTTGAGTAGAAAAGCTCATGACTGTAGCTGACATGTTAGTGAAAAAGCATCATCGACCTGCTTGTGCATTAAAAAAATCTTTGTCATAAATATTAAGGGATTTTGAGAAAATGTATTTTTACTTAAATAAAGGAAAAAAGACATCAATGTATGGGTTCAAAGTGCAGACTGTTTTTGTCTGTTACAAGATTGTAACAAAAGCTGTCATCCTCTATTACATTTTAGTGTACTGGATACTAAGTGCCACTTTTGACCATTTAGAGCAAAGTATTATTTAAATTATTTAATTTTAAAAATGTCTTTCTTTCTATTACCTTACATCAAAAAGTATTTCCACTATTGGATGAAGAATTAACTGTCTTTGCAAGAGTAACTGAATTGCTTGCTAAGGTATTTGGTGAGCTTCCGAGGAAATGAAAAGCCACAAGAGTTCAGGATATTTCCATTCTACAGTTAGCTGGTGACTGCACAAAGGAGGTTGTCCTGGTTCTGGCTGG
>VZTQ01004108.1:0-35985 GCA_013400755.1 Pelecanoides urinatrix | reverse complement strand
GGGGCTGCGAAGGGGCTGCCAAAAGCTTCTTGGAACGAGGACGTTCACGGCAGCTTTCAGTGGCCCCGTTAACAGTGAGGCATCTGTACTCTTGGAAACCACATTGTGAGCAATCCCAGGAGACCCTGAAAGCTCATGGGCACACATGCACCCCCCAACCTTTTCCACGTCCTCTGTAACCAGGTCCCCTGCCACAATGAGCAATTTTCCCTAGTCTTCTGTTTGACATCTGCATACTTACAGAAGCCCTGCTTGCTGTCCAGGAAAGCTAAAGCCCAAATGGATTTACACGTGTCCATACCTGCCAGGTTCAATTCCATTTGTGCTGCAGCTTTCCTAGCTTCCTCCCTGGTTGCTCGGACAATGTTTCTGTATTCCTCCCAGCTTACCCATCCTTGCTTGCACACTCTCTCTGCTTCCTCTTTTTTTTTGTCTTTGGCCAGGAGTGACTTGTTCCTCCACGCAGGCCTCCTGGCATTTTTCTGTCAGGGATAAAAACTAAGAGATGCTTGAGGCCCACCAAAAGCTTTCCAAGGGCCCTTGCATGCAAGTCCAGACAGATGGAGGGTCCCATGAGCATATCAAAAGACACTTGTCTGAGCCTGATGTGCACAAAAAGTCACTCAAAAACCCTGATGTGCCTCAGAAAGCACTCCAACAGCACCTGTGACTACAGAAAGCCCCTGGTGTGTCTCTGGTGCACTTCAGACAGCTCCCAGATACCTGCTAGGGACACCAAGAGTTTGGGTTAAGATTAGGAGCAGGATTATTGTTCGGATTTATGTTTTGGGTTAGTGTTACTTGCTTAGGGTTAGGCTGAGATATAGGGTGAGGGTTTGTGCTTTCGTTAGGGTTAGACTACATTGACCCATTGCAAGTATAACCAGCCAGTCAAAAGAAGTGATTATCCTGCTGTATTTAGCATCGGAGCGGCCTTACCTTGAGTATTGTGTGCAGTTCTGGGCCCCACCATTTAAAAAGGGTGTGAAGGTACTTGAATGCATCCAGAGGAGGGCAACAAAGCTGGTGAAAGGGCTGGAAGGCATGTCCTCTGAGGAGTGTCTGAGGACACTGGGTTTGTCTAGTTTGGTGAAAAGGAGACCTGACTGCTCTCTGCAGCTTCCTGAGGAGAGCAGTGGAGAGGGAGGTGCTGATCTCTCTCCCTGGGATCCAGTGCCAGGATGCATGGGAATGGTTCACAGCTGCATCAGTCAGGGGAGCTTCGGACTTGACAGGAGGAAACGTTTCTGTACCAAGACAGTGATCAAACACTGGAATAGGCTTCCTAGAGAGGCAGGCGATGCCCCACGTCTGTCAGTGTTGAAGAGGCATTAGGGAAGGGACCTCCAACCTCAGCCAAAAAGTGGTATTTTGACTCGCTAGGCAGAATCTGTTTCTTATGGTTAGATACTGTTTGGAGTTTGAGTACTGCAAATAGTTCAGCATAGGCTACAATTTCCGAGCAACTTCCTACAGGGATGGTCACATGAGGTTCTGTTCTGTACAAATAGGGTTCTGATACATGCAGTCAGTGAGGGTTTTTTGTTTCATCCTGAAGTAATTGTATTTTGGTAAATATTTTAAAAATGCAGTTCGCTTACTTGGTTGAAAACATTTGTTGCTCAATAGCTTTCCTTAGCTTACTGAGATGGATGTTAAAAATCTTTTCACAAAGCAAGTTTCTTGCTGTCTAAGGGCCTGTCTCTAGAGTATAGCATTTTAGGTATGAATTGGATAGTTGTTTTTAGAGAAGTGGGTATATTTTCCATGAATTCTCCATTAAATATAAGGCTTTGGTGGTGTTTGGAATTTGTTTGTTTGATACTGGCCCTAGACTCTGGGAAAATATTGCATAAAGAATAGAAGCTGAAGCACTTTGAAAGACAGGTGGTGTTTATTGAATTAATGGCGAAAATCCAGAAGGGAATGGATATCTTGAATTTCATATCTTATCTCTTTCTCCAACTCATGAAAACATTATTTCCAATAACAAACACTTACTCCAGACTATGGGCAGAGATATGCCAAGCTTTCAGAACATAGTTTCAAAGCTCCTTGAAGAGGAAATTAAATATGTATTTTTTAAAATCCCACAAGCCCATGCTATACCTATGACAGACAAATGACATCTTTATTATAAAACTCGCCTTATTTATTGACTTAATTCTGAAATGCAATAAGCTAAACCAGATTCCCCATCCAAAAGTCAGGTGCTTGAGGAATAGTGAGGGAATCTATCCTCTTCTTGTAGCAGGGGTGCATGGGTTAGTTTCTAATATTTTTACCAAGCAGTCCAGTACTTTCCATCTTTATAAGAACATTAACTTGCCAGAAGACTTTCAAACTCTTTTTTAAATTATTTATTATCATCTCAAATTCAAGTTTCATATCACTGTTATCTTTGGTGGAATCCAATTTTCATGAAGTTAAAATTCATTATGACTTTCAGCTTTATAGTTTAAAATATAACAAAAAGTAAGACCACCTCTCAATATAATGTACACTATATAGTATAATCTAAAGAATTTTTAAAAGCGTTATCTCATGCAGTTTAACAGGATTTTTGCTATTTCCCTGCTGTCTCCATTAGAAGATACAAACTGGAGAAGGTCAAAACTACTGACAATTTATTTGGCTAGGGCAATACCTCTCAAGTAGGTGATTGTGAGAGAACTCAGGCTGAGAGTAGGTTGATTAACTTTTACATAAATTGATAGGGAACTGCCAAAAATAAACTCCTGTAGCCCTCAGAGAAAAAAACCAAAATGTTTTTCATAGTCCAATTTAGCCCCAAGAACGAACTAGTTCTCCAAACACATTGGTCTTGTGATCTTCTTTAAACAATATATTTGTCATGTGCTGTTTTAGCATAACGTACCACAGATATTTTTAGCACGTTATTGTCTGAGATTAGTTCTTACAGAATTACTACTTTTTCAACCACTTTGAGTGCCCAGTGTTGCTGGCACTAAAATGTTCAAGACAGGGATAAAACTTGCTATTTCTCAAAAGTTTCTGTTCATTCTTTATGAAATGTTTCTAATGTTTACTAATGCTTGTATCTGAATGGAGCACTAACAGCAGCAGAAGCACTAACAGATACAGCACTCACTTTTTTTTCAGCATTTTTTATCCACAGGTCAAACCTTCTCTGAGCAGTTGACGTGACATCTGTACTTGGGAGTCATAGCTACATTACAACTATTGATGATAAAATTTATATCAGAAAATTCTGCTAGGACAGAAAACTTGCCCAAAATATGACATTTTCTCCTAACAAGTTCTGAGGTAAATATAGTTTTGTGTCAGTAAAATACTGTTGTCGTATACTAGCAGTGTTTTATTGCAGTTCAGCCTTTTGGATTCAATACTATTTAAAGTACTGATATACCTGTTATGCATTTCAGTTAATACTATATTTAATGCAATAAAATTTTAACATGCAACTGTAAACAATGAAACTTTTGCTTCGGTCCTATCAAAATCCATTTTAGAAGATCACAAAACTTTGCAAATGTCTGTGTGCTTCTGCAGAGCAGTTGGCTTCCCAGGAACAGGATCCAAATCCTTTCTGCGCATGGATCAATGAGCTCCAACTGTTTGTCGGTCATTCGCAGCTATTCTGCATGAAGTGGTGCGTGCGCACCACTTCTATAATGCAACGCACTCCATACTCCAGGCTCAAAGGGAATATTTGAAATAGATACGGTGCTGATCCTCGCTGGGCACTAAAATTAAAACTATGGCCTCTACATACTCCTCCTGGCCCAGAGAGTCATAAATAGCAGCATATATATGTAAGACTGAAAAAGGAAGACAGGCAGGAGTTTGTGGGAAGCAGAAGAAGGAGGAAATAAAATAAAATGGTGGACCAGGACTGGCTTTAGACAAGGAGAAAGCAGACATAGCTGCATAGGCAGCAGTCTTCATAAGGCATCTAAATATTCTGAAATAAGAGCTGATGTAAGAACAAGCTGTCTATTTTGTGTGTACTGAAACAGGCAGAGACTGGCTGTTGTAGCACAACATGCTTCCAAAACGGCCAACCTGCACCTCCAGGCACAACCTGTTAGCTGGCCCTGCTGCCAGGCTAGAGAAATCACTACGCATAGGTTTGCAGTTACTGTTCATAGAACCTCCTCTCCCAGCAACAGGAGGGGCCACTACTCATCCCAAAGGAGTAGATCCTTGGCCTAGCAAAATTCAAACCACTTATGCCTGGCTGACAAGTCATGGGTCAAGTCTAGGATGGAAAGAAGGTCAGAGGGAGGGAAAGGTAAAGAACAGAGGCGAGGACAAGGGAGCATGTGGAACTCTGTCCAAATATGAGCAAGACCCAATGGAACTCAATTCTGGCATTATCTAAGTCACAGCTGCTTGGCTCGGCAACTTAGATTACTACTCTTTTTTTAGTGCTCTGTAAACATAAACAGGTCACATCCATTCACTTTCAATTTTACCATATGTTTAATCAATAAAGCATGTTAGAAGGAAGAACATAAGCTGAGAAGACATCAAAAAATCATTTAAATATATGCTGTGGAACCTGTAAGCTCTGCTTAGTATTCAGTCCATCTGTTTTTTTTTTTTTTTGTAAACTAAGTTAGTAGCTGTTTGCATATTCTTCTTGTGGATAAACAGAAAGCTTCAGAAACCAGCACTGCCGAAATGAGGAAAGTTTCTTCCTTACCCTACCAGATGATGAGATCCCGTGTTATTTCAAGTAAGCTGCCTTTGTAATCTCAATAATGATCTCTAATACTACAATGATACCTCAACTCCTGCTACAACATTCACTTACAGTGCTGTTTAATCAAGTTTTCATGAACTGTTAAAGTATGTTTAATGGCAGACTGCTGGGCACTAACCTGAGCATCTTACTTTTTTTTTTACATCACCTAGAAGCTAAAGAAGTCTCTAGTTCTACATCAGAGCAGTTTAGGCTCTGGTAGAGTTGACAGAAGCTGTCAGCAGAGGTCTCAAATTGGCTGACAATAAGTAAGATTTGCTAGTATCTTTCTCTTTCGTCTGCAGTATTACAGCTGAGAAACTGAGTAGACCATGACACTTGTCTACTACCTGGGGATTCCTCCCCCGTTATAGTGCTCTCTCCAGATTTGTTTTGTGGCCCTACTGTTGCATCCTGACACCCTGTTGGCCCCTTTACACAACACAGTGTGCGTGGAGGTCTGGGATTCCGTTTACTCTGTCACTCAAATACATTTCTTGCACTGGAGCTTGCCAAAAAAATGTGATTCTTCCAGGCACTGGTTGCAATTCTGTAGCAGAACAATACACAGTCCTGGCAGAAGAGGGCAGTATTTTATGCAGATGAACTTCTAGTCACTCAGCAACCCGCCTTGTCCCTTTTCCACTTATTTTAAGTTGGCATTGGATTAATTTTTCTTCGTGTGTTTTCAACACTAGGGTTTTTTTTGTTTGTTTGGTTTTTTTTGCATTATTACCACTGTCCTAGACTTCCTTTAAAACAGCTGAAAGCAGCAGGGTACATTTTAAAGCCAAGAAGCTGATTCAACAAAGGGAGCAGCTTGAGGCACTTACCTGCTGACACCACAAGCATGGCTGTGCAGCACTGTCCTGGTACGCCTTTGTAAAATACACTTTGCAAGAGCTTCAGCAGAGTCCTCATAGCTGCTTTATATCGCTGGGTGAGGTGGGGGGGAAATACCCTGCTGTTAGCCAACCATTTGGTTTCCTACCTCTTCAGTATGGAACTTTACTCCTCACCAGCACGATATATTAGACAAACTCTGTAATTCCCCATGCAAAAGGAGGTTTATTGTGCTTGCCTCTGCAGAATAAAGAGAGGCAATGTATTGAATAAAACACAGACTGGTGAGTTCGGAAGGCCAAGGCAAAAATAAAAATTGGTTTAGGGAGCCATAGGTGAGGATAGGCACACAATCTTTGGGACCTTCTGCTGGACTTGGGAAAGGACTTTCCTCTCTTTTCTGTAGGGCCACAAGCCTCACTGCCAAATCCAGAGGAAACTGTATAAGAAATCAGCCAAGCTTAGACACCTATTGCTTTACTGAGAAAAAAGTGCTTTTGTGTAAATAATAAGATATTAAGGATCCTCCCCTCTTCTGAGAGCAAGTAGTGCTTATGTAAGGTGTATGCAATAGATATAGCATAGTTAAAATACCTCATATGATCAGAGGCTATTCAAACAGAAGTAAATTCAGAAAACTCAAGACTGATCGATGAAGGCGCAGATCTAGAAAAGACTAAATTAAATTCTAATTTGACAGTCTCACCACCACTATGTTACACCTTTAACTCATTTTGTTAAGAAAAGTAGTGAACTTTTCTAAAGTCTCTTTGAAGGACTTGATCAAGTAAGCTCCCAGTTCATTGTTCGTCTCCTGAACAGCTGCGTCATAACTGCCAGAGAGTGGAGTTGAAGCCTTCACATCCTCCCTATTTGCTTGGAGTAAAATGAGGTTAAGCTCCTCTGCTACACTTTCATATTTTTGGTGATCAAATCTGCAGAGACTGGCATCATCAATTGGGTAGGTGATGCCAATAGGGTAGCAGTCCCTTGGAACTGGGAACTCCACATTTTTCAGCATTGGCAACTCACAGAAAAATGTGAAAAGGCGTTTAAGTGCTTGGGATGACAGTGGGTTTCCAAGAAACTTAAACTCCTGTAGTTTCTGACAAGGGCTTAAACCTAATATCAACATGTTGACATGAGTGTCTTGGATGTTACAGTCCTCTAAGGTAAGAATCCTGAGCACTGAAGAGGAATGGCTGAGAAGCTTAAAGAATATTGACGGGTAAAGGTCAGGTATATTGTGACCACTCAGGTCCAGGACTTCTAAATGATGAGCATGAAAGCTATTGGCTAAATAGGCCACATCAGCATGGTTCAATGAGCAGTTAGAAACATCCAGAAACTTCAGTGGAGTTTTTAGTGGGCTGCAGAATTAAAGAGAGAAAAGGTTTTATGGCATAAAACATTGAAAAGCTACATTTACAAAATTTCATACAACACTCCACGTTATGAATGCAGCCATCTGCCACACTCATTATTTCTTCTAACCTCTTTTGAAAAAGAGAAGCATGTGCCAACAATGACATGTATATTTTCCTCCTGAAATCAGTTCCATGAATTAGCTACTTTATATGACTCCAACTGTGTTGTTTTAAAGGGGATTAACTTGGTAACATCCTATGTGTCTATTTTGTAACCAGTTATATGTTGTCGGGTGTCTATTACTTGCTGAATTAATAGCAGATCATTATTACCATAAAAGCATTGGTGGCTGCTTCTTGAAGAAAGCTGTTATAATTCCAGAGATTTAGATCATTTCCATTAAGGAAGGATTCATTCCAAGATGAAAGCCAATCAGTATTCTAACAAGACATCTGCTTTTGTTTCTAGTTTTGTTTCTACTATGTTTTTAAATGCCCAAGAGGTTTACACTTTGTATTGTTCTGGAGTTGCAAAGAGACCTTCTGACAAAGAAGAAGGTTGGAAGAAGTGTACCTGAGATTATGTGCAAATATTCTAGTTGAATATAAAATAATTCTGAAAGATGAAAATCAAGCAATCCCATTCATACATGCTAAATTTTAGTGAGACTTCTGCCACAGACCTCAGCTGGATCAAGGTTAGAAACTTGTAATTTATTTCTGTCAATATAAGTAGGGTGCCATTCACAACTTTTAAATGAAATTACTTCTTTGTAAAGGAGGAATTTTAGACCAAGGTGATTTGTCTTGATTAAACTTTTGTCTGCCCTTTTTTTAGATGCTCTGAAAAGCATACAGTTAACTTATTTTCTGTTCAAGTATGAACACTGTTCACTGGCAGCTTGTTATCTTTTTGAAAATTGCCAATTTTTCCAAGGAATTAATCATGAATATTCATATACTAGCTTAATTTGCAGTACAGAAAAGCATCAGATCTCTCTTGCCTTGAGATTGACAGATACAACAAAAAACTGAAATCAAAGTCTCAAATCAAAGTCTACTATCACCCTGCCCACCTAAAAATACACTATCTGTGGAATATTAGTATATTTACTGCCTGTTTTTTAAAGGACAAAAATTCACTAGAGACCCTGAAAAATGCTTGGAATATGACTCAGGTCTTGCACCAAAGGCCAGCTGAAGCTCATTGAGATATAAGAATGTGACAAATCAAAAATGTCTCGGTGTACCCCTCTCTTATGTGATAGCTGAAAGCATATTCTCATTATACTCATCAGGTGGGCTCTGGAAGACTAATAAAAACAGTCAGTTCTTCTAAGTGTATTAGATATACATTGGCTTCCAATTCTCCCCCAAAAATACTCTTTCCTAGCTTCCCGTTGCCCCTTCTCACACACACCCTCAGATATACTCACTTCCCTTATTCTCAGCTTGCTGATGGCACAAAGGGCTGTTCTTTACAGTTTGATTGAAAGCAGGATGACCAAGTTACCTGAGTAGCTTCTGTATTCTTCCTGTGAGTATAGAAAATGACATACTCAGCTCGGTCAGCTGTGTCATTTCACCCATCTTTTCTCCAATGTTAGTAAGCATCTGTTCATCTGTAGCTGTGAACCTTCGCACATTAAATGTTTGTGCTGGCAAGGTCAAGGACATCAATAGAGGGAAGCGGATACTGTTGAAGAGTATTTCCAAGTGTTCCATTTCCAAGCGAACATTGTGAACAATTTCCAGTTTGCGCAACAAAGAGGGATCAGTGAGTTTTATGATATAGAAGAATTTCTGCAAAGCCAGGTTGTCAGTTCTGAATGCCACACAGCAGATCTTCAGTGGACAATAGCATTTCTTCAACAGGGCCTGCACTACCAGCTCATAGTTCCGCTCTGTAACAAACAAGTCAATTAGCACATCAATACTGATTTCAAAGGTACCTGGATTACACTGTGTTTGTTGCAGGTAAACCAGCAGTTCTAAACAAAGCTTAGAGAGCAGCTGTGTCCTGGCCCACCTGCCCATTGTCTTCTTACACTCACAAAACTGAACTTCAACATCTTTTATACCCGTCAGGTCGACCACTTTCAACCTTTTCATGTAGGGAGAAGGATGATTCAGCACATAGTCTCTCAGCCCCGTCAGACAGCTTTCCAAGCACACTGAGCATGTTCTCTGGCTCAGGTCTTCCTGGTAGTCCACAGTAGTTCCCAGAAGTTTTCCCATGTTAAAGTCAACAAGTGGCCAGTTCTCTACCAAATCATGAATCACTTCCCCTTGCTCCAGTAAATAGCTGGCTTTAAAAAGAAGAGGAAAAAGATTATGGGCAACACCTCCGAGACTCTTCCTGGCAAACGCTGCATTTGACACGAATGCTTCAGCACTAATGAATCGGAGAGACTTCATTGTTGCTCCGGACTCCTTACTGTCATGGAGAGCAACTTCTGCGTTTAACTAAAGATCCTTGTTGCTTATCACCTTCTATTTTTATCTGCAGCTGCTGTTTGTTGCTAACAGATGCCTTGCTTGGAAGGCAGAATGAACCTCAGACATGCTGATCCTCTGCTTTCTATTTTGGAGCTATACTGTGATTCTGCAGTAATTAACTGTGAGATCTTTAGTCAGAGAGCATTTATTCATTTAAACCCTCATATTTATAACAAAGCTAACTCAGCTAGGTACAGACCACTGCTCAGCAGGAACAGTAAAATCAAGGCAGCACACAAACATGAGAATATTTCTCTATCTTCCCTATGCCATACAAAAATGCACTCAGGGTTCCAAATTAAACACATAATATGATCTGTATTCCACTTTGTTCCAGGAAAGATGATATGCTGGGGTTTCACATGCTGATTTAAATGGGGAAGAGTTCTCAGAATTAGCAAGAAGCTTCTCCTAAAAACTATAGCCATAAGGAAAGACTGAGGTGCTACAGTCCTTGAGCTACACAATGTCCCTCCATTTTGTCCTTCCTACCAGCAAGGAATAGTTAAATACAGTGGCTCCAGTGGAAAAGACAAAAGTCTCTAGAAGAGCTCAGAGCCTTGGTGACCAGGACACTTGTCTGTGGTAGGAGACTGAGGGTTAAGTACAAGACAAGCTGAACAAGACAAAACACAGAGTTAAAACTTTCTCATAACTTCCCAGGCAAGTTTCCTATTGCTGTTGCTTTGAGCAACACATGGTCTTTTCTTTCCTGTTACTTGAGAAATCATGGTTTCATTGTGATGCAGAATGGGAAAACATTCAAAATCTATTATCTTCTCAGGCCAGAAGAAAAACCTCTCTCATCCAGCTGTCACCTTACCGTGTCCTCTCCTCTCTTCTGCTGGGCAACCAGTGGGACAGAGAATGAGCATAGCTTGAAGTTACTAAGTTTCTTAGAACATTTATATTTGTTGTGGTTTGTTGGTTTTTTGTTTGTTTGTTTGTTTGTTTTGGGGGGAGGTGCATTACATTTGAGTTATGGGGCTTTTTGCTGTACAATTGGGATTTCAGTATATCTACTGGGTTATCCTCTACTAACTATTGACTGAACATTGGGTGCAAGGCCATCCTGTAAACATCTTTCTTTTTTCATCTGTCATTTAGAAAAACTCTCAAATCAATAATGTTAAATAGTTTCTAAGTGCCTACACCCCTCACATCCTCCATTCCTTCCATTCCCCAGGTCATTCTCTTGTTCACCTTCCAGCCTCTGCAGATGACCTCTACTTCTTCTGTTCTGCACCTCTCATTTCTCCAATGTAATTTGTACAAAGGTTTCTGAGATAATCTGCCTGGCTGGCAAAACCAGCTGTGTCTTGAGATGCCCTTTTCCAAATCCAGAAGAGGTCCTGTTAGATTTATTGAATTGAGTTCCATTCCATGCCCCACCTTATTGTTGGAAATGCTGAATCTGGAAGATTAAACTCCTGCTGAGAAATGCACCAGGATCTCACAGTACCATGCTGAGTTGAAAAAGTTGCAGATGATAATACCAAATGTAACATGGAAAAAAGTATGAAATTTACTGTTTCTTTTAAAACAATATGAAAAAGAGTTGAAGGAAAGAGTAAAACTATCTTCTCCAGCAAATAAGCAATAACTTTTTTGTATGTAGAAGTGGCTACAAATATTTATTTCCATTTTTTACCTCTATAAATGTTGCCCAATTCTAATAAAAATCTGGGATATTACTAGAGAAGTTTATCTTGGAATTTTTGGACCACTGGTCCAAATATTCTAGGTAAGCAGATAAAAGGTCCAAATATACTACGTAAGCACATAAAAAGTTCTTATATACTTTAATAATTAGCTGTTTAAATTTTGACAGGTAATAAAACTATATCTACAAAAATTTCAGAATCTAAAAAGTATTTTTCAGCATTAATTTTATGGTCACCTTCACTGTACATGGGTATTGTAACACAAGTCACCAAAAGGTATACAGTTATTGCTTTGGTTTCAATCAGCATGCACAAAAATTTCTTTGCATCTGCTTTATTGACAGATCAGAAAACAAGTTGCAAATTAGTCAGATAAAGCAGTGACAACCTCTAGTGGTGAAAACAGACGTGATCATTTTAAAAATGTGGAACAGGCAAGTTACAATTTGTAGTGACTTCCAGTTTTAAACGACAGGACACAGGCTAACAAAAATTAGTTGGCTAAAGTATGATGCAAAACTTTTATGATCACTTAGAAACTTTATAGGATTCTACACTCCCCTTTCCAGGGGACTTAGAGGAGTCTTCTGTTAAGGCTTCTACAAAGGAAGAATCCTAGGCTTCTACAGAGGTTTCTAAGTGATTGTCCTTAAAATAACAATTAATTAAAAAAAACTAGAGAACAATGTACCTAGAGGACAAGGATCATGAAACCCTGCTTGATGTGTAATGTTTATGAAGAAAGACTGTGCTGATAAGGTGAGGCAACTAATATAAACTAAATATTGCCCTTGACTATTTTCACATAAGTATTTGTCCAACAGGTTTCAGCACCTTCAGATCATCTCTTAAATATTCTTCTTTTCCTAAGTGAAACATTTAACTGCTAATTAACAGTTTCTTTCCTGAAAGGAATGAAGTTATACACTTTCTTATTGCTTATAGAGAAGGCTTAAAGCTCAAGAAACATTTTGTTTGCCATTTCCCTGTTTAAGGCTTTTGTGTTTGAGGTGGAGAAGAGGAAAGACTGAATTTTTAAAGTTTGATTTTGCCTTATTTTTTTTTAAGACACAGTATGCATGACTGCAGAACAGACAGGATTGCCAATACTATACAGTGAGAATGAATAAAATAAAAGGGTGTTTATTTCTAAAATCACATCTCACAACGTGCCTAAGCCAACAGAAAACTAGTCTGTGAATCAAAGCAGTATTGGTTTACTGAGGGGGTCAGATAAGCAGCAATACTAAAGCATGGAGGGTGAAGGAGAAGCTATAGCAGACCACTGAGGCTCCCTTTTCCTTTCCAGGGAAGGAAGTGCTAAACCAGCATGGTTATCTTGTCTAATCTCACTCTCAGAACTGGTATCTAAAATCTTTGTCTTTCAGTTAACAGGGGGAAGTCTTTCCCTTTTATATCTGAGATCGTCAATACCAGGAGAGAACAAGCCCTCACATGTGTCTGAAGTTCAGGTACTTCCCTGACTTTTGCCAGCCCATACATTTTCTCTCCAAAATAAATCTTCATCAGACAACATAGAACCAAATAAAAGATAACAGATGAATTTATGGTCTTGCAACTTGCATATAAAGCACATGGAACCAAATTCTTTAACTAGCATTGCTCCTAGGTGTGGAAATATTAAGCTTCTACTTTCCACACTTGCTGTTTTCCAGTGTGTCTTGCTTAACCTGAAGATTTCTGTTAGCTTAAGATGCATAAGATCTATTTCACTTTGGTAGGGGTCAGTCTGCCTCCCTAGAACAAGAAAGTACAAACTGAATCATCTTTACAGATTGCATACCTCTATTCCTCAGAGCCTGTCTCCAAAGAATCTTTCCTATGATATTAGTCCATGTAATTTTAATTTCTGCTGAGTTTGCTCAGCAGAAGGATGTACGTGTCCTGGGATGATCTTCTCCTTCAAAACCAAATTTCAAACCTCAGACCACTATCTCCAACATTGTCTGTCATTCCACTCTTGGCTGACTGAAAGATACAAAACAATTTGATGTTTACTGTAAACAGAGCAAACTCATTTCTTCATATCATACATCTTAACTGAGAGAGCTCCGCACCTTGATTTCTTCGTTATGAACCTGCAAGTGCTTCCAGCTGGAGATTTTTTTTTTGCAAGAGTCAGCATTTGTGTCTTACTTGTATGATTTCCTTCTAGAGTGCAGGGACACAGCAGTGTTGCTGCTAGAAGACAGCATGCATCCTCTAATGATCAGAAGATTGAACTGAATTCAGTCAAACTGAGTCTATAACACAGGATGTAGTAGTTGAGTCACTATTCAGCTTCTACCAGTTGAAGACACACCAGCTGGCATTGCATGTGCAAGGTGAACTCCGGTTATGGCTCCAATTCTATGGCTACAGTAGTTTAAACGTGCACTTAAATTAAGCATATGTATCAGTATTTTGGCAAACGACAATCCACAAACAACAGTGGATATGTTTGTATTCTCAATCCAAGTGACTGCAAATTAGAACTTCATATATTCATCCCATGTTGTCCAAATGGTAAGACTTTTAAGCATTTTGTGTTATGCACTTATGACACAGAAAAAAAAGAATATCCATATTTTGCTTATTCAGAGCTTCTCCAAACTTTGAAAAAAAACAGCTTAATATATTTTCCCTAGAACAATAATAGTAAAAAATTATTTGTAATGAAATTTACAGCTGGATGCTGTCCATTCATCCAACAGTGCTAAAGAGAGCACATCCCTGTTCAGGACAGATTACTGAGAAAGGAGCATTGTGCATTATAGAATTTTTCTAAAAGGACAATGGAATTTAATTTACCTTCAATGACTGTTTGTACATATAGATGTCATATCCCCCAATAATCTTTCTTGTTTTGCTAAACAAGATAAGATCTTCAAAGAGAAGACATGCCTCAAATGCTTCTTCCTTCCACAGCAAACAATAAACTCATCCTGACATTGCCCTTGCTCTTCCAAATTAACCTGTTGAGAGAAAATAACAAAGTTCTGACAGATAAGAGAAGGATGCATTGATTTCACCATCTCTAAGGAAGGAGGGGGGGAGAGTGTGTCTACTCCAGAGCTGAAAGTAAGCTAAGCTACAGGAAAACATGGCATAACATTCTGAGAACATGTTGCTCTGGCTGCACAGCTGCATTTGCACTGCTGATTAAAACAGAGCAATGTGAATCTGCTAGAACCACTTTCAGATGTATCAGATAACTGAAAGGTTTAGGTATCTCTTCATTGTGCTCACATGCAATTCCAGAGCCAAACAGCAGTCTAGGCCCTCTGCTGCACACAAGTTCTACAAGCAGAAGCATTTTAGGACAGGCATGGCTTCCCCCTACACACTGTTTTCTTAATTATGGCATACAGCACTGGGCACTCCAGGATTTTGATCTATAACTGAGTCTTATAAGCTCCAGAGCAGGACAAATCACCGGTGTTAAAGGAATTCTTTCTGTTTCTCTTGGTGACATGCTATCCTGGAGAAAAAACATGGCAGGAAAGTCAAGTGAACATCAAAGTAACAGTGGGAAAATGCTTACATCGCATCCTTGAATAGCATCCATAGCAAGCAGGTCATTTCCATGGCGTAGTTGGAATTTCACCATCTCCTCAGCAGCCCTCAGATCACTGAGTTCCTGCTCCTGGGCTTTTGTGCACTCCTTGATCATATCTTTCAGCAGAAGTGCATACTTGCTCATTCTTTGAATGGGCTTCAACAAATAGGAGGCTGAATCCATCTTATCACCTGGATTCTGTTGTTTATTCTGCACAAGTAGCAGAAATGGGTAAGTGCTTCTAAGCTATGTTCCCTAAACAACTATAAAATCAACAAGCAATGATCACACAATTTACATGAAGTGAGGAACTAGACAGTAATTACTTTAAAGAAGGCATTTCTATGGCTGGTTAGCCAGGCATCTGATTGTGGCTTGTTCTTGCTGTACAACGCATACATGCCAATCTGTTCTTCCTAAAAAAACAGAGAAGATAATGTTAGTCCTTGCTACTTCTAGACTAATTAGTTCCTTTCTACCATTAGATTTTTTCCAGTTAAAAGAAGCAAAAAAAAAAATGTCTGCATATAGATTTAGGGAAGCTTTTTTCTGAATTGTAGCTGTACTGATGTTTTATCCAGTCAGACATTAGCAGCACAACCAAGGACTACATATGCAGAGAACTTTGCTTTCTCTAGGCATCAACCCTTCCAGATCCAACACTCTATAAAACCAGGCAGTTGTAGTCATAGGTATTTCATTTTTCCAAACATTATATTAGCCAATATTATTATATTAGCAAAAGCTAATATAATATCAAAATTCTTGACCAGCATGGTTACGCTTAAAACAGTACTAACATCCTATCTACCTGATCTAATTTCTTTAATATATAAGTACAGAAAATTCCTATGAGAATGGGCTAATGTCTCATAGCATTAACAACCTGCAGGAGTTGTAAGGAGTTCAGCTACTGAATGCAGCACAGACAGGAACACAGACACTTCCCTGCACAGTACTCCCCTGGAGAGAAGACGGGATCATGCCCAAACTAAGGGCTACTAAACCTTAACAGAAGGCTCCCTTAAACTCCCTGGAAAGGGGAAAGAATGAGAGGGAGAGAGAAAAAGAAACAGCTTGCCCAACATCCAGCAGGATCATGGGAAACTCTCTTGTCATCTGCTTAGAACATTGAATGAAAAAAACGTTTGAAATGTTTGTCTCCCATCTTGGGAAACACATGAGTATCTTCCTACCTTTAAACTTAAAATGTTCAAATGTATCATCCAAAGGTAAATAAACAAATCTTACTTTTACAAAACAACCTGAGCAATGAAATACAGAAGAAGGGTTTGCTTTCAAGAGGCAAACACAAAGAGTTTATTATCTTCCATCATCTGTTTTTTACCTATTGTGAATCCAGCCAGACACTTTTGTGCCCTAAAGGTATTTGCAAGACTGAAGCATAGTTGTTTGATTAGAGAATACAATTAAAAAAAAAAAAAAAATCAAAGCAAAGGATTACAGTCCTTTTCAAATCAAAAAGACAACATTTTTGGCATCTTTCATTCAGATCTCTAACTTCCTACATATACTTCATTTCTCCTTCCTCCCATTAAGAAGCAATTAAAGGAGAAAAATATCATGAAAAGGTCAAGCAAAAACCTTACCTTCCCACTCATAAATAATTTTTTTTGTTTTCAAATCCAGAATTTCTAAGAATAATTAAAGAGAAATTTATTTTTAAAAGTGGACCTGACCTAAGTGATGATTAGCTCCTGCATCAGCATTTTTACTCACTCATGTCATCAAAGAAAGCCACTCCATTGCTCCCAATTACATTAAAGTCTTGTCTCCCTGCCCCTTATTTTGTTATCCCAGCAGAAGAACCTATCAACTGTTAATGCTAATGAAATTCTGTAATAAGAAAATACCATGGCCTATCTGAGCTGAGAACAGATTGCTTCAAGGCTAAAATTCAGTTGCTTTTTTCCATGATAGTCCAAATACAAGAAGCATTCTTTACAATGACAGTCCTGTAGGCAGCTTCATGACATTGTTGCTATGACAGGGACCATTTTAGCCACTTCAGGGCAGAAAGCATTACCCCAATATTGACCCCAGGATAAACGACTGTTCACTCTGCTTAGAGACTTCCTGAGTAGTGAGACATGACTGTCTGCACTCCTGTGCAAAGCAGTCAGTAGAGTTCACCTAAGCTGTGAGAAGCCTCCTAGTCAAGAACTTCACCAAAATTGATACCTTCCAAGCAACAGAAACCTATTAATTTTTTCAGACATCAGGGTAGTAGTCCAGACACACTGGAGAAGGCAATGGAGTGCATATTTAAGAGGAAAAATCAAAACAGGCCAAAAATTAAGCTAGATAGACAACAACAATAGCCACATGACAGCAACTTTGTCAACTTAAACTCAACATTTACATACACTGGGTTGAAGCCAAACCTTTAACTGAGATTTCTCGCCCGTGTTTAATGCTATAAGGGGAAAAACTTGGACTTGTTGCCAGTCTTAGAAGCACTGGTACTAGATGATTAGAAAAAGACAGACATGGAGTGTGGAAAGAGGAAAAGATGATGTGTTTTTCTTTTGATGGCCTCCAATCTACCCAAACATGATGCTCTCAAATAGCAGGGTTGTGAAGAGTAACTATAACTCTGTCTTCTTTGCCAAAGGGCCTGGCTCCTTCATCAACTGAAGCTGTAACACCCAACCGCTCCAGTTATTTCAGAAGGTGCTACAGATTGTAATATTGTACTGTAGGAACAGAATAAATGGGAATTTGTGACATCAGAAAAGAGGCCATTAAAAGCCTTCATGTGGGTTTAGTGCCAGTTTCTGCAGTAACAGGTTTTGCTTTCATCCACTTTCTTTAAAAAAGAAAAAAATAATTGGGTGTAAGATGTGTAGATAGAAGGGAGTTCTCAACACTAAGGCTAGCATCTCAGCAAGGCAAGAAATGTATTCAGCCAAATCACGAAATTCTTGCCCGTATCGCTCCCATGAAAAAGAAAAGTGTTGGCACTGTTCAATCTTAAGCACATACAACACAAGGTTAACTGTCTTCTGCAAAGGATAACCTTAAGATTTCAGCCTGAAACATCAAACAGGCTGTCTCAGAACGTTCATATAGCTAGCAGGCAAACAATTACTTCTTCCCAACAATGTAACCATAATTATAGTAAGAGCTAAAATAATTTTCTTCTTTAATCCAAGCTTGAAGTGAGAAACAGCACTATGTGCAAAATACTGAAATAAAGTATCCAAGGCATAATCCCTTAATGAAAATGAACAACAACAGCCATCACTCTGACAAGTCCTTTAAACAAAGCACAAACTAGACAATTGGGCAAGGCTTCACCCAAAGGCTTCTTGAACGTGCCTTTGGGAATTTGGCAATGCTTGCCATGCAAACTATCATATCTACTGTAAATATTACAGCGGGCTGAAACCAGCTACCACAGGTCATTTACAATTCCTCCAGTTTACTGTCATAAATAGAATGTGGCTTTTCCTTCAGACCAGCTAGAAAAAGTGTGATTGTACTTCCAGGTGATAAATAGGAATAAGTATGCAATTAATGATCATTTCAGGATTGATATCTCAGAAAGAGGCACAACAATGATTTTCCCAAACAGCTTGAAGAAAGAATATTCCAGTTCTGTTCCTCTGCATCATACACTGATGATGTAGAAGAAGAACCAGAAGTTGAAAGCTCGCTTCTTTGTCAGTTCACGACAAGAGTTTTTCAGTTTTGCACATGGCCTTCAAGGCACCTTGATATCAGAAGCAAAACAGTCAGATTTTTTTCTGGTTTAGTCATCATGAGAAAAATGAAGTAACAACTGGCTTTCCAGATGAGATAATTCAAACAAATAGAAAACGTTTCATTTTTCATACCACCTACTTATTTCAAAACAAATGTACTCCCAGTTACTAGGTCATTCTTTTCCCTAACAGCACTTACGCAGACTTATTTGGACAAGTCAAACAGACTACCACATAAAAGTCAATGCCTTGTTTTCATCTACAGCCTCATTATGCTCTTTCATGTAATGCTACCTGAATACAGGCATGTAATGCCAGACCGTAACTTCAAAACATGCTACTGGAAATATATTAGAATGTAGTGGGTTCAGAAAGAAAAGGGGGAAAAAGAACCCTAAACATGCAACTTGAAGTCACTAGGTTTAATCCAAGACCATTTTAATGACATAAGAAGGTGGGCAACTATTTACATAAGAAAAATAAAATAGAACCCCAAGATCACAGTCATTTTTGGTAAAGATGCATATAAATTTCCATTAATTGTATAATGCATATCACTAGAGATTTTCAAACCTTGACTAGACAGGACCCTGTGCGACATGATCTAGCTTTGAGATTTGCCCTCCTCTGAGGAGAACGTTGGTCTAGGGCCCTCAGAGGTCCAATCTAAAATATTCTATGATTGCATGATTCCACACTTCTGTTTTCAGGTGTGTGTGACCCACTGAAATGACAGTATAGAAAGCTGCAATCTGGCAACAAGTGTTATATGAGATGAGATGGCTTTTACATTTTCCAGTTTGTCTTTGTGGTGACATGAAAATCATTTATCTTCATAAAAATCTCATTCCCAGAAACTATCTTGCCAAGCTTAAACACACAGCTAAGGGAAACAAGACCTTTATGCTCCTACCACAGCCAAACCACTGTAAAAGCAAACAGCAAGTAGAACTCTGCCAACCCTTATGTCCTTATGCAGGCATTTCTATATGAAAAACTATCCAGCTTCAGCAGTCTGTCTAATCTTGTAAGGGTCTCACAAATTCGAGTTGTGTCTATCCTAAGAGACAAATGCAGAAGAAATCATTCTTCCTAACCTGAAAGTATTTGTAAAATAGACTCCAAATTCAAGGATCTCTGTATGTGTTTTGTTACACACTCAAATGTTTAGGAAATGATTAGCTAATGGCTCAAATGCTTAGCAAAAGACTATGATAAAGTTGCACACATTAACCTAGATGCTATCCGTATTACTGGCTGATAAAGAAGATGAATTGTGGCCTTGAAGCAGATGTCCCCAAGAGACCCCTTCCAACCTTTCTGTGATTAACAGGAGCATCGTACAGTTCACTGACAGAGCTAGGAGGAGACGTGGGAGACAGCATTCTTGGAAGACAGCTTTCTCAGGAGACAGCATCATAACTGTCATGTTCTGCATTTAGGTGCGCACTTTCTCAGGATTCTCTAAGCACAATTATTTAATTGATTTGTAAGTAAAGCTAACTTTAAGAAAGTATACTTGTGGTGGGTTAATCTTGGCTGGCTGCTCTCTCACTCCCTCACCTCAACAGGACAAGGGGGAGAAAATAAGATGAAAAAGCTGTGGGTTGAGATAAAGACAGGGCGATCACTTACCAAGTACCATCATGGGCAAAACAGACTTAACTTGGGGAAAATGAATTTAATTTACTGTCAATTAAAAATAAAGTAGGATGGTGAAAAACAAAGACAGAACTAAAAACACCTTCCCTCACCCACTCCTCCTTCCCAGACTCCACTTCATTCCTTCATTCGTTCATTCCTTCATTCCTGACTTCTACCTCTTCCTCACCTCGAGCGACAAGGGGGATGGGGAATGGGGGTTTGTGGTCAGTAGTCAAGGGACCTACAAAGGAGATCCAGTTTTTAGGAATAAAATGGCAAGATGGACATCATCAGATCCCAAAGGATGTGATAAACAAAATAACAGCCATGTCCCCACCAACTAGCAAAAAGGAAACACAAGCTTTCTTAGGCGTTGTGGGCTTTTGGAGAATGCATATTCCAGGATACAGCCTGATTGTAAGCCCTTTCTATCAAGTGACCAGGAAGAAGAATGACTTCAAATAGGGCCCTGAGCAACGACAAGCCTTTGAACAAATGAAACAGGAGATAGTTCAGGCAGTAGCCCTTGGGCCAGTCTGGGCAGGACAAGATGTAAGGAATGTGCTCTACACCGCAGCCGGGGAGAATGGCCCTACCTGAAGCCTCTGGCAGAAAGCACCAGGGGAAACTCGAGGTCGCCCCTTAGGGTTCTGGAGTTGGGGATACAGAGGACCCGAGGCTACACTCCAACNAAAACAACCAGCAGTGGATCAGGCTACTAAGATCGAAGTAGCTCAGGTGGATCAAATGAGCTGGCTCTGCCCAATCAAAATTTTTATGTACTGTGCATGAGGATAAAGTCCTTATAGTGCACATAAGAAATATGCTGGGGAAAACAGTCTGGTTTCCTGCTTCTGGTAAGGGAAAACCCATCTGTGGGATTGCTTTTCCTCAAGGACCTGGGTGCCCTTGGTGGGTAATGCGGAAGGATGGGGAAATCCTAGGTGTACCTCAATGGGATTTGATTTTGAGTGAAAACAGCCAATGAACTTAATTGTGTGATCTTAATTGCTATACAATACTGTATGTCATCACTTCTATGGTTGCTATATGTCGTATCAACGGTATTGCAGTAAAAATCACACAGATTAATGAAGAATGAACTCAGACGAAACCAAGCAGAGTGCAACGATGATAGAACTGGACAAACACAGTGATAATGGAACCAGAACTGGCGTCAGGATGCAACAATCCAACACCACACACCATCTCTCCTGCCCTGAAAGACTGTTATGACAAATGGAGCCCAAAGTCATGGACTAGATGAACTCAACGGACATTTTAGAGGGATGGCCCAAAGACTAAGGGAATGATATCTCAGTGTAGATATCAAAAGGCAAGAAAAGTGGTGATGATTAATTGGAATGTATTGGAAAATGTGAGACCTGGGCATGACATAGATGGTATAGAATAAGAGTTGGATACTGTCCTGGTTTCACCTGGGACAGAGTTAAATTTCTTCCTAGTGCTGTGTTTTGGATTCAATTGCATTGCGCATCACTAATTTTGTATATTCTACCATCATCATCATCATCATCATCATCATCATCATCATCATCATCATTATTATTATTATTAATTATTTTCCCTTCCTTTTCTGTCCTATTAAACTGCTTTTATCTCAATCCACAAATTTTACTTTTTTTTTTCCCCGATTCTCTCCCCCATCCCAATGTGAGAGGGGAGTGAGTAAGCAGCTGTCTGGTTAAGCCACAACAGGTTAAGCCTGCCAGGTTAAGCCACAACAATTTCCTTCTTGCATTTAAAATTGGAAACAGAACTAAATTTCTGGGATGATAAACGATCATGCAGTCAAATTTTCATGATTTTCCTTAACCGACATATCATCTGACACCAACAAAGATGTTATTAAGATTAAAGTATGTGACCTTTCTCAAACAAAAACACAACACTTTCAGAAAAACAACTCTTGGCTAGAAAGTGTGCAGAAAACAGCTAAGAACCAAGCAAAATGAAGGATGGTGGTGGAAAGGATAGTGTGATTTTTAGTGTACTAGATACTTAACAAGACTGAAACAAACCACATTTCATGGAGAATATGTAATTTTCCTTGGAAAATTAAGTTAAGAAATATAAAGAAAATAAAATAAACTTTCTTTAACACTGAGGATTTCATTCACTGGGAATCAAAACTATTCCAAATCCTGGTTATACAAAGCAGAGAAAAATTATTTCAGTACCTTTGTACGGTTTCTTCTTTCCTCATAATAACAGGCCTTCAACGATGTAAACATAACGGCTTCAAAAAAACCTGTTTGGACAGTAATAAAGGAACATAATTTAATCTTAACAATAACAAATAGAATTAAAAAAAATACAAGAATATTCATCATAACAAAAATTGCTGCTTGGTAAACCTCCAATTACAAATGCAGGGTATTTACTATTGTTTTGAGATGTGGTTGAGACAAACATCAGCAAGCAAAGACAGTTAATGCATTTCATTCTTTAATCTAAGTCTTAGAGAGATCAACTATCTGTCTAATTGGTATTGCTTGTTCAATGAAAGAAATACTCTATAAATTAATCTGATAATTTAATTAGAACTTCTAATTTTGAATCTGACTTTCATTTTTATGGTCACTACCTCGGGAAAATACCAGAAACAAAATTCCATGCCCAACAACCAGAACATTTCAGAGGATCAAAATGGGGTTTCAGCTGTAAACACTAGTTCCTTGTACTATCTCACTTTCATTTCTACTTTCTGTTTTACCCTGGGACAAAACTCTACCCTATGATGCCTGGTTCCTGCCTGTTTGAGTACTCCTTTAGCTGAGCAGCATCAATGGCTCATCGTTTAAGTGTAAACAATATGAAAGTGTTTACAACACAGGTTGCACAACATACAGGAACAGTAACGGCTCATGCTAAGTGCTGACAAATGGAGCAGCACCAACATTTATTTGTGGTGGGAGGGTTGGAGAGGTTTTTTCCCTCCTTATGTGTTAACATAAATGTTTCCCTTATAATTTCAAGCCAATTCGACCCAGACATGACAGATCTACTGTGCATGGAGTTCCTATGCAATGGCCATTGAGAACATTCCCACATCACTGGCCATCTCCTATAAAAGAAGAATGGACAGAAACCCTATGCTCTCCTGACTTTATGATAATCTGAGGATTTTGCAAAGTATGTTTCTATATGTGGAAGAAAAACGGGAATTGCAATCCCAAAAGATCAAGATGTTCACAGGCGGATTTAAAAAACCTGAAAAACCAAAACCAAACTGAAAAAACATTCCTTTTAATAAGTCTCAGAAAGGTTTTTGTTTCTTGATCAGTTGAGTTTGGAAAAAAATGCCCATTTCTCTACTTTTAAACAAAAGTTTAAAGAGATGCAGTAAGTAAAACACAGGTGAAACTAGAACCTGCAAACACACAATATGATTGTGTCAATATTGAAAGTTAACATCTTTGAAAGACATCTCTTTGGTTCTAATTTAGTTATAGCCATGTTAAAAAAGGCTGCAGCCGGCTCCCCTCTCCCTCCATTCCCTGATACACAAGAGAATCTAGAGAAACAAAAGTAAATTAAACTATACTTCAAAGAAAACCCTGTAACACAATTTTTAAAAAGCTACAGACATAGTTACTGATTTTGATAGATCTCAGGCAACTTTAAGTTTTGCTTCTACTAAATTCCAGGAACAGTGAAGACTGTATTGTTACTCAGTAGCCTAGGACTAAAAATCAGTCTTAATATAAAAATCACTGCTATTCATGCTTTGATAAAAATCTAAACCAACATTAAACACAAAATACTTTCCCTGCAGACAATTATGGCTTTTCTAAATGTAGATAAATTTAAAACCAGGAACTGTTGAATACATTTATGCATGAAATCTTATCTTTAAAAAAAAAAAAGTACCTTGTTCTGCTTTATCTAAAAAAACCCAAATCACAAAACCAAAAAAAGCCACCAAACCCCACAGAACCATTTGAAAATAAAGGAAAAGACATGAAACTTTTCATTGCAGAATAAAAGTACCTATTATGGAGGTATTCAGAAATTCCAATAGTTTTCACATGTAGAAAAGCTTACATATGCAAGTAAACTAGTAGCTTTGTTAATCTGCTTCCTAAGAGTGGTTATTGTGCAGCTGAGAGCACTGCTAGTTTCTACAGGAAATTGCAGCCTTATCAAACCGTCATGAAAAATTTGAAAAGCCCATGGCATTTGTGGTCTTAGTATTTGATCTGTGTACATGAGATTTCAAAACAGCTACATCTGCAAGGGGCTAAGCATGTTTTATTATTGCAGACATGGTTGCACAGGACAAGTAATGCTAATGATCTGATAAAAATTCATAGATTTTATAAAGTTTAACATGAAAACTCAATGTCCTGGCTCCGGCTGGGACAGGGTTAACTTTCTTCTCCATAGCTTGGGGCGTGTGTGCTGTGGTTCCTTAGGTGTGAAAGGAGCGTTAATGGCCCATTGATGCTTTGGCTGTTGCTGGGTGATGCCTGCACCAGGGCGGGGGGAGCACCCAGCTGGCCAATGGGGTGTTCTATACCATGTGACATCATGCTCAGTATAAAAACCGGGGGGGCTCGCCCCCTCGTTCGGGACACGCGGTCGGCGGTCGGTGAGCAGTTGCATTGTGCATCGTCTGCTTTGTGTATTCTGTTATTGTTGTTGTTCCCATTTGCTATTATTGCTGTTCTACTTCTGGTTTATTTCAATTATTAAACTGTTCTTATCTCAACCCGGGAGCTTTCCTACGTGTACCCCTCCCGATTCTCTCCCTCATTCCACCGGTGGGGGGGGAGGTGTGGAGGGGGGTGGTGGTGAGTGAGCGGCTGCATGATGTTTATTTTATGCTGTCTGGGGTTAAACTTTGACACTCAATCCATCTTAGAAATTATTTTTCATAAGAATAAAGTAAATAACACTTTTAACTACAAAAAAGGATGCAATTAAAGTAATTACAAACATCATAATAGCATTCAGCAAAACTGCTAAGCATGTACTAAACTCTAAGATCATTAAAGTTACCTCAGGATTTTATTAAATTTAAAAGTAGGTTGACTTGTTGATAGTTTGCTGAACTACAGTCCTGCAAAATTATAGCAGCTAGCCACTATAAATAAAATAAACCACAGTTCAGATAGTGTTACAGACATAATGAGTAAACTTGTTCAATAAAGAACATCAAAGTGACAATGAATCTAACTTCAAGGAGATTATTCCCCTTTGGAATAGCCTATGTGAAACAAGGAACATGATTCCGGTCCTGAATTACTAATTAATAGGGATTAACTGAAAAATGTTTTGAAGGAGGACAGAAGAACTGTATTTTTAAGACCTTTCATTTTTGGTGCCAGACTGTATAGATATACACATAATTTTGTTTATTAGTATTGATTTAATCTTCCATCTTCAGAGAAGTCACTGGTAAATTGGTCAACCTACCAAGCTACATCATCCCAGAAATGGATGGTCTTTACTCCAAAGAATAAAAAATACCCTATAATAATGTTCAAGTCTGTTAGCAGACAAGATGGACTGAGGAGTTAGGAGAGTAATTCAGAAATGCATATTTATGCCCCTCCTTGTACATTATATCACTTAGATTTCCTAAATACTTTGCTTTAACATAAGGTTCTTTAGTAAATGGCATCAAGAGATTGTTTTAAATGAACATTTAATGGCAGAATACACTCAAAATCCCACCCACAAAAGTAAATAGAGCCAACCTTTGTTTTTGCTAATTTATGCATGATTAGATCTAAGTTATTTTGTAACTTCGATTTTGTAATTTTTAGCAGACCTTTTGCTTACTTCAGACACTTGATTCAGCTGAAGAAATATATCAAAGCTACAAATGTCATTTAAGTTTTTGAGCAATTTCAACATCCAGCTTTTGTATACCAGCCCAAGAGTTAAGTTTTCTCCTGTTGCAAAAGAATGCTAAGCCCCAGAATAAGTAGACACAGAAATATTGGAAAAAAGCAGAACATCTCTATTTATACTCTGCTATGATTGCTAGCCTGCAAAGAGTGCTACGATTGTTTAAATTATGAGACTAATTCCAAGGAGTAAAAATTAAAGCACGTTTGTAAAGCCTACAGTTTAAATCTTGAATTCATCGCTCTTCTACTCAGTTCACTTGATTTCATTGAGAGTTTCCCCCAAGTAAAAAAAAAAAAAACAGAAAATCCTTGCCATCTCCATTGTTCACTCAACTATATACATGCATATATGCATGGAGATCATATATTCAGATAGAACATGAGAAACAGTACACTGTACAGGTTTCTCAAAATCCTGCATATGTACTTGCACAGAGAGGAGAAATGCCGTAGGCAGCCGTTAGAGAAAGTTTGTCTAATTCAGCTGAAAACTGAGATATCTGAGACACTCCAGTCCCTTAATCATCTTTGCGGCTCTTCACCGGACTTTCTCCAGTATGTCCATGTCTCTCTTGTACAGAGGAGCCCAGAACTGGACACAGCACTCCAGGGGTGGCCTCACCAGTGCTGGGTAGAGGGGAAGAAGCTCCTCCCTCGGCCTGCAGGCAACACTCCTCCTAATGCAGCCCAGCATACCATGAGACATCTTTGCTGCAAGGGCTCATTTCTGGCTCATGTTCAACTTGGTGTCCACCAGAACCCCTAGGTCCTTTTCTGCCAAGCTGCCTTCCATTTGAGTGGTCCCCACCATATACTGTTGGCCACCAGCACATATTTGTGTATGGGGTTATCCCTCCCCAGGTGCAGGACTTGACACCTCTCCTTGTTTAAATTAATGAGGTTCCTCTTGGCCCAATTCTCTATCCTGTCCCTCTGAACAGCAGTACAACCCTCTGGCTTATCAGCCATGCCTCCCAGTTCTGTATCATCAGCTGAGGGTACACTCTGCCCCATCATCCAGATCATTAATGAAGATGTTGAACAGTATTGGATCCGGTATGGACCCCTGGGGTACACCGCGTCTTACTGGCCTCCGACTATACTTTGTGCCACTGGTTGATTACCATTCTCAGGGCCCAGCTATTCAGCCAGTTTACAATCCACCTCGCTGTCTGCTCACCCAGCCCCTACGGCAACAGCCTGAGGGGCTATGAGGCTCTTATGGGAGACAGTGTCAAAGGCCTTACTGAAAGCCCAATAGACACTAGCCACTGCTCTCCCCTCACCTACCAGGCCCATCATTTCATCATAGAAGTTATCAAGTTGGTCAAGTATGACTTCTGCTTGGTGAAGAAATGCTGACTGCTTTCAATAACCTCCATGTCCTTCATGTGTTTGAAAATGGTTTCCAACATTAGATGCTCCATCCTTCAGCCTCCAGACGTGAGGCTGACTGGCTTTTAGTTCCCTGGCTCCTCCTTCTTGTCTGTCTTGATGACAAGAGTGGCATTTGCTTTCCTCCAGTCTTCAGGCACTTCTCCCAGCCACCATGATTGAGAAAAGATTATCCAGAGTGGCCTTGCAATGACATCTGCTAATTCTCTCAGCACTTGTGGGTGGAACCCATCAGGGCTCATGGACTTAAGTATGTCCGGTTTGCTTAAGTAATCTCTAACCTGATCCTCATCCACCAAGGATACATTTTCCTTGCTCCAGACTTTCCCCTTGGTCTCTGGGACTCCTGAAGCCGGTCTTGCTAGTAAAGACTGAAGCAAAGAAGGCATTCAGTACTTCAGCCTTTCCCGTGTCCTGTGTCATCAAGGCCCGTAGCCTGCTCAGTAGCAGGCCCACATTTTCCTTAGTATTCCTTTTGCTAGTTATATACCTACAGAAGCACTTCTTGTGTGCCACATGCTACATTAATACATTGGAAATACTGCTCTTCTTGCTGCTGCAACTGAGCAATGTGGTTGTACCGGCTCAGTATAAATTTCATAGAGGCACCTGGCTGAATATTCATTGCCCAGTACAGACATACCATGGTCATGCTGCCAGCAAAAATTAACATTTCTCCACAATATACTTCCCTCTTCTATTCAAATCCAGGTATTTTAGTGATTTTTTTCAACACCTGTGAAAATGCAAAGGAAACATTCCCTATTAGCACACCACCTACCTTTGCCTTGTCAACCAAAACCTGGAAATCTTCTTGCAACTTTCTCACTTTTTCCAGTGAAAGTTCTTGTTCTAAAAAACCAAGATATTTCTCTTGCTCATTTTCAAACCACAGTTTTATCTGCATAAAAATACCATACAAAACTTGTTTTCCCATTCAGTAAATCAAACATACACTATCCATAAATACAGTGAATAGAAATTAGTCTATTTGTTAAAGTAAGTTAATATACTTCATACATATCTCTTAAGAAATTCTACCTCCTTATATTACAGCTGAATTTGCTCAGCTTGAAATACTGAACTGATGACTATAATTTGTTTTGCATATTCAGAAATTGCTAATATTAATAGCACTACTCACACATTGTCTCTGAGCAGCACTAATATGTAAACAGCGATATACATAATGTCAGATAAATTCAGTTATTTAAACAGAGAAAAAGAAGCTTAAACCTGTAGCTTGTTTAATACAATTCTCATAAAGTAATGCTGACCTGGTCACAGTGTCTTCAAATTTTTATGGCTTCCCCAAGATTGCCCAGCTGCTGAAGGCATTTACAGGATAACTGCACCAGTCTATGGACTTCCTCATCTACTTGATTATACAATCTGCTTACAAACTCCATGGCAACTCTGTTACGTGGGGAGGAAAGATCAACAGAATTTTTCTGACATGGACTTTGTCAGAAGATGAACTGCATCCTTCAGAAGACATCAATCCCTATTTTGTTGAAGAATATCACTGCAAACAAGCCAGTAACTAGAAAATATATTAGTTTATTTAACTTGACAAATGAAAATGTACCTTACTCAGAACCACATTAACATGATGGCTGGACTTTTAAAAAGTGTCCAAGAATATTAAGTGTATCTGATTCTAGCTGCAAAATAATGCATGGCATAGAAGATCTTTTAAGGCTGCATACATGAAGTTGTCCCCACTTGAGAATCATCAGCCTAAAACTCAATTCACTCAAACTGTGCTTTAATGAAACTTGAAATCTCTACACTTAGAAGCAACAGGATTTGCTGATTCAGAACTTTATTATTTTGTCTTTATGGAAGGTGAGCTACAGCCGAATTTTGGAGAGCCCTAGAGCTTCTTTAAAAATAAAGCTGCAAGCAGCCATGCATTAGAGGGACTGAACAAAAGACAATCTTAACTTTCAGATGAAGTAAAAGTTTATTTCCAGTCCTCCTTCTAATAGAATAAAATAAAACAGACTATTTCAGTTGGAAGGGACCTACAACAACCATTTAGTCCAACTGCCTGACCACTTCAGGGCTGACCAGAAGTTAAAGCATGTTGTTAAGGACATTGTCCAAATGCCTCTTAACCACCTCTCCAGGAAGCCTCTTCCAGTGTTTGACCACCCTCTCTGTAAAGAAATGCTTCCTCATGTCCAGTCTAAACTTCCCCTGGCACAGCTTTGAACCATTCCCAGGCGTCCTGGCACTGGGTACCAGGGAGAAGAGCTCAGCACCTCCCTCTCCACCCCCCCTCCTCAGGAAGCTGGAGAGAGCAACGAGGTCGCCCCTCAGCTTCTTTTTCTCCAAACTAGACAAGCCCCAAGTCCTTAGTCGCTCCTCATAGGACATGCCTTCCAGCCCTTTCACCAGCTTTGTTGCCCTCCTCTAGACACATTCAAGGACCTTCACAACCTTCTTAAACTGTGGGGCCCAGAACTGCACACAATACTCAAGGTGAATCCACAGCAACGCTGAATACAGCGGGCTGCTCACCTCTTTTGGCTGGCTGGTTATGCTGTATTTAATGCACCCCAGGATTGCTATAGTTCTCTGGCATAGTCAACAATGCCGCATCTTTTCCAAAGTCTGTACTTACTGGTAGTCTTCTGTGTGGCAGAACTCCTCCTTCCTAAGTCTTGCAAGGGCTGTTCCACCTTCTAGCCTTAGTGTTATTAACAAGGCCTCTTCCAAAACAAGCTTCATTGTTGTCTTGTGTTTACTGATTAAACCACGCACTTCCTATGCAGAAGAAAATTACTGTGTCATTTGTTCAGAGAAGCCCAGAGGGGGAACACCATCTAGCTCACACATATTCAAAAATAAATCCAAATCATGAAAACTTTGCTAGTGCCTACTCTACACTTGCAATTTTTGACTAGACATTAGCTATAATTTTTGACAAAATGGATCTAAAACGGATATTCGTCCAGGGAGAGCTGTGCTTACACGCAAAATTCTGGCCAATGTTCTCCTGACCCCATGCTTATTTAGCTGGAATAGTGATGTTTGATATGTGGTTTGGCATGACAAACAGCATTAGTGAGCCTCTTCTGGTCTAGTGACTGTGGTGAAAAACTGTCGTTAAGACTGGGATTTAGGCAAATATGATCACATTTTCTCACTCAAGCTAAAACTGTAAAATTCCTCTTACTGCTATAAATTCAGTTTGGTGCACTACAGAGTCAATCAGAAAGCATTTAATCTGCTAGACTAGTTGTTTCAAAAGCAAGTCTCTTTATTTGATGACAGAGAAATTTGAATCTGTTGTTTCAATCAAAACTTATTTGCACAGTATTGAGAGTTCTGTTGGTTGTTAGTGAGCTGAGTTTTGCAGAAAGACAATGGCCTCCTTGCAGTTTGTAATGAAGTGTTCCAGTTTCTACATTGACAAAACATGACAATAGGTAGACCTTCAGAAAGAGTCTAAAAGAATTTTTTTGGTGTCTTGAATTTAAAAGCACAACAAATAGTGATAGAACTCGCTATGAGTTATTCATAGAAAGTGCTAATCTGCAACGCTTTGGTTCTTCTGATGGTTTGAAACCAGCATAATTAAACTGGTATGATAATTTTAGTGTTACATCTATAAAGCCCATGTTTGGGCAAGAAGAGGATAAAACCAATTTCAACTTCAGGCACTTTCATTTTGGTACCAACTACACTCATATTTTGTGCTTTAGAAATTAGAATTTTTGATAACAAGTTAGGACAGGTCCACTGACTGCTGCAGAAAAGAAGAGAATACTGCACTCCTGTAGAGAACTTCAAGGTCAGACTCAAAGCTAGAATAAATCATGCTAGCTAAGAATCTAATGTGAGATACTCGTATTTGGGTTAGACCAAACTAGGAGTCACTAGTTACACCAAATCTCTCAAGATTAAAAATATTGCATCACACTGAATCAGATAAGGTTTAATATATCCAGAGACTACATACATGTTTTGACAACTCTGAGCAATGTTTTAACTTACCTGCATTGCTGTGTCCCAGTCAGGACTAAAATCATAATTCTTATTAATCAATACTAGGACACTGTGAATGGAATGAGGAATTGTGTTCTGATAGGGGTGACAAAATGCAGTTAGAGTAAATTCATTACTATGTATATCACACTCTCTTCCATTTTCTAAGGTGCTACAGAAAGAAGTTTCGCTGTCTAATTGTTACTCAGACTACAAACAAGAAGGCAACTTGGTTCACCTGAAGTGTCTGAGTACACAAACCTCAGCCCATACTAAAGGGCCAGGTAAATTCCATGATGCTAAAATAATTTCTACTAAAATTACTGCTAGCTTAAAAGCTAAATTAAGTTTTAAATAAATCTGCTTGTTCTAAAATAAAATTAATATTTATTAGTTCAAAGTACCTTAGAATGTCTTCTCTTGTAAGCTAATGCTGAATTTTTCAAATGTTTTGTAAGCTTATTTATATTAGATTCTGAGCTATATTGCTGCTAAGTGTTTTTAGAATGGAATTTTATTCCAAATATAGCACCAAATTGTGTCATCATTTCTGTGAGATCCCTTTTTTTTGAAACAAAAAAAATTAAAAAGATACTAAAATCTTGGACTGTTCTGTAGATGAAATGTTTTCCTGAAGTTGAACCTATACATTAATTTGTACCAGTTTTTCTTGAGCAGTGTTTCCTATCACAGCAGAGAGAAGATATTTCGAGCACTTTTAAAAATCTATCAGTTTGATGTTTAAGGATTGAAACAGCTCCTGCCATAGCAAATGGTTACACCTACTCTGTGGGATACAATGGAGTGCTTCCTAGGCATATGTGAGACTGATTTGTGCCCTGGGTGAGGACATGGCATAAGGCCACCTGCTATTGAGTGCATGACTTCAATAGGACATGACGAAGCCAGTGTAGGCTCAGCTACACTGAAGATCAGTTTTGTGAATTTTCTTCAAAATGTTTCCATAAGTTGCCTATTTTGTATTCTCAGAAAGGTCTTTTGAGGATATGCTTTCACCAGTGAACTGAAAACAACTCAATGTTTTTTATAAAACAGTAAAATTGCATTGCCCCACTCATATCCTCAAAACAGAACAAGCTTACTTCCAGTTCATCACACCTGCTGTAATTTCAGAGTCTTATGAATAAAGTTTTTTCCTCTTTCGATCCTTCCTGCATTACAGGACATTCTTAACACCAATTTGATCTGCTCTGATATTCTGTCACCTTCATCTAATACACCGAATTACTCCCATTTTCATACCTGACCACTAAAAATGCATTTCAATCTGTGTGGTTAGTTGACCTTGGCTGGCTGCGAGACCCCCACCCAGCCGCTCTCTCACTCCCCTTCCTCAACAGGGCAAGAGGGAGAAAATAAGATGGAAAAGCTTGTGGGTTGAGATAAAGACAAGGAGTACCATCACAGGCAAAACAGATTTGACTTGGGGAAAATTAATTTAATTTATTGACGATTAAAAATAGAGTAGGATGGTGAAAAACAAAGCCAAAACTAAAAACATCTTCTCCCACCCCCCCTCTTAGGCTCAACTTCACTCCTCTTTTCACAACTTTTCTACCTTCCCCCCAGCAGTGGCGCAGGGGCATGGGGAACGGGGGTTTGCGGTCAGTCCACAACAGTTTGCCTCTGCCACACCTTCTTCTTCACACTTTTCTCCTGCTCTAGTGTGGAACCTTTCCACAGTTCCATGGGCTGCAATTCTTCAAGAACCGCTCCAGCATGTGTCCTCTCCATAGGGTACAGTCCTTCAGGAACAGACTGCTCCAGCGTGGGACCCCCATGGGCCTCAGTTCCTGCCAGAAAACCTGTGCCTGCGTGGCCTCCTCTCCACAGGCCGCAGCTCCTGCCAGGAGCCTGCTCCAGGAGCGTGGGCTCTCCATGGGTTGCAGCTTTCTTTAGGGCACACCCACCTGCTCCACTGTGGGGTCCTGCACTGGCTGCGGAGAAACACCTTCTACACCATGGTCCTCCATGGGTTGCAGGGGAATCTCTGCTTGGACACTTGGAACACCTGCCCCTCCTTCTTCACTGACCTTGGTGTCTGCAGGATTGTTTCTCAACTATTTTTTTTCCCGCACTCCTCTCTGCTGTGCAGGGTTTTTTACCGTTTGTTGAATACATTATCACAGAGGTGCCACCAGTGTTGCTGATGGGCTCAGCTTAGGCCAGCAGCAGGTCCATCCTGGAGCTGGCTGGAACTGGCTCTGTCCAACATGGGGGCAGCTCCTGGTCTCTTCTTACAGTGGTCACCCCTTACAGTGGTCACCCCTGCAGCCCCCCTGCTACCAAAACCTTGCCTTGTAAACTCTATATAATCTGCACACAGGAAGTGCTGTAGCACAACAGGTCTGACAACAGGAAGTTACATGCNCTGCTCCTGCTGGCCACACCAGTGCTGATACAGGCCAGGATGCCGTTGGCCTTCTTGGCCACCTGGGCACGCTGCCGGCTCGTGTTCAGCCGCTGTCGACCAGATCTTACTTCCTATGCATGGGCAGCAGCCCCACGTGAGTAGCAGTGGCAGCCATGCACCTTGCCCTGAGTATTGCCTTGCACCTTCCTTTCCAGAATTTCTCCCCCAGGCATGCCTACCACCAGTCTCAAGCAGAAGTGATGCCTGTCCCAAGAATGACGAGGACAGGATGATGAGCTCTTGCGGACAATATTCTAGGAGACTGCGACTTAAAAGGGATATAGTGTGGCTGAATCCTACTGCAGAGAAGAGGAGGGAACTGTAGTAGCTGCAGTGTATCCCTAGTCACATCTGGAAAATATCCAGCTCTGAAGAATAGTAATTTTCCAAAGGAAATGTTTGGTTGTTGCACTACTGTTCACAGCAGAACAGCTGCTTTCTTTTCCAGGAAACAGTGGCAGGCAGGATTTGGCCAATGTGGTCTGTTGGACCACACAGATTTAGCCTTGTACATTTAAGACAAGACCACTAGCATTATAATTACAAGGAAGAAAAGAAATTCTCTGCATCCCTTTTATACAAAGGCTGTGCCAAGTTTAGAAGCACAGTAGTTCTACAGCACACCACAATACAATGTGAGTGAGTGGATATGGCATTCAGTTGCATTGCAGGTTTCATACTTGAAATACAACAGGTCTCTCCATTCTTCATTATCCGTCCCCTGCAAGGCTGTATAGTTATGTTCCCTTCAAAAATTAAACTAAAAGAAGTGGGTTTTTTCTTCCCCCCCCCCCGGCCCCCCCGACATAGGGAAAGAATAGATCTAAACATCAGTCAGAGTTTGTGCATCTGGACTTTTTTCATTTTGAAATTGAGTTTTTATATGGTTTTGCTAAAGATGAGACAACCTTCTTATCCTGCTAAGTTTCAGCATTAATGTGACTTTAAAAAGCTTTAAAAAAATCCTGAACTCTAAAACCAGAATTGACTATGAGAAACTAATTAGTTCCGTATTTTTTATTCCATTAGAACACCACCACATCTAAATGTATCATTTCTACTAAGTTCTGCATATATAAGTAATACAAACAACTATGTTTAGAAACGCACCAAAACAGTCTTTCTTAATTCAGTGCCTCTCCTCAAGGCATACCTGCCATATCTCCAAGGTATAATAAAGTACCTTATAAAACACTAAAATTATCTGAATAAAATAATTATTATAACAGGAGTGGTAATTTGTTTTTACTCAAACCCTTGCAAAGAGCGTAAAATGCTGATTTACTCAAGCAGACAGCAGAATTTTTTACAGGGCTATTCCTAATCCTCTAATGTCTGTTAAGGGTTCCAGTTTTGCATTGCATAGGCAACTATCTAGAGTGAAATAGTACATCGGTTAGCATCTGCTACTAGCAGGGAAAACTCCTGGGTTAATTCCAGAATGCTACTGCTTACTCGCAGAAGTTTAAAGTATTTACATGCAGGAGGAATTAAGACAAAACACTGTTTAAAGTAAAATGTATGGTAACAATATGGTTCCAAGGTCATTTTGTTGAGAAATAAGCTGTGATAATACTTGATAAGCTGTGATCATCTTGTGGCATTTGTTCAAGGAAAACTTCTACCTGGGGAAGCCTTGGGCAACAGGGAAGTCTTCAAGAATGATAGGTTGGTAAGCAAATTTCTCTGCTAGGGAATTTTGTCTCCTATGGATCTACTGAAGGATCTTTTAACCTCTCCTTATTCCCAGCAAGCTGAAAGCCCTGATCTCCACCATGTCAGGATTGTACTAGAGCAAGAGGAAACCCAAAGTTCTTGTTCCCTAGAGTTTTGGAGCTTACACTGCCATTCTGGTGTAAACTGCAATCTTAACAATTCTATCCTTAAGAACACACAACTGCAGGAAGTTATACTTCCACCTGAAGATGCTTTCCTACCTGCTGGTACAAGAGTTAGGAAAGGGGAGAGCAGAACCTGTTTTTTCTCCCCCATCTATTATTCATTTATGAGCTTTCTTTTGGTCACCTGACAGCGCTTTGAATACCGTTAATTTATTTATCCTTTATGTAAGAATATTTTAAAAATATTAAGTATTTCTAAAATATTTAAAATATTAGAATATTTTCAAGATCAGTAATATTTAAGATGGAGAGAATGGTGAACCCGAGACCTTGAATCAATTACAACACAAAGTCTTTTGCGTTGGTGGTTAGATGGCAAATGATGCTGGGAGATTTAAAAAAAA
>VZTQ01004107.1:80446-144117 GCA_013400755.1 Pelecanoides urinatrix | reverse complement strand
CCCCCCGCCTCCCCCTTAACCCTTTCCTCCTGGGATCCCCCAGTTGCCATTTCACGCCTCTCTCCCCTCCAGCCTTTACTCCTTTAAGAGGCCGTTACAGCCCCAATTAGCCACAGAGGGTGGGAATTACCCCCCTGGCCACTGATTTGCCCCTTCCAGCAGCTGAGCCCAGCCTGGGCTCCCCCCGAGCTTTCTGGGGGGGGGGGGCTGGAAGTCACCGCACCAGGACTTTGGCCTCTTTCTGTCCTATGGCCAGAGCAGCCGGTGCCCGGGGGTGTCTGCGGGGGCTGCGTGTGTGACCGGGGGCTGGGAACACACCTGGGCATGTTTTTGGCTGCTTTTGAGCCCATGGACCTTTTCATCTTCCCCACGCATCAGCCCCCGGGACCGGCACCCTTGTGCTTCAACCCCCCCAGTTCAGATGTGCTGAGAAATGCCGATAAATCCCCCTTTTTCAGTTTGGTTGCTCCATGCCTGCCCAGACCCCCCCACCGAGGACCTGAGACCCCCCCTAGACCCAAGGGACAGGGGGTCACTGTGGGTTTGCAGCTGCCCCATCCCCTGGGTGAAGAGTGGTGGAGGATGCTCCCCATTCGGGTGACGAAGGTGGGAGCAGGCACCCCTTGTCCCCACCACCCCATTTCCCCCAGTTCTACCCACGCAGCACCCCCAGCCCAGCGCAGCCTGTCCCCATGTCCCCATCCAGGGTCTTGCCCTGGCTCTGATGGGTTTCCAGGTCTCAGGAGCCTGTTCCTGCGGCGCGTGGCGGCCGGGCTGGCTGTCCTGCGCTCGCCTTACTGTGCTAAGCGCGTCTTGGTCCAGTTCGCTCTTCTCCCTAAAGCTCTTTAAAGTCACTGATCTGGTTAAACCTTAGCCATCGGTTTGTTTTGCCCTGCAGGTTAACGCGCCTAATTCCTGCCCGACTTATTCCTGACACCCAGCAGAGTCCCCATGCCCACGCGGGGCCAGGCACGGTCACATCGCACATCTCTCCCTGCTCTTGTCCTGCGTGATTTTGGCCACGGCAGCCCCACGTGGAGTGGGGTGCCGGGCAAATCCCTTGGTTGCCCCTGTCTCAGCCCCGGGGGATGAGTGGCAGCATGTGGCACGGGCAGGATGGTGCCCAGCATCCCCAGTTCAGCGCAGGCAGGAGCAGCCCTGGCAGCAAGATGCAGCTAGAGATGGGTGGGGGATGCTGCAGAGCTGGGGTGCAAAGCCATGCCATGGGGTCCATGCGAGCCTGATGGGTCCCCCAGCATGAGGCTGAGCTGCCGCCTCTCTCGGGGTCCTGCCCCATGCACCCCACTCCCCGGCAGAGCTGGGGTGCCTCTCCTCCCTGGCACGGCTGCCCCATGGCATCCCCCCGCAGACTTTCTGTTCTCGGGTTGGAAAAGAGCAGCAGAAAGTGGCTTGTTCAGCCTCATCCTCCCTCCCCAAATTTTTGGATGTTGAGAAAGGTTTTCTCCAGGCGTTTGAACCCTTTTTTTTAAGGGAATCATTTAAGGGAGATTGGGTAATTAACCCTGCTGCGTGCCAGCTTGGGGCTGTGGTTTCTCATGGCCTTTTTCCTTCCAGGAAGGCTGGGCTGGAGGAGGCCATTGGGCAACAGCCGGGGCAATCCGAGCCGTGATTTTCCAGGGTTCAAATATCTCTGCCTCTCACCTCCCACCCGGCCTTGGCTTAAGCGCCCCACAAGCCTCCCGTCACGGAGCAGCGTCTCTATTTTCAGCCCCGGCTGCCCTAATCCGATCACACGCCTCCGCCTGCGCCGCAGCCGGCTCCTTCCCGAAGCCCACAGGTGCTTGATGTCACCGACTTGGGCAGGATCCGGCCTCTCCTCCGAGGGCTGTGTCTGCAACGGGGGGGAGTTATCCTCCCACTGCTCCCGGGAGCTGATCCCGAGCATCCCAGGACACGCACGAGCCTCTTCCCTTCCCTTCCCAGGGTTTCCCTGCACCCACAGCAGCCAAATCGGCAGCAAGCCCTGGGAAGGGTGATGGAGAGAGGGCTGCACCCCAAAATAGCTGTAATAGCATGTGCAGCAAAGGGCAAGGTGCGGGTGAGCGGTTTCGCCTTGCTCACTGTCCCATCTCATGCTCGACAGGGCTGGGGGAGGTGGGAACAGATCCCCCCTGCACCCCATATATATATGTATATAAATATATATATCTAATTAAAAAAAAAACCCTTAAACCCAACACCCCACCCTGCAGCAGGGACGTACAGAGCAGAGACACCAAGGGAGACATCTCCCCCCAGCACGTTTCGTTCCGCTGTCCCTGCTAATCCTCAGCAATCCGACGTGACGGGAGACCTGTAACCTGATCACGGTTCATTAAGGGGTTTAAAGAGATTAATTGCCAAAAGCATCAGTTATTGCTTGCAGCTCCCTCCCCTCCCCCGCCTGCTGCTTCCCCCCGGGAGCACCCGGGGGTCCCTGGGCTCTGCACGCCGGGGGGTCCACGAGGATCTCCTCGAACTCCCGCGGGGTCTTTCCACCAGCAAAGCTCCTTTGGCAGAGCTAGAAACGGGGCGGGTTTTGGGGCTCAGCGATCCCAGCGCAGGGGTACGTGGTGCTGGTCCTGCTGCCCAGCCCCCGCGAAGGACCGAGCTCCTGGAGTCCCGTGAGTGTGCGACAGCAGAGCTGAGGGGCTTTGCCATGTCATGAGCATGGAAGGAAGGAGGGAAGGAAGGAAGGAATGTAGAGGAAAGAAAAACAACCCCCAGCCCTTCCTTCTCTTCCCTCTCCCACGTCTGCAGGTGTGGCGGACCTGCAGCACCAGCAAGCTCAGCGCCGTGCCGTGGGATGGCTGACACCAGGACATCCAGCCTCTTCGGATGGAAATAACCCCCGGGCAGGGTGCTGCGCCCACCACCCTGCGCAGGACCCCCGGGCACCAACACGGCATCGAGACCCAGTGACGTCCCCGGGCACCGCTGCCATGCGGCCGGGCTGACGCCGGGGACTATATCGGTCGGTGACAGGCAGGAAAGGAATCCGTGGAGGGAAGCCAAGCGCAGGCTCCTCTCGGCTCTCCCCGTCGCCTCTTATGGAGAGGAGCAGGAGGGAAGAGGGGCCGGGAGCAGCTCCCGTTATGGAGAAGCCCCGGGGAAGCCCTGGCTCGCACGGGCACCCCGCAGAGCCCCGGCAGCCTCCATCCGCCCCGGCAGGACACGGAGGGGGGGGAACATGCTTGGGACATGCCGTAATCCATGGGGACAGCCCCGAAGCTGCCCGGCCATGCCGGGACAGGGGGTCCTGCCCTCGCTGCGGCCGGTCAGGGGCGGTGGGTTCCCCCCGGGAGATGCACTAATCACCCCCAGGTTTTAGGTAGGTGCTGGGCACGCCGGGAGCTCCCTGGGCACGGGCAGAGGGACTCATTGCAGTAAAGGCCACGGTGATTTAAAAACCAGCGGGACCACGGGCACTGACACTTTTACTTTACAGCCGATGCCTCCTGGAGAGGAGGAAGAGGAGGAGGAGGAGGAAGAGCACTGGTGACTTGGCTGGGAGCAGCCAGGCCATTAACCTGGCCTCACCCCAGGGTTTTCTGTGTTCCTAATTAGCCCAATTAGCGCCAACCTGCCATGCTCGGGGGTTAGCCAGTCTCTGCCAAGGTGTGAGCAGAAGGACTGGCCATGGGTGCTGGGTGCCGCTGGGTGCTGGGTGCCGCTGGGTGCCCCAGCCTTCGCTGGGCCGGTGCATCAGCCTTCACCTCTGGCACGGGCTCACTCCCCAGTTCCCACATCGTTTCCAAGAAAAACCGGGTGGATGGGGAGCACGCCCGGCTGCGGTGAGGGAGCGGCATCGGGCCAGTGTGGGCGCAGGAGGGATTTCTCCCTCCTCAGCTGCCGTCAAGGACCGCAGGAGGGTCTGGCTTTATGAGTGGTAGGAAACGAGGTTTTAAGGTCCTGCAGCCACGGGGAAAAGCCTCAAGATGTGAACCATGGAGAGAATAAATAAACAGTGGATGGGAACCCCCCAACCACAGCGCTGCTGCCGCGGGGGCAAGGGGCCGGGGGTGGTTTGGGGTGGGCTGCGTGGCCACGTCGCAGCCAACGGCACCGGCGTCCGATGGGCGATGTCCCGCTGCGACAGCTCAGTGCTGCCACCGAGCAACATTGCTTAACTCCATACACGGAAAGATTTTGGGGTAGATTTGGGGTCTTTGGGAATCGCAGGAGCTTCGAGCATCTTCGGCACAGGCGGGGGAGCCAGGCACGGGTACAGCCCCTGAACCCTCCTGCCCTGGTGTCCGTCAGGGTTTTCCAGGGCCAGCCGAGAGCGCTGCCCCTTCGCTGGGGTGCAAATTAAAAACCTCTTTGTGCAAACCCACAGAGCGTAAAGAGATTGGAAACCTGGGCAGCTCAGCACCGGGACAGGTCAGCGCACGGCTGAACCCCGCCGGACCGAGTCCCCAGCTCCCCGGGAACCTCCCCCCTGGAGTCGGAGAAGCAAACGCCCCGGCTCTTTTCCACATGTTATTGCGCTGTGCAAATATTTGCTTTGGAAAGCGTTGCCTTGCCCCGAGCCCCACAGCCAAGGCCGGCCCTGGCAGGAGGGCTGTTCGCACCAGGCACCGAGGATGGATCCTGCTCAGATGCAAAACCGTGCTCTTTATTGAAGGGAAACAACCGGCCTGGAGCTGGCCTGGTGCTCCCGGGATGCTCCGTGGGGATTTGGGATCTTCTTCGGAGCTGGATGGGGAGATGCTGTCGCAGCGGAGCTTGTGGGCTCCGGTGAGGGGACCCTCCTCCTCCAGCCCTTCCTTGGCCACCTCCACAGCTGGGAAATCACCCAGGGAAGGGGGCAGCGGGGCCGGAGGGGAGGGCAGCACCCTGTCCCGCAGCACCCTCGGGTGCAGGGAGAGGCAACACAGGATGCTCAGAACCGTCGGGTGTCTGTGCCAGACTCAGAGCCCTCCCAAAATCCAAGGACATGCCCTGGGGATACACCTGCAGAGGGAAGAGCCCTGGGAAGGGCTGGGAAGCTGCTTGAAGGTCTGGGAGGGAAATCCCAGCCCTTTTTGTGCTCTTTTTTCAGCCTCCCCCCTTTGCTCTTAGAAATGCACTTCTGGCTGGGGGGCAGCAGCAGAGGTGTTTGCAGTGGGAGCCGGGCACGGCTGGGGGGCTTCAAGGCAGGAATTTGGGGCAGGGACCCCTGTGGTGACAACGTTTCTGGCTCTGCCCGCGCTCCCCAGCCCTGGCCTCCGCGCCGCCGGGAGCCGGACCAGCCCTCGGCGTCTGGGACACTGGCCTTTGTTTCGGAGAATAAAGTTAGTGCTGTTACTCAGCCTGTCGCTATTCCAGCAATTCCTGCCTCCACTTTTGCTCGGCAGCGGGGAAACATTCCTGCCTGGGGGCTGCCAAGAAAAATACGCACCGGAGGGACACGCAGGGACGGAGACCGGCAGCACCGTGGTGGCAGGGACGGTTGCAGGACCGCAGCTCCCCCGGGATGAGCATCGCACCCAGGCTGGGGAGTGGTGCCTGTTCTGCATCCCATTAGAGCCCAGTAACCCATCCCATCAACGTGACGGGTGGCTTGTGGTCCCTTGGGCGACCAAACAGCAACTGGAGGACATGAGGACAAGGTGTGTCACCTCCGGTGTGTCCCAGAGGTGAAGCGTTATCGCCGAGTGTCACCAGTTTCCATGGAAAGTTTTGCTGATGCCAGCAGGGCTCCCGTAGCCGCAGCCACATGGAGCCACGTTATTTTTCCTGCCCGCTTTCTGCCCTTTCCCTTGTGATAGGCAAAGCCAACAGCCCTTCCTCGGGGCCCCTTTGTCCCCGGGATCCTGCCACGTCCTTGTGCTGCTCCCCGGCTATCAGCCCCGGTGGAAAAAGGTCCCTGATAAACCCTTTTGAGGGGTAAAACAACCTCAAGCAAAAGCTGTGGCCTCTGCCAGCTCCCACGTGCCGGCTACCGACCCGCGAGCCCCTGGCTGCGGGGGGCTGTGGGCAGGGGCTGCGGGCAGGGGCTCTGCAAGGCTGGAGACGATGCTGTGGCTGCGCCGTGGGGGTTGCAGTGAAATCGTAGCCCGGCTTTGCTGGGAAAAAGGACATGGGAGCTTCGGGGGGCTGCGGTCTGCCAGGCTGGGGGGGCTCGGCCGCAGGCTGACTTGCCGCAGCGGAGCACATCCAGCCTGGCTGCGGCAATTCCTCTCTCAGTTCTGGCCGGTGCTGGTGGGAGGACAGGGGGGATGGAGCATTGAAACCGAAACCCACCAGCGGTGGGTGGCACCAGCACCCTCCTCCTGCACCCATCCCTTGCCCTGATGGAGAGATTCAGGTGCTGTCAACCCCCGTCCTGGCCAGCACCTCCTGCCCACTCCGGACTGGGCTCTGTGTCAGAGCAGGTCCTGCTCCATCCTTTTTTTGGGGATGATCCTCTCCCCTCCACTCCCTCCCACCCCAGGGAGATGCTGGCATTGCATCCTCACCCCCTGCTCTGTAAAACCCCGGAGAACAGACCCCTCCTGCCACATGCAGAGTCCTAAAACCCCCTGAAAATCCTTGCGAGCACCAAAACCCAAGAGTTTTAATTCAGCCGACCAAGGACTAAAGCAGAAAGCCCTGGGCAGCACACCCGCAGCTGGGGCTCCGCGCTACAATGCTCAACCTGGGAACAAAGGGAGGTTGGAGGCCGGGAACGTCCCTTCCCAGCCCCGGGGACATTAAATAAACCCCAAGAGACCATTCTCCCTTTGTCAGCCCCGCAGGTCACCCAAGGTTTGATCTACAGCCCAGCACGGCAGATGGAAAAATTCCCGGCAAGGGTTTTGGATCGAGTCCCTGCCGTTTTCTTCTGGCCGGGGAGTTGCCGGCAAAGCTGCTGGGATGCCACTTGCTGCAGTGCGAACCCCAAAAAGCCCTGCCCGTCCTTTCGAAGCCCCTCTGAAGTGGATCGTAGGGTTGTATTTTCCCCACTCCCCTTCTTTCTGAAAGCTTTTAAGCCCTCCTTACGTCTAAGAATAAAAGTTTGAAGTATGGCAGGTGAACCACTTTTGAGCTCAAAGCCTGAAAACACCCTAAATTTAAACCCAAGCTGCACTGTGGGTTCCCAGGGTCACAACCCTCCAAGCCCCCATCACCAGCTCTGCTTTCAGCCCAGGATTTTAGCCCAAATCCCTCCTTGCTGCCAAAATTTTGGTCAAGGTGAAGCTGTATTTCCACTGGAGAAGAGCTGCTTGGGAGAAAACCTCCAGCGCGGCAGCGCGGCACCCACCCTGGGGTGCCCATGGGGCTGAGCCCGGGACGTACGGGGACCCATCTGGGGGGGAAAACAGCCACATTATTTTCCTCCTACCGCCCTGGCCTGTTAAAGCAGCTGTAATATGCCCCAAAAAGCCAATTAAAAAGGTAAAAGGCTCACTTGGCCTTGCACAGCTGCAAGGTTGGCCCATCCCGAGTGAAGCAAAGGGCACAATATTCACACTCACCGCGGCTTATGCGCTTGAGGAACCCATCAGCTTAACCTTATAATTACATTATAACCCAAAGCTATTTTACTGTGGCTATCTGCCTCTCCTCGCTTCTTCCGATAACCCCAAAGTCATGGACCTAAATAACGCTAAATGGCTGTAATCTCCTGTATTGCGCGGAGCCGGCGCTGGGAGAAAGCGGCCAGGACACAAAGGTTGCTGTAATCTTGATCTACCTGAAGAACAGGACGCTGCAAGGGGAATTAATTCCCTGCTGTCTCGCTCTGCTCCGGCCGGGGCTGCCCACAGAGTCACCGGGGAGAAATTCAAATACCCAGAGCAAATAACCCGCCCTCGCTGCAGCTTTCCGGGTTTGGGGATTTTTTTTGGTGCTGTGCTGGTGCTGCATTGCTGGGTTTGGGCTCAGAGACACGGGGAGTTTCTGGGCTCACCTCATCCCACCGTGGGATGGAGCTGATGCTGGCAGCAGGGGACGTGCACAGCAGACGCTGCAAGGCAGGATCCGACCTCTCCAGCCCGCACAACCCCGCATGAGCCTCGCACGAGGTAGCCCCGGCACCGGGCTGTGCCACGCCGAGGTGCCAGCCCACCACGGACATGGGGGGTGAGGTGACGGTGGGGACCCACATCTCCTCCCCATCCCAATCCCCACGTGGGATCGCATGATCCTGAGCAGGATGCAGCCACACGCCTGTCCCAGCACACGCGTGTGCAGCTGGAGGGCTCGGTGCCGCTGGAAAATTCATCCCCGTTCCCAGGAGGGGAAAGGCTGGATTAGACCCCCCCAGCCTGGGGCCAAGGGAGCGGGCTGGGGCGCAGGGACAGCCGGGTCCTTATCTCGGCTGTCCTTATCACGGCTGGGGACGCGTGTCGACTGCCGGGCCGGGGCCGGGCACACGCTGACCACGCACAGCTCCGGCAGCGCCGGCCCCAGCCGCGTCGGCTGGAGAGGAGGAGTTGGGCATCACAAAGCACCGAGCGCCTCATCACCTCCTTTTTCCAGCCCGTGTCCTGCAAAGGGACAATTAGAAGGTCTTCCCTGGGTGTGACACATGGCGTGGGGACACCCAGAGCCACCCTGTCTGGTTTGGGAGGGTGATGTTCCCCCGACATCCCCACCCGATGCTGGCACCCGCTCCAGGCTGGCTGTCCTGCTGGCACGGGTGGCCCTGGCCCTGCCCTGCCTGTGACAGCAGGCTGGTGGCAGCCGCGTCCCCCGGCCCCTCCGGTGTGGCTGAAAAGGCAATTCCCACCGGGACGATGCAAGCTCCGGGCGCGGGTGGACGAGGTGCAGGCGGCATCTCTATCCGGATGGAGCCAGGGGTGCTGGTGGGTGCTGGCGGTGCACAGCCCCAAGGGTGCGACGGGCTCAGCCGGGCTCCACGTCCCTTCCCGATGCCCAGCCACCTCCTGGCACCCCTTTACGCCAGGCAGGGTGGCCGGCTGAACCAGCCCTGACGTTTCAGACACCCCCCAAGCTCCAGCGTGACCTGGAGCCGTGGCTCAGGGCAGCCCCAGGTGCTCCCACCAGCACCCTCTCCATCAGTATTTCAACTTGAAATAATTATCCGGCGCTCACACAGCTGCTCCTGCCTAAACGGACCTCTCCAGCCTTCCCGACGGATCTGCCCGGCGTATTGACACACCTGCGCAGAAGCCCCAGGAAAGCCTGGCCGAGGGCACGGCTGCGCTGGGGGAGACCCTGGGGAGCGTCAGGCCACGCTGGTCTCCCCCCTCGCCTCATCCCGCAGCCAAGTCCTCCTTGGAAATGGCCCCGAGAGCGCTGGGCTAGCCCAGCCACGCACGGCTTATCGAGCTGGACCGGCTCCCAGCCACCCAGCCAAGATCAGGCAGGGTCAGGCTCTGCCCCCGGCTGGAAGGGAACCCCCTTTTCGTGCACCCCGGACCCGGCTCCCCCCCATCCCGATGCTCTCCCCAGCCCGGGTGCTCTCCCTGCACGGGCAGGGCTACATTACACCACCTCCTTTCACCCCATTAATCCATCGAGACTCAGCGGAGCGGCTGTCGGGCAGCGGCGCGGGTTGCAGACGGGCAGGCGAGCAGCCGGTGTGGGGAGTGACGGTGGGTTTTCGTGCTGCCCAAGGGTGTCTCAGCATCCTCCTCTTCCACAGGAGCGGTGATGGAGCCAACCCAGCCAGGCAGCCGGCGCGGGGAGGTTTGCGTGTCCCACGGCGCGGGGCATGGCAGGGCTCCTTCCCTTCCCATAAGACAGGAGGCAGGAGAAGGGTCAGGATACCGGCAGAGCCCGGCACGGTTTCCCTTCTAAGCAGATGTGCCACATCTGGAAGTCACTGGCAAAGCTGGACTTGGATCCGAGTCCTGTTACAGGCGTGTTCAGACTCCGGGGCAGCGATGCCGGAGCGCAGCCCGCTCTCCGCTCGCCGAGGGCCGTCCCGGCACCGGGTGCAGGAGCCGGCGTGCGAAGGGACGGGCTCGGCAGCGAGCAGGCTCCTTTCAGGAGGCTGCAGGGAGGAGCGGGCTCCTGCTACATGGCTCCACCAAGGAGCAAACCTTGGGCAGACGATTAAGCTTTATCCCAAAGCAGCCCGGAAGGCAAACGCAGGCAGCTGCCGGCCTGCAGTTAGAACAGAGAGAAAAAGACCAACCCAACCCAACCCCTTTGATCCCGCAGCCCTCGGTGGCACGAACCGGTGGCTGGGGGAAGCCCTGCGGCCACCTCGGCAGCTTGCTGGGCTCCCCAGCCCCACGCGGGGCCGGTGGTGCCTTTGCTGAGGTTTGGGGGACCAGGGGAGCAGTGAAGACCCCCGAGAAGACAGGAGGAAAGGGAACGAGGCAGCAGCCACTGATGGGGCTAATGAGAGGGTGGATTTCCTCAATTATAGGATAACGCCGGTAATCCCGGCTTTCGAAGGTTTAGGCGAGTGACAACTGCTGCGGGATGAGCCTGCCTTCCTCCCACCCACGCCACGGCCGAGGAGCCTGGCGCTTTCGCTGTGCCGTGAATCGGGGAGCGGAGCAGCTCCCCGCCTGCCTGCAAACACAAGCCCCGGCATCCAAATGCCCTGCAGCACCCTCGCCTCCCCTAAAAACCACCAACTGCCCCGGGGGAGGTGGACCCTCCAGTCCAGCCCATCGTGGCAGCTCCTGGCCACCGGCACGCTCGAGCCGGCAGCGTTTGCCGTCACCTCTCCCGGAGGCAGGAGCCGGCTCTTCCCGGCTGCCGGTGGGTTTTGCACTTACCTGGGGCTGTGGGGAGCTGCCGGGGCTGCCAGGGGCTGCCTGTGCTGGCAGGGAAGAGCAGCCAGCCCTGGGAGCCGCGTGCATCCCGGTTTATCCGGGAGTCACTGCGCTGTGGGGGGGGAATTTCCTTTATTCCGGCCAAAAAGACGCTGTCCCTATGGCTGGGGCAGCAGGACGGCAGCGAGGGGGGCACTCGTGGAGCCAGGTCAGACCCGCTGCTCTTCTCTCGGGGTATCTGGTTTCTTCCGCAGGGCAGGTTTCACGCAGGTGGGGAGAAACCCTATTTGAAACCTTGTTTTCCCCCGCTGCCAGCCCCTCCGGTCCTCCCCAAAAGCCCTGAACATCTCTTTTATTCTCCCCATCCCAAAGAGTGAAGAAAGAGATGCTTGCAGATAAGAAACTGGAGGGATGGCCAAGAGATGGGGCTCGGTTTTGGCACGGGATAAACCACGTTCATCCAGCCCGGAGCCGGCTGGAAAACAGAGCTCGTCCCCGCAGTCTCTCCTGGCTGACCTGCGCAGCCCAGGATGGCCTGGGGGCGGATGGGTTGAGGTTGGAGCCTGCTTGGATAAAACAAATCATCAACTAAATAACTACCGGGCAATTATTGCTATTAGCAATGCCAACCGTCTCCAATTCCCTGGGCATTAATGGGAAGTGGAGGGTACCCGGCCCCTCCCAGGGTTAGGTCACCCGTGACGTGGGATGGCGGTGAGGATGTGCTTACTCACGTCGCCCTGCGCCCTCCGTCACGAGCAGCCCGGCAGCACCCGCTGAGCACGAGCCGGAATAGCAGCATCCAGCCCCAAATGAGCAGGTTGGGTTCAAAGGCCGCCCGCTTTGGGAGGGCACGTTACAAAACCCCCGAGCTGCTGGTGGGTAGGAGCAACCCCGAAGCTGCGCAGAAGGACAGACGTGCTCCGCAGTCCCTCGCAGGTGGTTGTCACCATAGGGAAGGGCTGCACCCCTCCCGCCTCCCCACCACCCGCAATTAGGGGGTTGGGTTTTTTTAGCCTTCCTGGGATGGCAGAGCTGCTCGTGATCTGGACTAAAACACCCCCGGGCAGATGATGATCCTTTCAGGGACCGATTCCTCCTGAGCCCCGTTGCGGCAGTGAGAAAACCCCTCTGCAAAGGGGGGATTCCACCCTGGATGCTCAGCCTTTGCCATCGGAGTACGCAGGGACCGTCTTAGGGCTGCAGAGGAGGAGGAGCAGGGGAAGAAACTGGCTTAACTCGTTACACTGGTGATATTTGAAAAGGGTGGTTAGTAAGTGGCATGTTAACATTATGTCCAGTCTTTAAGGAATGCATCCAGGATTCATTAGGGGAGCAGTAGTTAGGTGAGTCACACTGCGGACATGCGGATTTAACCGGGATTTCAAGCCCAAGCGACCTGTAATTGCATATTAGTAGAGGGATGCTTAAAGTAATCAGCTGTTCCAGCCACGCCGGCCCGGTGGCTACGGGGGGGGGGAAGGGAGGAGGGCTGGAGGGGTGTCGTGCAGCCAGCCCCTCCTTGGATTACAAGGTAAAAATATAGGCCACGCAAACACCCCGGGGAACGTGCTGCTTGGTGGCTTTTCCTTTGAAGGCAGGGTGACACTGCTCTTGCTGAAGCTGGGGTTTGATAGTGGCAAGATAAGGAGGGTAAATATGCTGTGGTGGCAGGAAAGGGCAACGAGCCCCAAAGAGCCGGCCCCGCACAGAGCTACCCCGAAAAGAGACGTCCCCATCCCTCACCAAAGAGAAACCTCCTGGCCAGGAAGGAGAGGTGGCAACTCTCCATCCTTCAACGACGACACCCTGGAAAAATGATGTGAGCTCTTAGGAGTGAAAATGCATGTTCTCGCTTGTACGGGGTGAGAGATAACATATTACACATCGTCCTGCGCCTCCCCTGGCACCGCTCCAGCCTAATGCCTGGCTCCAAAACCACGGTCCCACCTACAAGTTCTCTTCTCTCCTAGAAATGCCATTATTTCCCCTCGGCATCGCCGAAGGGTCGTGCGGTGGGGTGGGGTAGGGAGGGTGCAAGGACACCCCGTCTCCGGTGCATCTCACGGCTCGGTTGTGCAACGGCTCAAGGCTGCCGATGGATCTTTTTTGCCTTCTTTCCTAAGAAAACATGACGTTGCGACGGTTGTCAGTCATTCTCCTTATTAACTCGGGATGCCAGCAGATGATTTCGATCGAATTTGTCAGAGTCATCAAGTTTCTACAAGCTGAAATGGGTGGCCGGGCACTGGGATCCACCCAGACGAGGGAGCAGCAGAACGACCGCAGCTCGGCACACATGCGGCTCTCACCGGCTACGGCCGCGGCTCGCTCCACCAAAGCCGGAGCTGCAGGAAAAGAAGGAGCAGGGAAGAGCAGGCACGGAGCCGGCCTTGGCTTTCACAGAAGCACGTGGGGGTTTTGGGGAGCTGGATTGCTGTCCTAGGTGGAGCGGCGTGAGCCGATCTCTTCTGGCAATGGCTCGGGAGGGAAGGGAACGCCTGAGCTTCCAATTTGAGGCTGGATGCAAGAAGTCAGAGGTGGGGGAAGGTGGTTGACCCAGGGGATTCATGGTGCTGCCTCCCTGCCAGCAAACTGCATTTGGAGCTGAACAGTGCAAATGCCCCATGCACAGGACAAAAAAAACCCCCAAAAAAGCCTTTTAACGCTCCTCCGCCTCCAAACCAGCTCTAACACGAGCTGCAATCCTATTTGTCACACAAGAGCCTAAACCAGAACCTCCAGCAGATAAGATAGGAGGGTTCAATGACAGAGCACAAGTTCCACGCCGCACGTTTCTCACTATCAGCCTTCACCCGCCAAGGCTCAGCCGCTCCCCGGCCTCGGGACCGTGGCAAAGGGAACCAAATTTGTGCCATCCTCCGGCAGCTCAGCTCCGTCCCAACCCCGCTGCCACGGCCCCGCCGGGAGCAAACTGCCCTCCCGGTATGTCCATATCAATGAAGCATTTGTCTCGTGCTTGGCACCAGGCGTCAGAGCACAAGGGTCCGTGTGCTGGATCGCCTAAACACAGCTATAAATGGAAAGAGGAGCCGCACAGACAGACTGTTCTCTCATTCTGCATGATCTCAAATAGCAGAGTTAACACCCGCGCTGCCCGAGCGGCTACCGAGGAGGAGGGCAGGCGGGTAGAAGCGCTGGTGTAGAAAAATTAGAGAGACTGAGATGCAATTTGAATGCCACGCTGGGTCTAGCTACCCGCCTGCGGATGGATGGTGCCACCCTCGGCATTGAGCCGACAGATTAAGGACAGCTGAAAGCAGGAAGGTTGGAGCAAGATGCTTCTTGCATTCTGGAGATTCAAGACAAATTCCTCTCGTTTCAGTGATTTTGGAGCTCAGCCAGATGTCCTTCCAGGAGAAAAAGCTGCTGTGGGCAGGTCTGCAGATGTAAACCCTGCATCGCAAGCCCTGGAAATGATCTGGCTGATACAACACTGAGTATTTTTGGATGTATCAAGGCATCGATCACGCAGCAGCCCTTTGCAGAGGTGCTGCAGGGCACATGCACCGCCGTGCTCGCACGCAGACTGCAGCGTGGGCTTCTCCGCTCCCGGCTTCAGTCATCTGAGCTGGGCACCGCCAGTATAACCCAGACTGGTCTGCCACGGGCGTAACACCAGTGGTCTAAAAATAGGGACTCGCTGGGGCAGAGCCACAGCCACCCCAACACACGCCTTTCCTAGGAGCAAAGCTCTAGAGCCGAGGCTGACAGAAGGGCCCGGGCACCCAGCGCACACCAACACACCCATCACTAGAGTCCAAATCTCATCCACCAGATACTCGGGCACATCCCGACTTGTCCATCACCCTCTCTTCAAAGAGAAAAATAATGACAGACTACAGGCTGTGAGAAAAATATATGGGTGGGTTTTTTTTTTTTATTTGACAATTAACAAAAGAGGGATCCAAATTTCAGTTGTAAACATTGATAGCTCCTTTCTGATCACAACTAGTACTTTCCACGAACATCCTTTTGTCTAGTTTGATCCGCTCCAACAATGACAAGCCGTCTCTGTCAGGGCTTTTGCTGCTCTGCTCAGGGATACAAACCCAGAGGCAGCTTATTCACCAGAGCATCAGCCGCCACCGGCAGGACCGACCACTGGCACCGAGAAGACAAACTACAGATATTTTAGAGCCACTCCGTTACACAAGATGCTCAGGGAAGGCAGGAGCTTTGTGCTCCCGCATACCAGCAAGAGGCAAGCACCCCATCTCACTGCCAACAGGTTTAGAGAGAAATCAGCCCTGCAAGAGCAGAGTCCTGCTGAGCAGGCGACAGGGACACGGTCTTACATAGCACCAGCCCAGCAAGAACAACCCAGGCGTGTTGTCAGAGGGAAGCTTGGCCCCGGACCGTAGAAATCTGGAGATGCAGAGTCAGCAAGTTTGTCCCAAATTGGGTCTGGCATGTTGTCAGTTCCATTATTGCAGTGGAACCAGAACTGCCTGTAGCTTGACAAGGGGAAGTGAAACTTCATCTTAGGCTGGAGGGCAGCCAGAGCTGGAGGAGCTTGCACCCAGCTACAGGCAGCCAGCTTCCAGCCATCACACGGGAATCTGGCCCGAACATCAGCGGATCCAAGATTTTCTGGGAGATAAACCTTTCAGAGCCTCTCACCCTCCCCTCTCCAAGAGGAACCACTCTGCAGGTGGGTCAGCTACACAAAATAAGCAAGTCTTAATTAATCAAGCAACCTTTTGCTGTTCATGACCATCAGCAGATGAGAATGAAGTCGTGGACAGCCAGCAGCAGCAGCTTGTCCCCCCAAGACAAGGGACCCGAGATCACCACCAACACCGAGCAGGCTGCCGCCTCGGGCCACCCTCCCCCACCAGCAACTTGAGGAGCCACCAGGAAAAGGGAAGATGCCCAAGACTAAAGAACAGAGTTATAAATAGAAACCTCCCTCAGCCGCCGGAGTGACCTGCCAACAGCTACACGCTTCCCAGGCTCCGTAGCTGCTTTGGTTTGAGGGACTAAGCAGCCTGACGTACAAGTAGCATTGGGCCAGGTCCAGAACCAGGATCTAGCTCGCTCCTCGAGGCGACCAGTTGGTTCCGAGCCTGGTTCTCAGTGGGAGCAGGGTCAGCCATCTCAACACCACGCTACCCGGATGGACAAGCAAATAAAAAAAATCCAACAAATTTGAATACACTGTATTTATTTGTAACAGATTCTAAAGAATCTAGTGAGTCTATGTCAAGCCCATCGCATGACAAGTGATACAGGTGTAGGAAAAAAACATTTAAAACAAAATCAAGTGCCATTCAAGCTACTGGAATCGTCCAATTGCCCCCTCACAGGAGGCAGCACAGTATCACTGCAAGGTCTAGAAAAATTCAGATTCAACCCATTCACAAGAGTCCCACCACACACACTCCGTAAATCAAAAGTGCAATCTCAACGTAAATTGCCCTGTCGAGCTGTTGGCTGTAGGGAATCTTTTCGACATCTTAACGGGAAGGAGGGAATCTCAGTTTAGTGCGTCTATGTGTCTGGGGGTGGAGGGTAAGCAGCCTGTAAAAAGAGCATGCTACATGTCATCTATGTTCATCTGAAGTTTAAAATGCAAGAAAAAAAATCTTCCCTTGAAGCCACGAAGGTGGCATACTTAGGATCTCAAAAGCAGCCCTTGAACCGCTTTTACCTTGCACTGGAAAATCTCAAGCTCCCACCACAGGGATTAGGCTCTGGGCACCAGGGAGTTACCAGGCTGTGGCAGAGTCCACAGGCCAGCCTTGGCCATGAAGGCAAAGCTGTTCTACAGGAAGGCAGTTAAACCCGTAATAACTACATTGTTAGTGACACTTCCTCAGCTCTGACTGGATAGGAAGCAAAGCTGGACCATTTTCAAATTGGTTAGTTCATGTTAAGAGCCCCCAAATCACTCCCACCCCCACCCCTTACGCCCACTCCACATCGCCCCTACCCCAAAAAAGGTAGCAATCTGGCTATACACATTCCAAGGATCTAGTCTTTATTAGAGCATTCAATCTGCCCAGCTATTACAGTTTTGTCACAAAAACAAACAAAAAAAAGTTAAAGATACTCAAGTATGTCAGCCTCGGAGGAAGCACCATGAAATCACGGTGTTCCCAGAGCAGCATCTCTAGGGAGCGCCTGCTTGCTCGCCCACCTCTCCATCCGTGCATAGTTAAGTCTGAGATGATGTTTCACGAGAACGGGCACGGCAATCCAGGCACCTCAGTGAAAGACCGTTTGTGCTCTAGACACCCAACAACTTCAAAGCCACGTTTGACTGAGAGAGCCAAACCCTCAAGACACAAGAGGGTTTGTTTAGAGAAGACATACTTTTTCCTAAGGCCAACTGACTTTTGCACAACCTCCCCCCCCCAAGCTCCATTTCTAGCTAGAGAATGAATTTCAAATGCTATCAGTGGCTCACACATGGAATCACGTAGCTGGAAACAGGCTGCTTTTGAAGATAGGACCTGCCCGAGGGCAGAGGGAAGATCTCCAGCTGTAGGAGGTTAGAGTCTGGAAGAGGTTTGCCTATCTCCTAGAAGGACACAGGCTCCAGCCCCCATCACAGCAACAGTTGGAGATAACTGACTAGTGAACTAGTTGGTTTGTGCTTCAAAGGACAAGCCTCATCTTCCCAGATAACCCAGCTGGCCTCCGGCTTTGTGCATTAAAACCACACTTGCATGCCAAAAAAAAAAGCAGCATTTCAAATTCCCCTAGAAAATACACTATTAGGTACAGCAGCCTGGGGTAGGCTCCTGGACAGATCTTCTGCCTCATCGTTTATGTACATGATTACATTTTGGCACTGCAGACTCGGGAGCTTGAGAAAATTCATCGCTAGGTCCCTGCTGCCTTTTCTCCAGAAAGCTCTGCACAGCATTTTCCACCATGCACTCCCCTCCCCACCCAGTGTCCCCAGTTTTAGGCATTTACACGTAGTCATTCAAAGCCCAGCCCTGTTTATGCAATTCCACTTTGACAGCTATTTGCTACAGCTGGTCCTTCACAGGCAGCAAGCCATGCCAAAAAAACCTCAGCGACATGTAACCTGCAACCCCATTCTTGCTTCAGCGAGGTTACCAGAAATGATCTTACGACCCTCCCCCCCGGCAACAGAAACATTTTCCTCTTTGGACATCCCCACTCAAGCTCTTGGGATGTCAGCCCCTGCAAAAAAAAAAAATAAGGTTTACAGTACAGTTGTGTTTATATTGTTACAGGCACTTAAACAGGATTCTTTGGTCCTTCAAAGGAATTAGCCACTCTGGCTTCTATCTTCAGAAACCACAAGTCTGCACACCCATAACACCTCCCGCACTAAAAAAAAACCACCAATTCAGATCCATTTTCAGGGCAGTGCAGCTCTACCTTAGCGTAATTCTACAGTCTCCCCTCACACACCCCCACCTTCCCCCATCGCCTCCAGAATTCAATAAGCGATCGAGTCTTCCTGTAAACGTCCAAGTCATCTAATTTCCATAACACTGCACTTCCCATCACAGTGTACAGCAGACAGGCCTCGTTCCAACAACCCCAGGAACAAGACGCTCAAGCAAGAGTCCAGGAAGTTTCTTTTTGTTGCAGTTCTAGAAAGGTCTTTTTTCTTTTTGTCTCCTCCACCCCCCCCCCACCCCTCCTCACTCCCCAAGGCAAGGAAATACCTTGGAGGACAGACCCTGAAGTTTGTCCTGGCTCAGTTACAGGGAAGCCACGTTGGGTAAGACTGATTGCAAGGCAGGAAGGGCTGCACGTGGGTGACATAGTAGTTGAAGTTTATTTCACTGACATAAGGAGCTGGCTGGTAGTAGCAGGTAACGTTTGTGACCGTGGGGATGATGTTCTGCTCAGCCAGGACTCTCACAGCCAGCATGGCAATGAGGTTCAGGGTCTGCCTCCTTTCGTGTCCCATAAGGCAGACTGTGCTCTCATTGACCACCCTGTGGAGGGTCATCAAATAGTCATATCTTTTGCTCTCCATCCCAACAAAGTGGCTCTGGAGGTAACACTCCAGCTTCCTCTGCTGCTCACCGATGTCAGAGAAGTCTATGAAAAACCTGGAGCACATGTATCTCTGTAGTGCCTTCATATCCACTTCCGACTTGGGCTTAAACCCCCTCACCAAGAGGTTGCAGTATTTCAGAAGCCCCCCACCTCTGATCTCCTCCGGGTTCCTCGTGGCGATGACCCTGTTCCGGAGATGGTCCATTGCCTCCTCGAAGTCCCCGTACATGCTCTCCCCAGTGACCGTGGGGTGGAAGTTCTCAGCCATGGGGTTCTCTGAACACTCCCCAAACAGCAGAAGCGAATCCAGGATGATCTGGAAGGAGTCCACGCTGAACTCAAACTGCCGTCTGAGAGAGTCCACGAATTTGAGTTCCACGTTCTTCCCGCTGTTGTTGGAGAGCGATATGAGGCTCCAGCGGTCGGTTTCGTTGCATACCTTCACAAGCTTCTGCACGTACGCCTCCTTCAGAGTCATGGGGGTGATCTTGTCTTTGTTGACACCTTCTGGGAGGAAGTCAAGAAGGCAGTCCATGACCACATCTTTAACAAGCTGGAAGACATCTTCGGTCTTCAGATCTACACCAAAGATGAGATCTAGGTCTTTGTACCCCAAGCCACTGTCTTGATGTAGAACATGACTAGCTGCTGAGCCATTCAACCTTACATTATGGACTGCGATTCCTTTCTTCTCCAGGCGACTACGGACAACCTGAGATATAAAGAGAGTCAGTGAGAAGCAAGAAAGCATTCTTGGAGCAGCCTGGTTACAGCAGCAGGATTCATTCCCTGCGTTTATATGGGTCACTCCAGTGCAAGACAGTGAAATAAAAAGCTAATCCATCAGAAATAGGTCACTTTGGAAAGCATCCAGAGTCTTGCCAGCAGCTAGGGGTGGCTCTCCTTTACTTATTCCCTTGCATTAGAGGGCTCTTACTGCACATGAACAGCTGTTTCTGCTTCCAGTAGAGCTGTTTGCTCTTCCCTTCCTTCCCCGCACCGAAGCGGAGAGGTTATCTGATCCTGTTCTTGGGGTGGTCTCTGCCCCTTCGTGCCCCCATGGTTGCAGCCAGCCTTTCCAGCCATCAAGCTAAGACCAGCCGATCCAAAAAGGACTCCAAATACAAGGCGGCAGCACAGTCTGCAGCAGTCCTTGTTGATTTAATCAGAGTGGCTCAGTCCTTTTAGCCATCCCCTTTGCCTGTCAAGATTCATTAAAGGCAAATCAAGATGCCAGAACTGCTCAAAAGCCCCAGCCAGGCGTATGCAAGTTCATGTCCTAACTAGTAAGTGTATCCTAACAATTTCCAGTGTGTCAGAGCTTCACGCTGAACTTGGCATGCTATCAAGCACAAGAGGCAGCTTTCATCTTACGGGTGTTACTCCAGTGATTTTAATGCTGCCTGCTCAGTCCTGGCACACCCACCGGTACCTCCAAAGCTTTGTTCATTTAGAGCAAAGCTGAATCACTTGCCCGATTACTTAACATGCAGGAGGCTGAAATAACCCCAAGACCATAAAATAAACTATCTGGACACCAGCTTATAATTTGAGTTTAACTGAGCACAAAGATCCCAGGAAGATTAAGTTCACATCTTCCACCAGAAGCTCTTCCCATCTCTCATCCTGCTTTCATGTTTCTCTAGCAATTACCCACCATCCTGTGAGTCCCAGCTAGCCAGCCTGCTCACCCGGTGCTCGAAGCAAGGCTAAAGCTTGAAAGAGCCAAAGCCTGGGACACGAATGGACAAATTACATCACTAGAAGCCAGTTTGACTGGGCTTCTCAGCCCTGCAAGGCTGTTCTAGTTCAAGAGAGGCACCACCAAAATTCAGAATTTTATCAGAGGGGCCAAAACCCCTGCTTGGTTGACATGGCCCTGAGCAGAGAGTTCTGGGGACACCAGAGCATTGCAGGTTCAGTGAGCCTCAGCAGCTGTAGAACTGCCCCTGCACAGGTTTGGTTTCGAAGAAACAATACATAAAGGTGAAGGACTGCAGTATGCAACTCTTCGCATGTCGCAGACCTCTTGGTGACCAAGCTAAGAGGCCACACCAGCGAGCTTCTGCTGCCCCAGGGAGCCCTTGTGAACAGAAGACCTCTCAGTACAAACTGATGAATGTTTTTAAACTTGGAGGTCGTTAAATCTCATGATGCAGCTTCTCTGCTGGTGGTTCCCCTATTTCTCCCTGACATGAGCCACTGCTGCTGAGGCTAGAAATGTGCCCGGGCTCCTTGCCAACCGAATGGTGACAGTCACATGTTAACAACAGTTAACCATCGGATGGCTATTCACCATCGGAAGTCCTAAGTCCCCACCAGCACATCCAATCCAGCCATGAATGCAGTGTTCTTAAAGGCAGACAGTCTGAAAACTGAATTTACTCCTAAAAAGAGGCACCGGGTTATTCCCCCTTACAGAACAAATATCAGGCAGTCGATCCAAGGGAGTTCCTGGCGTGCAGTTGTTGCCAACTGATCAGTCACTGGAGTCACTCACCCGAGGCACGGCTCCAGCGCTACTTGTGGAGTTAAGAGTTTTGTGCTATTAGGCTTAGAGAGACAAGATATAGGTCACAAAAGTGTTAAATGCAGAGCTAGGACCAGTGCTTGGAGAAGATCTCATTCCAGATTAATTTCCTAGCCCCAAAGAACAACCGCTTAACCCCTTTCTGGGCACAGCTCAGGACCTGCAGCATTTCAGACCTGTAAGCTTCAGGCGTACTGGAGCTGCCCAGGTTTACAGGTCTGCCCATGTGAGATGTATTCAGAAAAGGAGGGGAAAAAAATCCAACTGCTTAAGTCAGTTTTGTCCCAAATCACCCAAAAAAGCTCCAACCTGCAGAGAACCTTGCCATTTCCCCGAGGACAGCAGGCTTCAGCCTACCAGTCTCAACCTGAAGCGCATCTCCCCAGCTGCAGCCAGTGGGTTCAGGTATGCGTTTTCCCCAGAGGGTTGGATATTTAGAGGGTTAGGCAGCTGCTGACCTGCTTCCCAAAACAGCACCTCACGTTACGTGTGGTTCAGATAATTGACTCTGACAGCCAGGCGCGAGCAAACCCTGCCTGCGTCCTGACCTGCCGCTTCCCACCTCCCACAACAACAAGAGCATGCAATAAATAACTGCCTTTTAGGTTACTTGTTTCAGATTAGTCAGCCCTAAATACAGGGTCTGCCAGCGCGGTTGGTCAGAATTACAGCCCTCAGTTATTCAGTGTTTGAAGTTGCTAGTGGCAACATCCTTTTCAGCAGCTCCGACACCAAATCACTTCAGTTTTGCGGAACTAAACAGTAATAATGGTGGAACATTTGATGCTGCACTGTACGGGGCTTTTGACAGCGCCAGGCTTTTGACAGCACCGGGCTTTGCTGGCATCGCACAACCCAAGGGCAGCGTCCTGACAGTAGCTCTCATTTGTCATTCAGTTTAAAGCTTTAGCAGTCAAGATTTAGCACTTCTGCCCTCAACAGATGCAGCAGAAACTCGAGGAATTTGAAATCAGCTGAGGCTTTCATACAGCGGAATGTCTTTCAAATGTCACCTTTCCATTTTCCAGGCTTAAGTAGAAATATTTCTGAAGCAGCTGAGGCTTCAAAATGCTAGTGATTAGTTTATTGTGAAAGCCAGTTTGGTTTTAGCTTTGTGAATAGCTTTTTTAATTAGAAGCTAACATGCCTGATTTTACATTTGATGAGTCATTACTGAGGAATGAAGTTGCCTCCCAAACATGAATATGCATCAGCTTATTTGAACTACATTGTTAGTTTAATATTAAACACAGTTATTACTTTATGGTTAAACTAACAGGAACTCTTTAACAAGATGAAGACTTGGGCAGACTCTGGAGGATAGTCAGTGTGACAAGAATCAAAGGACACTGACATTTGATCTAGCATTTAAATTAATAACCGCCTCTTACAACGCACAAGCCCAACATGTCCACCAGCACGAAGCCATTTCGTGGAAGCAGCTCCAAGAAACCACTTCGCCTTGGCCACCCACATTTCGCAGCTCTTAGGGCACCAAACCAACTCAAAAGGAGGAAGAACACGGGATGGGAGGAAGCCAAATGGAATCCACGCCACAACCTGCAGCAGCTCCAGGCATCAGGCGTGAATTTTAAACGCGTGTGATTTTCCGGACAAGGCTGTTTCCAGCAGGGTCCCTTCCAGCTTTAGACACTTCTGCCATGACTGCTGGCAGGACGGAGGCACGCAGCAGCCAGCCCCACCGAGACCTCCAGGACCGAGAAGGGGGCCCAGCCGAGCACCCAGCACCCCCGGAACGATGGGTGCCAACTCCCCACCGCACCCCCCCACCCAGCTTTTAAACCCCGACCCCGCTCCGTGCGGGCCGGGAGCTCTGGAAGGCAGCGGCTGCCCGGCCGGGCTGGCTCGGGGCCCGGCGGGCCCGTTCCCGCCGCCTCAGCAGTTTTATTTTCTCCCTGACCCCCACGGGAGCGGGGCAGAGTCCAACGAGGCGGCGGAGCGCGGCCTGTACCCCCCACCCCGAGGCCCACTGCGGCCTACCCGGGCCTCCCCGCCCCGGGCCTCACCTGGACGATGGTGCGGGGCCGCACCGAGAGCGTGGGGAAGTTTCCGCGGCCGTGGATGGGCACGGCCTCGCCCAGGATCTGGTCCAGCCGCTGCACCTGCTCCCACGTCAGGACGCTGAAGCGGCCTCCGCCTTGCTCCGAGGCGCCCGGAGCGGGCCCCGCCGCCGCCACCAGCATCGCCCTCCCTTCAGCCGAAACGCCACCGGAAGAGGAGCCCGAGTCACCCGGAAACGGCCCGGAAACCAGCCGGAAGTGCCGGGTTGGGAAACAGGAGGAAAATTTAAAAAAAAAAAAAAGGAAGGAAAAAAAGGCGGAAAAGCTGTTTCTGAGAGGAAGGCTCCCGCGGGGCGGCGGCGGGGAGGCGCGGTCGGTGCCCGGAGGGGGACGCTGCAACGAACCGGCCCGCGCCACTCCCCGCCCGCCACCGGCTACGCTGAGCACTGCGCTCGCTCGCGCCCTGCCGCCGCTCTATATAGGCCTCAGGGCCGCGCCCCCATTGGCCCGGCCCCACCGCCAATCCCTGCTCGGCCTCGCCGCCTCTCCGGCGCTCTCATAGGTTGAGGATGAAGGTTGGGGCTGGGCTGGACACCAACCAGAGAAGCGGATAGGGAAAGAGGCGGGGCGAAGGACGGGGAGGGCGAGACAGGGCGGTGGAGCCCCGCCCCTCCGGCGCGGCCCGCTGCGTGCGGGAATCCCGGCGGTGATTGGTCGGGACGGGCCGCGGGGGGGCGGGGCTGCCCTCGCCCCGCGGTGCCCCATTGATGCCCCATGGCCTGATGCCCCATTGATGCCCCATGGCCTGGTACCCCATGGGTACACCATGGCCTGGCACCCCACTGATGCCCCAAGGTCTGATGCCCCCCATTAGTGCTCCATGATCTTATGCCCCCCACCGATGCCCCATGGCCTGGCACCCCATGGGTACACCATAGTCTGGCACCCCACTGATGCCCCATGGCCTGATACCCCATAGATACACCATGACCTGGCACCCCATTGATGCCCCATTGATGCTCCACAGCCTGATGCCCCACTGATGCCCCATGATCTGATGCCCCCCATTGATGTCCCATGGCCTGGTACCCCATGGGTACACCATGGCCTGGCACCCCACTGGTGCCCCAAGGTCTGAGACACCCCTGACGCCCCCCAGCCTTCATGCCCCACTGATGCCCCGTGACCTGATGCCCCCCATGGGTACACCATGGCCTGGCACCCCACTGGTGCCCCAAGGTCTGATACCCCACTGACTCCCCACAGCCTTCATGCCCCACTGATGCCCTGTGACCTGACGCCCCACTGATGCCCCTTGTACCCCATGGATCCACCATGGTCTGACACCCCATGGATACAACACGGCCTGGCACCCCACAGCCCAATGCCCCCCTCCTGACCCCCCCACCCCAGGGCCCTCTCTCCCTGGCCAGCACCCCAGACACCCACCGCACCCTCCGGCTGCAGGGTCCTCCAGCACCCAGGAGACACAGGGTGACCCCCCGGGGTGACGCAGCCCACCGGCTCAGGAAGCTGATGCCGGGCGCTCCCAGCCCCGGGGAGGGTTCAACCTAAAACCCCTAAAACCCCTCGCGTGGCCCCGCTGCCGGCCGAGCCACCGCCTCCTCCCCGGGCCAGCCGTGTCCCCGGCCGCTGGCCGCCCATTTCCTTTCATCCCAACAATTCCCATCGCTTTAAAGAGCTCATTTCTCCGCGGCATTTCACCCTGCAGACATTTCCAGCAGGCGCCTCCCCGCCCAGCCGGTGCCCGATGCCCCGCGGTCCCGTGGCCGGGCACGACTCCAGGCTCCTGCATCTGCAGCCGACGCTCCTATTTCCCCCAATTCCTGCTCCGAGCTGGGATCCATCCTTAAAAGCCGCCGGCCCTGTTGGGAGATGAGCCAGCGCTGATTTATTTTAACACCCTGGCAGAGGTTTATTGCAAAAGCACCCCTAAAAAAAAAACCCCAAACCCCCCAACATTTCGTCTCGTGGAGGCTGCAAAGTCCATCTCCGAAGCCAGGGCTCGACGGCGGTGGGTTGTTCTCTCCCGTATCCCAGGATTCTGCTGCTGGAAGCTGGAGCTGGAGCTGCGGAAAGAGGAAGCGAGTGATGGGGGGGAGTTTAGGGGGAGATGGGGTGTTCAGGAGCACCCACAGCTGGGGTTGGAGGGGATGGGGGGCAATGGGGTGCCCCGAGCCTTGCTCCCCTCTGAAATCCTCCCCACGCTGTGATGCACCGACAGCCTGAGGTCCCCGTGGGGGGCTGGGGTCCCCTCTGCCGGAGTCCCCATGTGGGGACCCACCCTGGGCCGGGGTGATTTTGCTCTGTGGCTCCCGCTGGCATCATTGTGTGGCTCCGTCAGGCATCTCCGTTGGGATTAGACGCTGCTCCTGGTTACGCCCTGCGAGGCTCCGGATCGGGGGGGGGGAGCCCTGCCGGAGAGTGATTTTCCAAGGAACTTGATAAAAAATCAGGCAGCCGCCTCCCGTTGCAAAACCCCTTTGATCCTGTTGGCAAAAGAGCCGGAGCGGGAAGAGTTTCCCAAGAGGCTGAGAGAGGCCAAATGACTTCGGGGATCAGGATCCGCCCTGGCAGCCCATCCCAGGGGGTCTGGCCGGGGGGATTCGGGTGCGGAAGGAAGGGATGGCTGGGTGCTGAGCACCCCACGGTTGGGGGTCCCCAGCAGCTGGGGGCTGGGGCAGGATGGGGCCGTGGAGCCGAGGGGCTGAACAAGGCGCTGCAGATCCTTGGGGACAAGCCGGTGGCCTGGTGATGAGCCGGGCCGAGAGGGACAGGCGTGCCGAGGGCTCCGGAGAAATCATCGGCCCATTAAAAAGAGCTGACGCGCTCCGGCCGGACTGGCTGAGCCGCTCGTTAACATCCATCACCAAACGATTATCCCAAAGAGCTGCCGGCAGCGAACCTGGGTCAGGGAATGGCACCGAGGCCGTTTCCTTCCAGCTCAGCAAGGGCCAGCCAGGGCTTTATTCGTTTGTTTTGCTGGCAATTAAGAAATAATCACTGTCTTGGGGTGAAACGCGGGCGGATCCTGCCTCAAGGGGGATGGCACGAGGGTTGCAAAGCCCCTTCGGGGGTGTGGGGGTGGGCCAGGGGTTGGGCAGGGGGACGGGGGTTTGGGGATGCCGTGACCCCGCTTTGTCCCATGGATCCGGGGTTGGCAGCATCCCGGGGGACACCGGCTTGGGAAATCACCCGGGGAGGAGCTGGGACGTACGTGGGGAGGAATAGGGCACCCCACTGCCAGGGGGGATGGAGAGGAGACCCCCCATCTGAGCGGAGCCCCCCAGGGTGTTGGGGACCCTTTGCAGCCCCGTCATGGGGGAGTTGGGGGGAAAGGGCTGGAGGAGCTGGGGGAGCAGGACGGGGGGTGAAAACCCACCCTGGAGGTGAAGAGAGACCTCGGGGACTCCCTGACCCGCGTGGGACCGGCTCCGTCCCTCCTGCCATTAAGCAGGGTGTGTGCCAGCTCCCTGAGCAAGCAGGAGGGACCAAGCCCTTCTCCCGAAGCCACCAACGTCACCCGGTGTCGCCCCGGGGGAGCAGCAAGGCTCCCCGTCAGGGCGAGGGCATTCCTCCTGCCCCGCTCCCACGGCAGCCGCCCCGGCATCGCCACCGTGCACATGCCAGCCATGTCCCAGGCTGTCCCCGTCCCCATACTGGCTGTCCCCGTGCCCGTGGCAGCTGTCCCCGTGCATGTACCCACTGTCCCGTGCATGCACCGGCCATCTCTGTGCATGCCCGAGCTGTCCCCATGCAGATGCCACCGTCCCCGTGCATTTGCCTGCCACCCCATGCACACACGTCACCATCTCCATGCCCACTGTCCCACGCACATGTGCTGTTGTCCCCACGCACATGGTGCCATCCCCACGCACATGGTGCCATCCCCACGTGGGTGCCCGCCTCCCCGTGCCCGCTGTGGGTTTAGGAGCTGGAGCCCTTCTCCTCGGCCGTGTCCGAAGCCTCTCTCGGCACACACCGCTCCCGGACACCTCCCAGTCGCGCGCATCCACGTCCAGCCCCGCTCGCTCCTGTACAGCCCGTCCCAGCGGTGCCACCGCTGCTCGCTGCCCCGGACCCTCGCTGCCAGGACACCCTTGTCCCCAGGGCTGTGCCACCGGCTGCTTTCATGGCCCCGAGTGGCCACAGCAAGGCCAAATTCAGCATCGCAGGCAGCACGGCCGCATGGCGAGCACCCGCGTTCACTGCCCGGCACGAGGGGTGTCACGGCTCTGCTCCCAGCCTGGGGTCCCTGTGTCACCGGCCGGGACCCCCAGACGCCGCCACATCCCCGGTTGCCTCCTGGAATTAATGATAAGTGATGACGCCGGGATGTCCTCGCCCTGGAGAGGGCCACCTTGGAGGCCCTGAGATGAAAGGGAGCGCAGGGTGTTATTACTGCGGGTGACACAGAGCTGGGGAATGGCACCCGTCACCTCCCCCGGCTGCTGCAAAATGCTGCCCGGGGAGCGTGGGGGGGACACGGCACCGCCGGGGCATGGGGAGGGGGACACGGCACCGACGTGCCCCTGGAATGGGGCAGGGACTGAGCTGCCCCCTCGAAGCTGCCTGGGATGTCACCAGCGGGGAGGTCCCCATCCCCTGGTCACCCCGTGGCATGAACAGTGACCTGCGTGTCACGGCCTCGGTGGCTTCCCGGTGCCACCACGTGCTGTGCTGCTTGGCCTGACGTGTGCTTTTAAAGCCGTGGCAAGGGACGACCCATCTTAATGCCACTAATTTGAGGCTGGTAGAGAACACAGCTCGTCACTTCGCTTTGGGTTTTTGGGCCCCGGGTGATGCCCGGGCACGGCTGCGGGTGGTGGCAGCTCTGTCACACCCCGTCCCATCGCCGGCCACCCCGCTAACGCTCCTCTTGGGAAAGCCGGGGAGCCCGCCGGGAGCTCCGCTTCGGGTGGCTGCCGAGCCCGGAGCCGGTGGCACCGGGGGTGACTTCACGGCCCTTCCCGAGGGGTCTCGGTCCTCGCTGCTCCTGCAGCGGTGCGGGGCTGCGGGGCTGTTTGCTCCCCCCCCAGCCCCTCGCTGCAAGCCTGGGCTTCGTGCCAGCCCACGCAAGGGGAAACTGAGGCACAGGGAAGCCCAGCCATCCTGGCCGGGGCAGATTCCTGCAGCTGCAGAGGCCGCAGCTCTTTAATCCCCAGGGATGGGGGTTACGGGAAGGGGGATAAACGCCTCGGCGGGGACGTGTGCGGGGACAAAGTCATCCTGCTCAGGGTCCCTCCCTTCTCCCTGCCCTTGGTGCCACCACCACAGCCCCAGGCAGCTTTGGGAAGGAGCGGGGGGAGCTGGAGGGGGGGTGGGACACGGGGGGGCCACGCACAGGGAAAAGGCATCGCTGCCAGGACCGCAGGGCCGGGGGCTCGCGCCGGGACCCATCCACACCCCCCCCGGCCTCGGCGCTGCGTGTGCTTTGGCAGTTGCTCAGCGGTGACAGCCCATCCCTGGAGGGGTTATTAGTCCTCCCTCATTAAAAAAGTTACTCACCCCTTAAGACAGAAACAAGAATATCCTGGAAATGCCTCGGTTTGGGGAGTTCTCGCATTAAAGGTATGACCGAAATCAAGAGGGCGGCCGCACGTGACGCTCCCTGGCACGTGGGGTGGGTGAGATGCTCGGGCAGCCCGGGGCTGCCGCGCGCTCCTGTTTTCCCCTCCGTGCCCGGGATGGGTGGCCATCACCCGGCTTCTGGGCTGCAGCCAGCACCTCTCAGCGCTCCCACCCTTTGGGCTGGGATGGCAAAACTGCTGTTCTCCTCTGGCGAGGATGGAGCCAAGGTCTGGCTTTGCCCATTCCTGCCAAACCCCTCCTGCTTCGGGGTCCCCCCCACCGGCACCGCTGCCCTGGGGACGAGCCACCCCGAATCCCACACGGGGTGCAAGGATGGCACCCACCGAACCGGCACCATGAGCCCCTTGGCATCACCTGCCCCATGGGCTCCATGGCATCCCCTGCCCCACATCCCCGGCCACCTCATCCTGCCCAGGGACCCCTCGGCAAGGGGGGAACCCCGGGGGTGCGTCGGCTGGGGCAAGTCCCAGCCTGGGGCTACGGGGGGCCCTGAGCTTCAGGTATTTTAAGCACATGAGCAAGGCCAGCCATTATGCGCTTGCTGGATGGTGAAGGGCTGACTCACGGCTTCGTTGAATCAGAGCTTTAATTTGCAGCCATGAAACACGCCCCCATTGCAATTGCCCAAAAACGAGGAGCTCCGCTGCCCCGGAGCACCCGTGGCCTTGGGGGGTCCTTGAAGGCGCTGCTGGGTCTGGGAAGGTCTTTCCTGGGGCATTTTTGGGTGCAGCCCCTCACCCGGGCACTGCCTTGACCCCCTTCCCTCTCTCCAGCTGCGGGATGCTGGTGGGAAGCGGCTCCTCTCCGAGGGCTCGGCTTCAGCCCCGGCTCCTTGGCGAAACCCAGGGAAAAAAAATCACAGGGCTTAAAAAATCACAGGGAAGGACCCTGAGCCCCCTTCCCCTGGGGATGGAGCAATTAGCCCCCCAAAACCCCACCGCAGCGCAGGCAGGGACCAGGCACGGGCAGGAGCTGCCAGCAGCGGGACGCCTGCCCCTTCCTCCCTGGGCACAACGCAGCGGGCTCGGGGCGGGCAGAGCTGCCCGGGATGCCCAGCCGGCACCTCGGGGCTGCGATGGGGTGATGTGAGCTCCTGTGAAAGGACCTGCCTTTTGCCTTCTTCCCCCCACAAAGTGAGAAAACCAGCCTTTCCCCTCCCAACACACCCTCACGCCGGCACAGCCCCGGGGAGGGATGCGGGAGTGCAGGGTCTGCGGAGCCTCTGTCTTTGCCAAAGTTGGGAATGGCTTTAAAAGTCCCCCCCCGGCCGGGGCTCCCCGTCTCCCCAAGCCATAGCGGGAAGGCGAGGGACAAACCCTCCATCCCAAGAACGATCGGGATGATGTCTCGCAGCCGCCTCATCATCCAGGACAGCCGGGACTCCGCAGCAGGGATAGGAGCCCAAACAGCCGGAAAAAACCCCCACTAAAAATTAACATTAATTTATTAGAATATCCATGATAAAAACCAAGATTCTCTTTACATGTGTTTTTTCTTCCTTTTTATACAAGAGAATTTTCATTGCTTTTTTCCTCCCGGTGACAGAGCAGGGCAGGCAGGCAGGCGCAGGCAGCGACGTGGGCTCTCGCCCTGGCGTGACGAAGCTGCGCGGACGCCGGACCCCCGGGGTCCCGGTTGGGACGTGGAGCGGGTGGGTGCGCGGGATGGGTGCGCACCAAGGCAGCGGGGCAGAGACGATGCGTGGCAAGGCACGGCGTGGGGAAGGGGGAAGCAGCCCGGGCTCCCCGGGGAGGGGGTGACGAGCACCCCGCGGCACGGGGGAGGCACCACCCGTGGCGAAGGGTGGCACGTGGGGGGACGAGGTGACACGCTCCAGCACGATGAAGGACACCCAGAGCCCCAGGGGAAGGCTGCAAGTCACCCAAACACCCAGCGCTCCCTCCCGGCCAAGCCTTGGGGAAAGACGGGTCCTTCCAAACTCAGGATCCCCGACACCCCCAGCCGTCCCCCTCCTGCCAACCTCCCGTCCCCAACGCGTCCCCACGCTGGACGAGCCGGCCCCCGGCTCTTCCCCAGCCCCTGTCCATTGCAGGGAGAGAAAAATAATCCCCCCCATGTAGCAAATGCCCGGGGAGCCCCGGACGCCGTCTTTGGTTAAGGAGCAGCCGCTGCCGCGCCGCCGGGCAGGCACGGGGCGAGGGGCCGAGGCTGGCAGAGGGTCCCCGCGGGGATGGGTGACAGGTAGCGGTTCCAGGAGGGACGGAGAGGCCCGGGCTTGCGGGGCCACTCAAAGCGAGGGGGGACCCGGTTCCCCCCCTTGCATGGCTATAGGATATTTATTTAACAAGACCTGGCGTGAAATGCAGGGCCGGAGGAGAGGTTCCCGGGCGGCAGCCGGCCCCGCGGGGGATGCGGCCAAGGCAGGGAGCAGCGACACGAGGCCGAGGTCCCCGGGAGGGTGCTGGGGGAGGTGGTGGGTGCGCCAGCCCCAGCACAAAGCCTGGCTCCCATCTTCCCATCCCTCCGCTCCGGAGCAAGGCGAGGGGACAGGTAAAACGCAAATCGGGGAGAAGTCAAGCTGTGCCACGGGGGAACCTCCCCCGACACCCCCAGCTCCCCGGCCAGAGCCCACCCTGTGCCAGCGACAGCCACCCTGAGGAGCCACTCGCGGGTCCTGAGTGGGTGGGCAGCCTCCGGGAAAGCCTCGCCGGGGCTGTGAGGCACCTGCAAATCCCAGCGCCGGGCGGTAAATCGTCCGTCACCCCCAGGCCACGGCGGTCGAGGAGCCCGGCGCATCCCGGGGGCTCCTTCCCCGCTCTCGGAGTCAGCCCAGGGTTTGCTGGGCAGAGCTGTCCTGGCAATCCCAGTCCATCCAGGACGGTCTCCCCTTCCCGAACCCGGTGTGTAGTGACAGAGGAAACCAAAAAGGAGAGCAAAGAAAGAAGAACAAAATGAAGAGAGAGAGAAACCACACGGAGCATCTCGTGAGGCTTCATGTGTCAGCTGCTATTGCCCCTTGGGGATGAAGGGTTCCCCCTCCTCCGGCTCCGGCCGAGGCCCCGGGTCGCTCAGGCATCGCAGCATCCGCTGGTTGCTGGGGCTGTCACCGGTCCCCGGGGTGAAGACGTCGTCGGTCCCCGGGGAGGAAGGCTCCTTCACCCGCATCACCAGCCCCTCCTCATCCTCCTCGGGTGAAGGCGGGAGGCCGCCGCAGCCCTTGGGCTCCTCGTTCATCAGGTCCACGGACTCCGGGGACTGCGGGGAGGCTGGATCGATGGTGATGATGGGCAGATTCTCCGAGTCCGCCTTGGGTTCGTAGGCCAGAGGGTCTGGGGAGGCAGAGAGGGGTCAGGCAGGGCCCGTCCCACGGTATCATGGACAAACTGGGTCAGGATAGCCCGGGGAAGGGAAGGGAGGTCTCAGGGACCCCCAGCTAATGCGTCCCAGATGTTTGGGGCTGGGGTGCCTGGGCTCACTCTCTTCCCAATTTCCAACTCTGCTGTTTAATTCCTTTTTTTTTTTGATCTCCACATCCCATCTGGAGCCGTTCCAGACAGCCCAGCCCTGCTTCCCATGACTGCGCCGTTTGCAAGGGGCGAAGCTGCCCTCTGCCGATTAACCGCCGGCTCCGCAAGCGCCGGCAGCAGCGTCACACCCTGTCACACCGTCCCCAAAGCAGGGAAGGACACACAGGCCGGGAGGAACCAAAGACGGCAGAGCAAACGTGTGCTGGAGAAGCTGGGAGTCCAGGGGCAGGTCCCAGGGCTGAGCGCTCCTGGTCCTCTCCCCTGCGGAGGGCAGAAATGGCCAGAAATGTGGCTGCGTGGATGGAGCGAGCTGAGCTCCGGACACATCTACCCACCGGCCAGGCTCAATTCCTAGTGGGAACCGCGCCGGGAAGCGAGCCGGGTGCTTCTGCTCAGGCAGAGCTTGGGCTCGAGAACAGCAAACCCTGGCTTGGCTGGATGGCACACGGGGGAGCGGGATGGGGACCATCGGGGCTGGAGAGCAGCGGAGGAGCTGAGGGGGTGCTGGACAACGCAACCTCCGAGTGCCTCAGCACCCAAATGCTGGTGATGCCCCGCTCCCCCCGCAGCTCAGTCCCACCTACCTGAGCCTATGCGAGCCCGCGACATGGTGGGCGAGTCGAGCTTGTGAGCCGGCACCGTCAGGTAGTTGTTCATCTGGAATGGGATGGCAGCATGAGGGACTGTCTCTGTGGGAGCGGCCGGGATAAATGGGGAAGGGGAAGCAGGGAATTGTCCCCAGGCCACGGGGAGGAGTGAGAAGCAGTGGGGAACACGTGCACGCATCCTCTCAGCCGTGCTGCAAGGACTGGCTCGGAGCTTGGGGTAATCAGAGGATGCCCAAGGCTTGGGGTCACCCCACTGTCATCTGAACTTCATCCCCCTCCCCATGCAGGACACCCATGTCCTTCCCAGGCTGGGAAGCCCCGCTCGGCCCCCCGTCCTCCCCAGCCCACGGCAGCACCCCTGCTCCAGCATCCCCTTGACACCTTCTGTTCCAGCTGCCGGGCCTTCTGCCTCCGCAGGAGCATCTGGTTCCAGGCTTCCTCGTAGGGGTCGGCCACAAGCGTGTGCCGGTTGTAGGATCGCAACTGGGAAAAGACCCCAAGAAAAGGAAATGGGTTAAAAAAACCACGCAGAAAGGCAAAGGAAGGCGACGGCACCGTTTCCCTTGGAGATGGATGAAACAGCCACCAGTGGGCAGAGCACGTCCAGGCTCGTCCCTTGTGTGCTACCATGGGATGCCTGATCTTCACCCACCTTGGCCCAGCAAGGGTTTAAACGCTGGGCTCAGCCACCGACGGAGCCAGCCTCCCCCTCAGCACTATCCCAGCACCATCCCAGCACCATCCCAGCACCATCCTGGGGAGGGAGAGCCAGAGCAGGAACACAAGGGGCAGCAGGGGAGGGACACCGGGTGTGAAGATCCCAGCTGGTCCTGAGGGCTTCTGGTTGGAATTGGTCCTGGCCACCCCCAGGGAAGCAAAGGGGACACGCACGGTGCCAGGGGACATCTTACCCTCTGCCTGGTTTTCTGCAGGTTATTGCGAAGGATTTTCCGGATCTCCTCCTCCTTGTCCTTGGACAGGGCTGGAAGGATGCGCTCCACGGGGAGGGTCTTGGGGTTGATGTTCCTGCGTGGACAGACAGGATTGAGAGTGACACTGCGACGGTCCCAGCAGGACCAAACGGCTGCTGGCCCTGTGGCCACTAACAGGAAGCGCTCAGCCGACGCCAGGGGCCCGTGGGAGGAACTCACTGGATGGAGACGGTGGAGACAGCGGAGGGGATCTTGCCTATGCCCCCACTCTCCACCAGCTCGATTGCCTGCTTCATCTCCATCTTGTGATAGAAAGCGATGAGCTGGGGCTCCTTGGACCGCTCCCCCGCAATCAGGCACTTCTTCACGTACTTCTTGTTGAAGCGATTCAGCCTTCCCGAGGATGTGGGGAAAGGAGCAGCGATAGATCAGACCTCCCACTGCCCCAGAACCCACTCCCAGCTCCCCGTCCCTGGCCCCGGCCAGCAGAAGATGGTTCAGTTCCCAGTAGAGCAGGTCAGGACCTTCCCTGACTCCCTCCCGAGCCAGGCAGCCTCCGAAACCCCCCCCACCCACAACGGATGGTCCTGAGCTCCGGCAGGGACCAGCCCCTGGCAGCTCCCACACTGCTGTGGGCACCCCGTGGGTGGCGTGGGGAAGGTGCAGCCCTGCAGCCCCACTCGCACCCGACCCAGGGCCGTAATTCATCGAGGGGAGTGTGTGTGTAGATATTACAGCCCGGGGGAAAAAAATCCAGCACAGGGCTGGAGAACCTGCCAGGTGACGATTCAAACCCTTCCCCATCTCCCTCACAGGTCCCCTGAGTCACCAAACCTTCACACTCACTTGTCCTTCCAGTGGTGATGCCCGTAGTGCCCACAGATATCCTCGATCCCCGTCAGAAGGTGATCCAAGAACTGGAAGAGAAGGTCCAAGGCGTAGGCAGCTCGCAGGGCTGTTGCCCACCCTCTCCCCACCCCGACACCCACGCTGACACAGGGGTGAGGACACCTGGGGGGGTGCAAAATCAGGGCTGTGGGTCCAGGATGGCCTCAGGAGGGCAGCACGGTCCTACGCAACCGGGCTGCGGCTCTACCAGGTACAGGGGAGGTCTGGGTGGAGCGGGCACTGGACCACACAGATGGGGAGAGCCCTCACTCCGTCCCCCCTTACCTTGGGCACTGATTTAAGGGCAGCTCCCGCCTGGTTACAGCGGTGGAGGTGGCAGAAGCAGAGAGAGAAGAGGGCTAAGGCGGAGAAGAGAAGCGTGCGGGAAGGGCCGGCCGAGCGCAGCGAGTTACCTGCGTGTGGATCTCTTCGTTGATGGAGCGTTTCGTCTCTTGCTTCTTCTTCACGGCCAGCAGGTCCACCAAGGGCCGGATGGTCATGCCCTAGGGAACGGGGAGGGTGGGTTAGACCTCTCCTCAAGGCCCACCGGTGGGAGCAGGATGGGTTCGGCACAGCCAAACCATGGGGCTCCGTGCTGCCGGTGTCACTTGGCAGCCTCAAGAGCTTTTGGAGAAGGGGGACAGTGACAGCGTCAGGGACGGAGGCTGGGGACGTGCTCCTCGCTCTCCACGCACACACACGAGGCTCACGGAATAATCCCCTTTCCCTCTGAAACGGCTCTGTGACCACCTGCATGCCACCAACCTGCACGAAGACTGTGAAGAAGATGACGGTGATGATGGCTGTGAGGAACATGTCCCTCATGCCAAAATGTTTATAGTCCAGGAGGTAACAGAGGGAGAAGGCGATGGCTCCCCGCAGGCCCCCGTAGGCGATGATGAACTGGTCCTTCGGTGTCAGCTTCACAATTCGGAACTTGTTGATGAACCAGGTGAGGACCAGGACGCCTGGGGGAGTGGGGCAGGGCCTCATGTGAGCAGATAGTGAAGGGTGCCCTCCAGCCCTGAAGAAGACCCCCTCAGAAGCCCAGCTTGCAGCCCAGCGCAGTGGGGCCATGGGTGCAGGTGGGTGCTGTCCTGCTCGCTCATCCCAACACCCCTCACCACCTTCAACCCCACGTCTAGCACAAACTTGGCCTCAGCCCCATCTCCCCACAAAGCCAACCACCAGCAAGGCTGATGCCCACGGTGGAGCAGTGCCACCCAGTCAACTCCAGTCTCCCCAGCAAGGCAAACTTGGGCCTCATGGCCCTGAGAGTTGCCCATCACCCAGGACCATCCCCGAGGACTTTGCCACCACACTGACACCTCACCTAAAACTCTTGCGATGAGGCAGAAGAGCAGCGTGCTGATGACAAAGGTCCAGTTCCAGTAGTGGTGGCCAGCCACGGTAGAGACACCCAGGAAGATGAAGATGAGGGTCTCGCTAACGCTGCTCCACATTTTAAGGAAATACTTGATGGTGGTGTGGGACTTGTGGGAGATGTTGGCTTCCACATAAGGCCGCATGACCACGCCGGAGGCGATGAGCCTAGAGGCAAGGTTGGGGCAGTCAGCAGCCATGGGGACATGGGGACAACCGCTGGCCCTGCAGCAGCGTTTTGAGCTTTATACCAAACCTCAGAGCAGGATGGGGCTTGCGAGACACCAGCAATTATTCAAAGCCTCCAGAGAAGGCAACACGAGGTTTCTCCTTCCCCCTGGCAGCGCTGGAGCCAGGCAGCACAAGACCATGTCGTCTTCAGTGCTCAGCAGGCCCTGCCTGCTACTGTGTGCCCAGGAGAACGGGCAACGGGCTGCCAGCACCCTGGGATCTGTGGGACAACTCAAGAGAGTCACTTCCCTCACCTGCCTCCCTGCATATCCCCGGCCAAACACACCTCTGGCCTTCACTGGGCATGTACTGGCCATGCTGGGACAGCCAGAGGGCTGTGGTTACACCAGAGTAAATCCTGGGGACAGGAGGGCATCTCATTCCCACCCGTGCCCAACTCACGCCATGATGCCAGAGAGGTGGAAGAGCTCAGCAGAGAGATACGCCATGTAGCTGTAGAGGAAGACGAAGAGGGGCTCGATGACTCGGATGTGGGAGGTGAAGCGGGACGTGAAGGCAGCGATCACCCCATAAATGACGCCCACGAAGACACCGCCCAACGACACCACGAAGAAGCTGAGGAAGCCGAGGATGATATCGATAATGGTCACCTGCTCGAAGTTGGCAAACTCCTCAAAGAGGTGGTAGAGGACCTGGGAGGGAGAAGGGAGAGGAGGGTTCAAACTGCCCCAGTGGCAACAGCCTCACCTCAGAGGAGACCTGCTGGGGACCTTCCTTGGCAAAGCACCAGCACCAGTGCTTGGTGACCCTGAGCTGGGTCCTGGGCTTGACCAAGCCTCATGCCAAAAAAAGCTGGTCGGGTTTTGCTGTCTGAGCCCCAGACCCGTAGAGACCTGCTCTCCGTCCTCCATGGCTCGCAGGGACATGGTGCCATGGGAGATGTGTCTGGGACAGCTCTGCTCTCCAACACAGCCCCAACTGCTGTCCGAGGAGGGGCTTTGGTCAAGGTCTGAACCAACCAGAGACTGTTGCTGCTTCCCAACGAGCAGGTCAGGACAGATCCAGGCTGGGGGACACCCAACAGCCACATGGAGAGAAAAGCCAACATCTGCCCTCCTCAGCCCAGAGAACAACCCAAACCCTTACACCATTTTGTAGCCAAAAGGGCAACCTGGAAGAGGAGCCCATCCTGGGTTGCATCACCTTCTCCCATCCCCAGACACATTTACTGGAGAGATTTTAAATCAGAAGCTGACACAGGATGGGAAATGGGCTTCAGGGCATCCCGCAGGGATGGCAGCGCTTGCAAGCAGAGAGGGCGAGGTGCCAGCTCCTGCCTGCCAGGGCCGGGTCCTGGGACGTTGGCAGGGACAGACGTGACAGCAGAAGGCAAAAGCATTCCCCAGGGATGGGAGCGGGGACACAGACCCTGCAGGGAGCCCCTCCGGCTAATAGTAAAGCGGCTGGGAAAAGCCCTGTGGTGGGACAGTGTGTTCCCCGTCAGCCTTTGCAGCATGCGGAGCAGCCAGCTCCGAAGCGGACAGCTGGGATACGGGAAAAGAGCCAGGAAAAAAGCAGTGGGTTAAAAGTAAATTTAGAGGTCAGCTCTGCAGAGGAGGATGCCGCGCCAACGGCCAAGCCAGCACCTGGACACAGACGTCCTTTGGAAATGGCACGGCCCCAGAGCGGGGTGGCCTGGCCCCCGAATTTCCCAAGGGTCCCTGCAAAGCTGCTGCTCAAAAGATTGGGGCTGCAGCCCCCCCAGCTCTCCCCTTGCCACGGCTGGCCATGTCCTGTCCTCACACCTCCTCGGTGTGCTACAGCTGGGGGACAGCGAGGAAGACCACAGCAGGGACCATGAGGAAGGAGACAGGAGGGAGCAGCAGCTACGCGGCAGCGCTGCCCGACCCAGCGCCAGCCCCTGCCCGCTCCTGCTCGCCTTCCCTGGGAGGACAGGCACGAGCACGGCAGCAGGCAGCCATTTCATAGAATCATAGAATAGCTTGGGTTGGAAGGGACCTTTAAAGGTCATCTAGTCCGACTGCCCTGCAAGGAGCAGGGACATCTTCAACTAGATCAGGTTGCCCGTCCAACCTGACCTTGAATGTTTCCAGGGATGGGGCATCTATCACCTCTCTGGGCAACCTGGGCCAGGGTTTCATCACCCTCATTGTAAAAAATTTCACCCAGGAGAGCGGATTCCCAGGAGACCAAGGCGCCGGGCACAGTCCTGCTCTTCACCGAGAGGTGGTAGCTGGCTGGCCGATGTGCTCTCAGCCTCCCCAAACCACCAAGTAAAACGCTTCACCTTAACCCACCTCTGCGGTGTTTTAAGCCGCTATATTTAGCTTCGCAGCTGCAAAAGGTTAGGAGCAAGCGGAGCTGCTGCAGCTCAGCTGGCAGGAGGCACCAGGCAACTTGCAACGGCCCAGTCTACGGTTCTGCCCGCAGGGCTTGACTGTCGGCTGCCCATCCTGGTGCCACCACCCAGAGACGCTCCACCGAAGAGAAGCCCATCCCCTTGGGTCATCCCCCTCATCCACTTACAACCGTGACGGCATCGTTCAGAAGAGACTCCCCGAAGACCAAGATGTGGAGCAGCTCGTTGATGTGGATCTCCTCAAAGACGGCCAACACGGCCACCGGGTCAACGGCCGAGATGATGCTGCCGAAGAGCAGGTTGGCCAGGAGGCTGATGTGGTTCAGGCCGGGGCCACCGAGCTGGCACACGGCGTACATCAGGCCACCCAAGAAGAAGGCGTTCCAGAGCGTCCCCACCACGGCGAAGATGAGGATGGTGCCCAGGTTCTCGGTGAATTGGCGCAAAGGGAGGAAATAACCGGCATCCAAGATGATGGGTGGAAGGAGGAAGAGGAAGAAGATGTCCGACTTGAGGATGGGGGGCTTTTGACCCACCCCTTTGATGAGCCCCCCAACCAAAAGGCCCACCACGATGAGGAGGCAGCTCTCGGGAACGATGTTGGACACCGAGGGGATCACGTGGAATCCTGGAGAGGAGGAGGACAGAGCAAGACACGTTGGCTCCACGACTGGAGGATGCTCTCTGCAGGAGGACACCCCTGTGGGAGTCGGGGACCAATTCCCAGCCCTCCCTGCACTCTTCAGGATCCTTTACTCTTTGTGTGCCTCAGTTTCCCCTTCTAACCTCCTTCTTCCCCACACTCCCAAACCTGTAAAGTGGAAAGTGCAGCTTCCCCAGACCCACACGCCCTGGCACTGCTTGATTTCAGGCCAGCAAATACCAGCGAGTCCCAGTTTAACAGGCGGCACCCGCCCTCTGGGCACCCTGGGGTCTCTGAGGGGACCCCCAGACCCCCGCCACAGCCGTCTGCGGCACAGGCAGTTCTCACCACACAACACAAGCTGTCGCTGGCTCCAACTCTTCCCATCGCAGCCACTCACCCCGAGCGCAGGTGGGCACTGGCCCCCCGTCACACCCAGCGTGCCAGGCTCTGGCAGCAGCGCAGCCCCCGTCCCCGGGTGTCCCTGACGCAGGGCACAGGGAGGGGAGCTGGTGCTCGGTGGGTTTGAGGGTGCAATTGGAGCATTATTGCCCCTCCTGCAGCTTCAGGATCGAGCTGGGAGGTTTTATAAGGCCGGTGGCAGCAACGCCTGCCTTTCCCGCAGGCAGGGACGCTCCCGGGCACGGAGCGGGGACAGGACGTATCCTCGCGGTGCAGGGCTATTCCCTGGGGTGCAAGGTAAGAGGGAATAAGTTTTCCCCTTTTTGAATGACAGCACGACCCCAAATGCAGGTCTCCGAGCCAGCCTTGACCCCCCTGGGACGACATCCATCCACCAAAGACCCCACAGCCTCGGCAACGCGGGCACCTGCCTGCCGGCTCGGGCAGGCAGCACGATGCCAACCACAGCAGTGCTTCAGCCAACGCACCGATGCCCACAGAAGGATTTCAGGTTCCCTGGATCCTCTCCCAGGCTTTATAATTATTATTTTGAAGTGAGGCACATTTGTTCCCTGGCAAGGGAAGCGATTTAAAATAAGGAACCCTGCCTTGGCATCCCATGTTCCTCCGTTCCTTCCGGCCGGGCGGCTGTGCCATCTGCACATCATTTCACAACAGATTAAAAAAAAAAAAAATCCCCTCCTTAACGAGCCACCATCCTGCTGACGATCCGGAGCTGCGGTGAGCCCCCCTGTCCCCCCCCGCTGCCGAGCCCGCAGGGACCACATCTGCGCCGCGGTGCCAGCTCATCCCTCCTCCACCTGCACAGCCGAGCGGGGAAGGCACCGCACGAATGCGGCTCCGATGGGAAATGCAGCCTCTTCCACAATCCCTCCCTAAGGATGGGCAGTGAATCAGGTACCGACCACAGCCACGGCCACGCACAGGTCCCCGAGGGCAGGATTAGACCTCAAATTGCTACCTGAGCCGCAGGCACTGCCTCCGGTGTGGGCAAACCCGGCACCGCAGAGGCCGGAGGATTCATCACACCTAAGGCTCCGTGTAGTCCGGTCGTGCCGTTTCGGCAGAGCCCGGGTGGCTCTGGCAGGTCTTGGGCACCGGAGCCATGTGGAAAGGAGTCTGGTTTCTAGCTCGGCTTTGCCGCAGCAGCACCCATCTCTGAGCAAACCGCTCCCGGGTTCGGGCACGAGGGGAAGCCGGGAGGAGATGGGAAGCATCCGAGCTTTCTCCCAGCGCTCTCCCAGCGTCCGGCCATCTGGATTCAGGGCTGGATGCGGTTCCTGATTTACTCCCATAGGATTTTTCTTCTGTCTCTGATCCCCGCCGGAGCCCAAGCTTGCACCGAGCACCCCAAGGCAGCCCTGGCTGGGAGCTCCCCACGGGAGCGGAGGCGATAATCCCTTTTCCAAGCACAGCTCATGCAAACACCGGGAACAACCGGCCCTTCCAGCACACCGGGCAATTGCCCGTCCCAGCATATGCCAGCCCTGGCCGGAATAAGATTTAAAGCCACACAAGCAGCGAGAAGCCCGCAGCAAATCAGTTTTCGCTTGCTAAGTATGTTCAATCATGAATAAAACACAAACACTGACAATTAAGCATCTCTCACTTCTTCCCCACAGGCCCCAGGATCCCATTAAACTGGAACATTCGCGTGCTGATGTGAATTCAATGTTTTAGAGCCTTTTTGTAGGGCCCTAAAAATACACTCACATGAGTTGCATGTTAATTATGCCTTTGATTTCGCTGAATCTCAGCCATTTTTCGCTCCCCGTTTTCTCCGCTCAGTATTTTTAGAGCACTCGAAAGCTCATCGGTACCAATCTGTTGCTGGGATCCTGCTCCGAGTGCCGGGCTGGCATCCTGCTTCGGGGTGGGGGTGATTAGTGGGAAAAAAACCCACTCTCGCTGGGGGGGTGACGCCAGGCAGGGGCAAACCAGCCCGATCCCAGCTGCGCACCTGAATTTCTCTCCCGGGGGAAGAGGGAGGCTGCGGCAGGACGCTGGGGAGCGAGGATGCCGGGAGACGAGGATGCTCAGCCACGGGCACATCCAGGGGCAGTGGGAAGGGGAATAAGTCTTAATAATGGCCTTAATAATAATAATAAGCCTTAATTAACCCCCCCAGGCTCCTGTTCCTGTAAAAGGTTATTTGCACGGCAGTTGCCTGTGCTGCTTGCTTGCCCGGGTACCTACTGCGGCCACCCCCCTGTCCCCAGATGCGGTGGCCCTGCTGCAAACTGGGACTCATCTACCGCAGCGGGTGCTGCAAATCCTCTGCCGCCAGCGCAAACCCGGGACGAGCCGGGAGGCCGGGGGGGCACAGCAAGACCCCCAACGCTCCTTCATTTTCCTCTGTTGAGCAGCAAGTGCTTTTTGCTGCAGCAGAAGGGCAGGAGCCGGCACCCGAGAGGAGCCGCTGGCTGGGAGGGCTGTGCCGGCTGCATGGGAAGCGCTTCCCTAAGGAACGAGGAGCACGACCGGAGAGGCAGCGCCCGCACCAGGTGTACGAGACTCCCGGCACTGCCAGCACACCCTGAATAAACAAGGGATGCGGGAGCAGAGGGGACGAGGCAGCCGGTCTCCAGCACATCCGCGTCCGGACGACGAGCAGGGATGTGTGGGAGCGGGCAGGCGAGCACACGGAGCAGCTTTCCCGTGGAGAAGCACCCATTGGGTTTCGGCTGGTTTTCCTGAACCCCACCAGGAGGGAAGTCCCCTGAGATCCCATTTCCCTGAGAGCAACCCCTGATCCCCAAATCACCAGCACGGGGCACGCACAGTCACCCAAGTTTCTTCCTTTGGTAAACAAACTCCATGGGAGCAGTTCCCCTATCAACGGCATCAAACACCACCAAAACTATTAAAAGCAAAACCAGTTGAGTAAACATCAACCCCGAGAGCTTGAGCAAACAAGGAAAAGAAAATCCAGAAGTTAATAGTTCCTATTAAAACAGTTCCTTGCCCACATCACGCACCCCGGCTTAGGTGCCCAGCAAGGGGAACATGGGGATCGCTCTCCGCCGGTGGTCAGCTCTTCCTCAGGTTAGGGCAGAAAGGAGCTGGGGACTGGCTTTCCAGTTTTAACTGCAGTCTAAGTACTTGAAGGACAAGAGGAAATCACCATCCTTCAAATTAAAGAGACTTTGGGCAAGGAAAGCTGTTGCAAGGTGATGCTTGTGCTGCAAAAGTTCGCTCTGCAGCTTCCGAACACCAGTTATCTTCATTTTGGTGTCAGCAGATTTGCACGGGGCCATTTCTACGCAAGTGCAGGCAATCGAGGGCAACATCAGGAATTTTNCTGCGTAAAGCAGGCCTGTATTTTGGAGGCCCTGGAAGCTGAACGAAGATGCCTGAGCACAGCCCCAGCACGGCAAGTCGCCTTCGGTCTCCAGACTTTGTAAGGGCCAGTCCTCACCCCAGCAAACGCGAGGGCTCCCATTTCAGCTGCTAAAGGTTCATCCCCATCCTACCAAGGGGGAGCCGGGCTGCTTTTCCCAAGGGCCTGGCTGCTGGCGGATGCAGTGCCATGTAAATATTTACTCCCGACCAAACAGCTTGGGAAAGACTGCGACCTACGTGTGGTTTTTTTCCTTCCTCGGCTGTATCTGGGTTACCGCAGCCCCGGCGCACGGGGCGGATGCTGTGCCTGGCATTATATAAGCAGCATCCGCTCCTTCGCTACCTAATGACTCAAAACCCACCATATCTGATCTTCTTCCATCCTCAGCCTGGGCACAAAGAGCCTGAAGGGATACAGAGGGAAGGGACACAGACGGAAGGGTGCTGGGCACCCAACCCAGACCCAGCATCCCCACCCCGGGGGAACGCTGCTGTCAAAATGAGCCGGGTCCCCCAGGAGCATTTGCCTGAGGCGACGCTTCTTGCACTGCCGTTAAAATAGAGGCAATCTCCATGCCCCGAGCTGCTCACGGCAATTCGGAAACCCTTTCTCAAGGCCACAAGGGGATGACTTGCAGCTCTCAAACCAACAGCAGCTCTCGAGGCAGCTCTGGTGCTGGGAACCTACTGCAAAAGAGAGCAGGGAACGTTCCCCTTTGCCCAGCCCAGCCTCATCCCACAGCAGAAAGCCCCGAGGACCACAGGCGCCGTGTCCTACGGCATCTGTAAGGTCCCCTCCCTCCCCGCCTGATGGCATTTCCCTGTCCCACCCATGCAGGACTTCTCTCGCTTCTCATCACCCTGGCTGCTCCATATGGCACGGGACCCAAGGTCAGGCTTAGTCAGAGCTCTGGCAGCGCTCCCCTAATTTTAAAGACCTCTCTCGAAACAGTGCGGAAAGAACATTTTAATCACATTTTAATCAAACACTTCACAAGAACACTTATGGTGAAAGAAAGGAGGTGAAGCCTTCACGTACCTCCCTGCTCCAGGCCAGGTCTGGGAGACATCTACATCTCCCACCCCGGCTTCCACCGCGGGGACATTGCTGGAGCTGGAGCTGTAAGAGCAATCCCCATGGTCCTAAGAAATACTGGTGTTCAGAGGCGATAAATGAAAAATAAAGCAAAATAAAATTTAATATATGTATATAATATCGATGCCAGAGGCAGCCTGCACCACGAGACAGCGTGACAGCCTTGGGGACCAGCACTATGGGGTCCCCCCGGCTCCCAGAGCCACCACACGCTCGTCCCCAGGAGCCAGTCCCTGCCGATGGGATTGCCATCAGCCATCACACCCTCCTGGAGCTGCAGGTTGAATTTGGCTGGGGTTAACGTCCCCTCCTTTCACAGGAGGAAAAGAAATATGAAGGAGGAGGGAAGAAAACCCACGTCACACACTCGGCTTGGTCGGCGTTTGAGTCGGAGCCCGGAAAACGGGGAGGAAGGAGGGAAGGGAGCACACGGCATGGCTGCGAGGGCTCGGCACGTTCACGGTTAAGCGGGATGCTCCTGCAGCTTCACCCCGGCTTCCCGAGCGCCCACGCACGGGAGCATTGCGGGAAAGCCAGGCTGCTTCCAGGAAGATGCCTGTTAGCTAAGAGGAGGCACAAGAAATGAGAACGGTTACAAAAACACCCCATCCTCCCAGGCTTCAGAAGTTTATTAGAGCAGCTGCAGGCTCCAGCAGGCAGGCAGCAGCCCCGAGAGAGAAATTACACAATTATTAACTGGGGATTAGACAGCTCTTCCACCCCCTGGATGATTTTTTTTCTGAAAGGAGGTAGATGAGGAGTTTGTCTGGGCGAGGAGGGTGGTGAAGCCCCCCCGGGTGATGCTCGCTGCAGCCCTGGGGACCCATGGGTGCTTGTTTGGGCTGCAGGGTGGGACAGAGCAGCGGCATGGCTTGGATGCTGAGCCTGCTGCGGTGCTGGAAAAGCCCCAGGAGAAGGCACGGGGTCGGAAAGGAGGCGGCGAGGGGGAGCAGGCATGCTCAGAAGGGCTGCCCTTCTGAAGGACACTGCAGAGAGCACAGGCTGGAGGAGACACACGTGTCTCAGCAGCACCAGGGTCCCTCCAAAGGCCACTTTTAACCCTTTAGGACCCCAGGCTGGCAGGGGCCGGGTGGGCTACACAGAGATGCAGCAGCCCTGCCTCATCAGCAAACCCATCGACCCGGTGGTGAGGGATGCAGGAAGGTGCAGGCACCTTCCCACGTTCCCATGGGACACGAGGACCACAGAGAGCCCTGACATGTGGATTCTCTGCTGGATGAGCCACAAAGTCACTGATGTGTCACCAGCCACGGGGACTAGTCATCTGCAAAGCCATTACCAGCACCATTCCCTTCTTTTTTCTCTGCTTAGAAGAAACAGTGGGGCAGGGAGGAGGGCTGGGGCTGGGCTCCAGGGTCTGCAAAGCACCGAGACCACCCTGACTTGGCTTTCAAGCTCTGTATTTTGGGGTGGTAAAAGGTGAAGGATGAGGCGTTAAGCCCCAGCCAGGGTTAAAGCCCTGCAGGAATAGAAATCCCTCCTGCCAGCTCTCTTGCCATGCCGATATCTCATTAGCTCCGGCTTTACCAGCACAGGGTTTCCTAAACCAGACCCCTCGCGCTGGCGAGGCACCGCGCTCCCTCCCTCTCCGCAGGCCCTCCTTGTCCCCGGGTCCAGCGGGGTCCGTGCCGAGGGGATGCTGCCCCACCAGACATGGTCCCGCAGCAGGAGGCTGGCTGGGAATCTGGCTGCGCTCTGCTCCCGACCCCACCGACTCTCTGTTTTGCAATCGGCTCCTGGGGGAAAACCCATCTCAGGCTCCCAGATTTTGGCTGCAGCTTCTCTCTATTTATCCCTTTTCCTCCCAAAAAAGGCACTGGATTTCTCTCTTTCCCCGCCCGACCAAGGGCTGCTGCTGCAGTTGCCCAAAGATCTGCCAAGCTTTGCTGATCGCTGGTGGCCTCCAGCACAACCCTCACGGGATGTCTCGTAGCTGCTGGGAGCGTGTCTCAGCCCTGCTCTGCAGCCTCCCTCGTAAAATGGAGCCGGATTCATCGACCTGCCCGCAAAGACAGGGAGCGAGGAGCCAGGGGAAGGGCACGGAGAGAGAGCTGGCATGTGCCTGGCACCGGCACGGCTACCAGATGTAATGGGGAAGTCTCGAGGGAGAGGGATGAAAATTTAACTTGCTAGAAAGGAATTAAATAGCTGGTGATTTACACCTAAAAATAGAGCAAAGCCACAGCTCGTGTCACCCTGCAAGGGGAGGAGGTAAAACCATGATACTTAAATTACATCCACTGCATCTCGCAAGCTCCAACGTCACCACCTGCCCTGAACCTTCAGCCCTACCGAGCACCAACGCTCGCTCCGGCAGCCGCTCCGCCGGGACGGCACGCGCGGGGCCGCGCCGCAGACCGGTGGGAAACAAACAGCCCCTCGGCTTTGCCAAACCCTTTTCTGCTTCACCCCGGAGCGGGGTCTTAGTGCAGATCTGGGTCTCCCGAGTGCTCTCCTGCAGCTCTCTTTGGGCTGGTTTCAGTAATTTGGGTTGCCTGGGGCAACCTTTAAGAGAAGCCTCAATGGCCCAAATGGAAAAGCTTGGATTTTGCACTCCAAAATGCCATTTCGTGTTTAGACGTTGACTTTTTTTTTTAAAAAAAATACAGGTACAGAAAGAGCTCCTAGGCAAAACAATTTCTTCCAGATCAAACCAAATGTTTCATTCAAGCCTCATTATTTTCTTGTTGCTAATTACAAAGAAAAGCCAAGAACCAGGAAGGTAATTAATTTATACTGCTTTTTGTGACTCACTGAGTTAATGCAGATACCACACAGGGGCCACACAGCCGGCACCCACCCAAACCTCACCACGGGCTTGGCGAGCAAAGCAAGCACAGGGAGAGAAGGGAAAAGCAAGACATCCAGCCCTAATTTCGGGGATCACTCTTCTGCACCCCAGCCACCCGCGGGCAGGGGGCTACGAGCAGCCTGATGCTCAGGACTCGGGTTAAAATCCACCAGCATCCAGCAGTAGCAGCCTCCAGACCTTTTCAGTCTGCAAGAAATGGGGATGGAGTACAACCATTTTGTCTGCTTTAAGCAGGGATGCAGGCGGGTAGGGAGACGAAGCCCCGTGCTGCTCCGCAGAGCTCTGCCAGCTCAGACCCACCATCGCCGCTGGCCCCGCTGCGCCCGGGCTGGGTCCCCGCAGGGTCTGTCCACCCTAAAACAAGGTGCCCGGCACAGCCCGGCTGTGATCGTGGCCAACTCCCGGACCCCAGCGCACACAACATCCCCACACGTCGCGTCACCGCAGTCAACAGCCGTTAAGACCCGTTTCTAGTTGCCGAAGTTTTGTTTTCTCTCGGCATGACGTTACCTTCCCCCTTGATACAGACCTTGCTCAAACAGCCGGGTAGCACCTCGCAGCCGCTGAATTGCCCCTTGTTTTCCCTCTCTTCCCCCCCCCACTGCAAACAAACTGGGGTAAATGGAAAGTTTCCTGCGATAGGAGACCGAGAGCCGCCTGGTACAGCCCCCAGCTCACTCCATCTCGTGTATTCAGCCCTAACGCCCACGGCGAGGCGAGCGTGCATGAGAAGGTGACCTGCCTGGACCCTGCCTGCTTTGCAGCAGATAAGAACAGCGTTGATAGCATCGGGCCAGCCCACAAATGAGTCAAAACCTGAAAGCTACAGAACAAAAAAGCAGACACCGTCAGGTACCAGCGTGCAACAGCCTTGCTGCAGCTTAACCAGTCAGCCACAGCAACCGATAACTTGCACTGGCCTGGCCCTTGCAGACCTTGCAAGGACTTGTGCAAACCGGCTTGGTCAAGCCCTTAAAGTACAGCCACGTTAGCAGAAGCAGGCGGTCCTGCTAGTGCAGCATCGCAGAAGGGAAGAGCCCTTCAACCCAGGCAAAGGGCAGACGGCTTCTCCGCATCTCTCGTGCCAGGAGGGGCTGGCAGGGGGTTTGCAGCAGGGCTGCCACGTCTGACAGTTTCCCAGTTGCACCATCCTCCCGCAGCAATGGTTTGCAGCCAGTTCTCACTGGCGCACCCCGAACAAATCCTCCGATGGGAGAGGAGACAAGTCTAGACACCCGGCACCCCCAAGGCAGCTGAAGAGAGCAGACACGCACTTGCCTTTCCCAGATCTCACTGTCCCCTGGGGACCTCGGAGAGCAAAGCCCACACCCCAGAATAGGATAAACAGAGAATAAGCTGCAGCCAGAGCCTTCCTCCTCCGGAGGATGCTGAAAGCTCCCCACGCCCCATGAACACGGGGGATGGATGCTGGGACATCAGCAGGAGCGATGCCGGTGGCACTCTGCAAAGTCAAGGGGCCAAGGCGAGGACAGTTCAGAGCTGGTCTGGGGTGCAAGGCTGGGCTATTTCATGCCTGGAGCCCTTCAGAGAGCAGTTATTTAGAGCCATTTCATGCATTTTAGCTGCTAGGATAAGCAACGGCCGTGGGGACTGGTGATAATGGGTCCGGCACGCTGTCAAACCAGCCGTTACGGCAGGGCACGGCGGGGAGGGTGAGCAGGCGGGTACCGCTCCTCCCCACCCCGCGCCGGCTGCTGCCACGACAGCTGGGAGCGCAGGGGGCGAGGAGCTGAGCTACGCTGCCCACGAGCCCCCGCGCGAGCAGCGACAGCCACGGCGGGGCAAGGGACAAGCCTCTTCTGGTAACTCGGTGCCTGCAGCAACATCATGTAGGAATGTGCCTCTAATCCTCACCTTGTCTTCCCCTGGGAGCGCCCGCTCAGCACCCTCCAGGGCTGCCAGCTCCACGGAGGGCCGTACCAGCCCTGGCAGGCATCGCCTGGCTCCACAGGGATGCGGCGGTGCCAAACTTCACACCCTGTCAATGCAGCCCCCTCCCAGCCGTGGGCAACGTCAGCAGAGAAATACCCACGGACGATGACAGCACTACCAGGAAACCACAAGGTTGTTCGTTTAGCGTAGGGCTGGATTCGGAGACGTAGAAAGGTCCCCAAAAGACGAGCAGCCTGGGGAACACAACCAAAGACATCATAGCATCCTGCAGCAGCTGGAGTCACGAGCCGCATGCAGATGAGCCCAGCTCCCTCCCTGCCCTGACACCCCCCCCTCCAGAAGCAAAACGCTCCCCTTGGCAAGGAAAATCTCATTTTTCTGCCCACAGCCCTGCTGGAAGGTCACGGGGGAGGAGGATGCTGCGCTGCAGCCAAGTGAAACGCGAGCGTGGCGGGACCTCGACGGCAGCGCTGCAGTGCTGCAAAGCGGGAGGAGGACGCAGCGATCCCGGGCGCGCAGGAGAGCCGTGAATCATCCGCAGGCACCCTGGATATCAGCCTGCCAGGATGGGCGGACCCCCCTTGCAGAAAGCCGCTGTATACACTTACAAACAAGCTGTTTACACAGACCAAGAGAACTTCAACCATAACAAGGGGAGATCCCTTCCTCGGAACCCGATCCAGGCTCAGCACCAACTCACCCCTCCAGCACAAAGCTGGGGACGGGGAGCTGCTCCCTGGTTCGCAGTTTGCCCGCTCAGCTCTTTCCCCATCCGAAGGGGCTGCATCCCTCTCTCTTCCCAAGCACCCGGCATGGAACAGCTCAGGGAAGGCCGCCGAGACCTTTGCATGGTCCAACAACCGGCGTTCCCTGCAGCTCTGCAAACCAGACAGCAAACGTTTGTGCCACCGAGCCTGTGGCTTCGCAGACAAGCGCCAAACAGCCGGCAGCAATTCCTCCCAATTAAACCTTGCTGCCCTGACCAGGTCTGGTCAGCCAGGCGAGCCAGCGACAGCTCGAGCATGCTCTAATCCTCCCCCCTCCAATTCTAAAAGATACACTAATTAATTAAGATCAACCCAAACTAAACAGTTGGCTCTGCTGTGCTGCGTGGAGCAGCTTGCAGCAAACTCTAATTGTGGCGCTGGCATCCATCAGCGGGACTCATCCTGCTCCCCGTCTGCACCACTTCAACTTGTGCTTTCACTTGCCTTAGACTTAGATTTAGGTTAGGCTTAGGTTTAGAAACCAGCCTGCCCAGGGTTCCAGCCCAGCCAGAGCCTCCCCACCAAGCTCACCCTGACCTGGGGCACCCACTGCAAAAGCCACATTTGGGAGAGACCCACGGCGAGGAAAACCTCTTAAAACAGGCAGAGAAGTGCCAGGTCGCAGCTGCCCTCGCAGGCAGGGCAGGGGCCGTCGCTGCCTCCCTGACTCCCCCCACCCCGGTTCAGCAGCGACTCACAGGCAAGCCNCACTGGCGCACCCCGAACAAATCCTCCGATGGGAGAGGAGACAAGTCTAGACACCCGGCACCCCCAAGGCAGCTGAAGAGAGCAGACACGCACTTGCCTTTCCCAGATCTCACTGTCCCCTGGGGACCTCGGAGAGCAAAGCCCACACCCCAGAATAGGATAAACAGAGAATAAGCTGCAGCCAGAGCCTTCCTCCTCCGGAGGATGCTGAAAGCTCCCCACGCCCCATGAACACGGGGGATGGATGCTGGGACATCAGCAGGAGCGATGCCGGTGGCACTCTGCAAAGTCAAGGGGCCAAGGCGAGGACAGTTCAGAGCTGGTCTGGGGTGCAAGGCTGGGCTATTTCATGCCTGGAGCCCTTCAGAGAGCAGTTATTTAGAGCCATTTCATGCATTTTAGCTGCTAGGATAAGCAACGGCCGTGGGGACTGGTGATAATGGGTCCGGCACGCTGTCAAACCAGCCGTTACGGCAGGGCACGGCGGGGAGGGTGAGCAGGCGGGTACCGCTCCTCCCCACCCCGCGCCGGCTGCTGCCACGACAGCTGGGAGCGCAGGGGGCGAGGAGCTGAGCTACGCTGCCCACGAGCCCCCGCGCGAGCAGCGACAGCCACGGCGGGGCAAGGGACAAGCCTCTTCTGGTAACTCGGTGCCTGCAGCAACATCATGTAGGAATGTGCCTCTAATCCTCACCTTGTCTTCCCCTGGGAGCGCCCGCTCAGCACCCTCCAGGGCTGCCAGCTCCACGGAGGGCCGTACCAGCCCTGGCAGGCATCGCCTGGCTCCACAGGGATGCGGCGGTGCCAAACTTCACACCCTGTCAATGCAGCCCCCTCCCAGCCGTGGGCAACGTCAGCAGAGAAATACCCACGGACGATGACGGCACTACCAGGAAACCACAAGGTTGTTCGTTTAGCGTAGGGCTGGATTCGGAGACGTAGAAAGGTCCCAAAAAGACGAGCAGCCTGGGGAACACAACCAAAGACATCATAGCATCCTGCAGCAGCTGGAGTCACGAGCCGCATGCAGATGAGCCCAGCTCCCTCCCTGCCCTGACACCCCCCCCTCCAGAAGCAAAACACTCCCCTTGGCAAGGAAAATCTCATTTTTCTGCCCACAGCCCTGCTGGAAGGTCACGGGGGAGGAGGATGCTGCGCTGCAGCCAAGTGAAACGCGAGCGTGGCGGGACCTCGACGGCAGCGCTGCAGTGCTGCAACGCGGGAGGAGGACGCAGCGATCCCGGGCGCGCAGGAGAGCCGTGAATCATCCGCAGGCACCCTGGATATCAGCCTGCCAGGATGGGCGGACCCCCCTTGCAGAAAGCCGCTGTATACACTTACAAACAAGCTGTTTACACAGACCAAGAGAACTTCAACCATAACAAGGGGAGATCCCTTCCTCGGAACCCGATCCAGGCTCAGCACCAACTCACCCCTCCAGCACAAAGCTGGGGACGGGGAGCTGCTCCCTGGTTCGCAGTTTGCCCGCTCAGCTCTTTCCCCATCCGAAGGGGCTGCATCCCTCTCTCTTCCCAAGCACCCGGCATGGAACAGCTCAGGGAAGGCCGCCGAGACCTTTGCATGGTCCAACAACCGGCGTTCCCTGCAGCTCTGCAAACCAGACAGCAAACGTTTGTGCCACCGAGCCTGTGGCTTCGCAGACAAGCGCCAAACAGCCGGCAGCAATTCCTCCCAATTAAACCTTGCTGCCCTGACCAGGTCTGGTCAGCCAGGCGAGCCAGCGACAGCTCGAGCATGCTCTAATCCTCCCCCCTCCAATTCTAAAAGATACACTAATTAATTAAGATCAACCCAAACTAAACAGTTGGCTCTGCTGTGCTGCGTGGAGCAGCTTGCAGCAAACTCTAATTGTGGCGCTGGCATCCATCAGCGGGACTCATCCTGCTCCCCGTCTGCACCACTTCAACTTGTGCTTTCACTTGCCTTAGACTTAGATTTAGGTTAGGCTTAGGTTTAGAAACCAGCCTGCCCAGGGTTCCAGCCCAGCCAGAGCCTCCCCACCAAGCTCACCCTGACCTGGGGCACCCACTGCAAAAGCCACATTTGGGAGAGACCCACGGCGAGGAAAACCTCTTAAAACAGGCAGAGAAGTGCCAGGTCGCAGCTGCCCTCGCAGGCAGGGCAGGGGCCGTCGCTGCCTCCCTGACTCCCCCCACCCCGGTTCAGCAGCGACTCACAGGCAAGCCCTAAAAATCCCATTTTTTTCTCCCCATCCCACTTCCCACCAGGACGCCCGCACGGCCCCACGTGTAACGACGGAAAGCGGCGGCAGGGCAGGCTGCAGGCAGCATCCAGGCAGGCAGGCGGCCCCGAGGGCTCACGTCGCGGGAGGTGATGGTCACAACGGCTGCCTTTTGGGACCAACGTCCCCCTCCGACCAGGCTGGGACGGACCACAGCCTGCCGCTCGCCCAACGGCACCTTGGTGGACACACCGGGGAGGACAGGGAGGACAGCATCAGCCTCCCAGCAGGAGAAGGTGCCCAGGCACTGCAGTAACGCGCCGGGATGGCAATCCACGGACAGAGGCGTTTAGTAGAAACACTTGAGTATTTTTTTTTCGAGAGCAGGGAGAACTGATGCAGCAAAGGCACGTACCCTCATTTTATCTCTGAAGCACTCACAAGAAATTAAGAGATCAATTGGGAGTCTTTTATAGAGCTGGTATTAATTTCCTCCTAGCTGTAAAAAGGAAATGAGAGACAAAAGATATTAAATGGACTTGCCCAAGTCCCCAAGTGAATGGTGTGAGAGCTGGCGTGAGAATCCAGCAGCTCCCAATTTCCAGTCCTATGTTTAGATAACGCTTCTCCTTCAAACCAGAAGAAAAACCAAGGACGCTTTGCATGAAAAGCAGATATTAAGAAAGACCTAATTGCTATTAAAGACTGAGAAACCCACGGCACCTTGGATTGTCACCCAACAGCTACAGCAATAGGGAGGAAAACACAGAGCCAACTGGAGATGCCGCTGGAGCAAGCAGCGATGGCTTGGGAGTCCCATCGCATCTTGAAGAAACCTCTTCCAGATCCAGCTGTGCCCAGCTGTGAGCAGAGCGGCTCTCCTCCACCTCTCCCCAGCTCCAGAGCTGCCCCACGATGAGGTGCTGCAAAACCCAACCTTCTCCTCCAAGGAGCTTTGAGAAACCGGTTGAGGGTTTGGCTCTACATGCCAAGCTGGCTATTAAAAATCCCTGGTGACTCGCGGGTACTCCAGTAACCCCAATCCCCGCTGACTACATTCCTCTAACGGGCACGTTACACGGCCGCTCCCAAACCACAGGCTGAGATTAGCAAACCTGTTTAAAGCCTTCAGGCGTGCTCCACGCACGGTTTTTCTAAGGTGGGACTGTACAAATCTTTACCAGTTCGCGGCATTCATCTGGCGGGAGCTGGGCCCGCAGGTTCGGAGGTGCACGGGGACAAACGGCCACGCAAATTTCTGCTGTTGTTGCTCCAAGACTCATCTTGACCCTTCTCCACCATCTCTGGATGGGTGCATCACGCAGCCAAGCCAGCAAGGCTGGGCTCTCCCTGGCACACATCATTTACTCCGAAAAACTGAGTTTTCTGCAGGGCAACAGCATCCTCCTCTGGGTTTATATCCTTCAAAAGCATCAGAACAGCAACAGCAGCTGGACTTGAACATTTTGAGGAGGCCTAATAAAAGAAAGTCTAGAAAAAGTGCTTATGCTCCAGGGAAAGGGGCCGGGAGCTAAACATAACCGTTCCCCAGCCACGCTCTTCCCAGATGGCTTCAGCTGTCACACGACGCGCTGGATGCCACGAATAGCTGGGCTAGGAGGGGTCAGTGCAGCACATCTGCCTGAAGCGGGGGGATTCCTACAATAAAACCCTCCCAGTTACTTTCTGCGTGGTACAAAGGGAAACTTCACGCTGTTTAATGCAGATATTGAATTGTTCCGGAGCAGAAGGGACTCAAGGCGATGTGAAGAGACGGTACCTGGTCATCCAAAATCAGGCTATAATTTGGTCACCCAAAATAAGCCTCCAGTTGCTCTCCCAGCTCCGTGCCCTCAACCACACTTAATAGCATTTAATACACGGTTCCTGCCGGTCCTCGAAGCCTCGGGAAGAGTTAAAGCTGAGCCAGCCCGAGGTGACCACGGACAAACTCCCCAGGCAGAATAATGCCCATCGCCCTTCCCAGGAAGGGCAGATTTCCTACCGGGAACACGGGCAGGAAAGACAAACAAAAGCTTTTCAGGAAATAACCTGTTGGTCTCCACTCTGATGGGAGGGAGGAGGTAATTGCAATTATCACTGATTACTACCGGGCTTTGCAAACCCAGACAAAGCAACACCACTCGCAGCACACGCCAACAGCGAGTCGAGAGCCAAGGTGAGCACCCAGTCGCCTTCACCTCTTCCCCAGCTTTCGGCAGGAGCTATCGGCACGTGGAGAGCCCACCGGCTGAGCCCACGCTGGTGAGACCCGCGGGCTGGAGAGCCGTCCCCGTCAGTCGCCATTTCAGTCTTCCAGCATCCCCCCCGCAGCCGGGATGCAGGCGATGCTATTTCACACCCAGCCAAGCTAACAGAAGTGCTCCTGGGAGCAGATGCTCCCTCCTCTACGCAGCACTTCACAGACATGAGAGGAACCCCTACGTTGCAAAACACCCCCCCCAGGGACCGAGACTGCCGTGGGAAAAGCGCTCCCAAGGGAAACTGAGGCACTAGCGAGGCTGGATACACCAGCTCTTCTCTTTAAAGGTCTGTGCGTGCTTAAATCTGTGCCTGTGGCATTTGGGCTGTTCAAATCTCCAGCACCGGGGTGGGAAGCTGCCTTCTCTCCAAATACATCATTAAGATTTAGCATGTCGTGACTCTGAAACGCAGAATAATTCCAAGCGCTGAAAAAAGCCCCCTGCAAATCTGCAAAAGGGAGTCTGCTTCTGCAAATGTGCGTCTTGCAGGCTTGGTAGAGAGAGGGGAATTATTTCCTTACCAGCACCCTCTATTAAGCGGAATTTAAGAGCTGTCCCTTGAGGTTGATTGTGTTGCGACTTTCTGGAGACAAAGACCATTGATACTATGATGGTTATGAGTCACTCCGGGCAACCCAAGGAAACGCATTTGTTCTCTTCCGATTACAAAAAGTACTTGGCATTCTCCAACTTTCTGCTCAGGGATCTCAAAACATCACCCCAACTTCAAACAAGCCTTTAGTCCCTCCTGTCCCTATCAAATCCATCACGCAGATGGGTCAAGCTCTCTTGGGAAGGTGACACACCACCAAAGGTGACACACCACCAAATTTGTTCTCACTCTCCACTCCAAGCAATGACCAATCTTTGATCTCACCTTTTCTGACAAACATGCAGCAACACGTGCGTGTACACCCGTCTATAGAGCTTTTAATTTCATTTATTCCTTCCCAAGCAGAAACACAAGTGTTCTTCTGCCCGAGGAAAAAGCAGAAGAACAAAACATGATGAGATAGCCAACCCTCAATTAACACAGAACTCGAAAACGTTGGAAAATTAGAGAGATAAGCAAGATATCAATCGTCATGTCAAATAGATGGCGATTAGCTTGCCTAAGGCGGTATATCAGCCGGCACCGTGAAGCGAGAAGACCAAGCATCGATATTTGGTCCAAGTCAAACCACCGCCACAACTTCCCTGCTCCTCTGCTGTTCCCTTTGAAGCCGACCAGCCCAGGTTTTAGAACACCAAGGCTGTTGTCAAACCCACACCAGCAGCTTTGAGCCCCGACGGCAAGAAGAAACCACTGATGACCCAGCGAAGCCAGCGTAGGGCAGAGGTGTAACCCAGCTCCGTCTCCGCCTGGCAAGGCTGTGTTTTCAGAGAGTATTCCAGATGGATTTCAGTTTTTATTTGAACAAATTAAGCCTTGGGGACCCAAAAGAGAAAAAAAAAAAAAGAAATCAAATGTTTACGAGGCAGCTGCAGTAATTCATCCTCATTACTGCTTACTTTAAAAGTTTCCTCTCTCGGTACCCACAGCTCCAACGATGCTCTAATATAGGACTGACTCCTGCATGACCCTGGGACAGTCTCTACAGCCCCCATCATCTCCGCAGTCTACAGCCAAAACCCAGGACTTGCAGGAGGGAAAAGGAAAAGGAATATGTTAACAAAATACTCTTTTGCAAGCCTGATGAGCTTCTGGTTTATAAAAGTGCCACTGAGATGTCTGTCCCTCTTCTGGCTCCAGTCCCTCGGTGCCCCAGGTTTATACGCTCGTAACCCAAAGAAGGACCCTCTCCCCTTCCCTCCACCACCCCCCGGTTTCCCCTTCTCCTACGTATAATTCTCAAACCTCGAAGGACTCTATTTAGCCATGCTAATTGCAGGCAAAAGACTTGTTCTCCACCCCACTAATTCCCAAGGGAACTCCAGCACCTCTGGGTATCACGGATAAGCCACGGTTGGGTGCCTGGGCTATTCGGGATGGAAGACATGAACCAAACAAGCCAAATATCAGCACGTTCTGCTTCTACCCCATAAACCACTCCAGCTCTGGTGGAGGTCTCAGGGAAAGGACAACTTCCCGACATCTCCCTGCAAGCCAGGCCAGCACCCACCTGGGCTCTGGGCGTTGCAGGACTCGGCAAATCGATACCCCCATCCCAAATTCCACCTGCAGACTGTGCGGGAAGCCGGCCAATCTCCCTGACCTCCGGCACGAGGTGTCCAAGCCTTCGTTAATAAATGGGATGAAACAACAGCTTCGGTTCCTGAGTGGCCTCAAGGTCCAGAAAGCAGAGCGGTGAACCGGGCACCGCTGCGGGTGAGAGGGTCCCTGCGGGGGGCAAAGACACGGCTGCAAACTGAGCGTAATTCTGCTTTAATGGACATTAGGGCTCACGGGGGAGGTGTGGGCTGTTGATTACAGACAGGTTCAGCTTTTCCCACTCCATCACCATCCTGCATTTCACAGCGGGAACCTTTCACTCTTCCAGCCCCAATTAATCTAATGGTTTTCTCACATCCGTGGAAGGAACAGTTTGGATGTTTTTTTGCTCAGACACCAGCAAATCAGGGAGGAAAAAAAATGCCGTGGCTGTTCTTTCTGAGATGGCAAAGCAAAGAGAAAGGGAAACCACAGCATGCATTTGGATCATTCCCCGACAAGGAAGTGGGAATGCAACAAGTCGGCATTAGAAGAGGCTATTTAAATTCATTATCATGACAATTTACACTTTTGTGGCACCAGCTGCACCAGTATTTCAAAATCCTTTCCTGACAGCTATTCATCAAGCCTCAATTCCCCTGCAGAACAGCCACCAGCTCACCGATACAAACGGGGAAACATTTGGGGTGATCTCAGACCACACGCCACCTCGGTATCTGCAGCCCACGCATGAAATGAGCTGGGGCTGCCGCTTGCGAGCGGGCAGGTTTGAAGACAAACATTTCCCTCCGGCTCAGCGAGGGAATCCGCATCAACCAGTAGCAGAGATCCAGCTGAAACAACCCACAAAACCACCAGCAGCCCTTCCCACCAGCCAAGCTTTGCCGATGGCCGTCCCCGGCAGAGCCTACCCGGCACAGCCCTGCCCGGTGCCCAAGAGAAGCCAACCTCTGCGGTGGCAGAAGGGGAACAGAGATAACCTCCGGCACATTCGTTCGGTACGTCAGACATGTATTTCCAACACGATGACGAAGGTTGGGGTGACGCACGTCTTCAAAAGCTTCTTTGCTGTCCCACTTCCAAGCCTTGCGGGCGGCACCGGTGTCCCCAGGCTGGTGGCTTTGCTCCCGGGTGTTTCTGCCGCGTCTGGTCTCAAGATCCAGTTCTTGCATCCTGTGCCACCACCGCACAGGTTTCTTACCCTGCTTATCGCCCCTGACCCAAACAAATCCTCGAGTCCCTGACTCACAGGTCTCTAAGGCCTCTGGGCTGGCCCCTCCAAAAGCCCCAGTTTCAGGGGAGGGATGTGGGCTGCTAAAAGCATTTGAAAAGCACCCAAGTGTTTTAGCACCCAAATCTCGCTGCCAGCCAGCAGCTGCCAGCCTCTAAAAATGTTTCTCTGGCAATTTTGAAATCATCCCTGCTCCTTCGTGCGCAGGAGCCACCCCAGAGCCTCCGTGAGGCTCCACAACCTCATTTACATCCGTCATGTTTTGCTCTTCTTTTCCCAGCTCCTATCACCAGCCTGCAGGCACCGGGAACTTCCTTAATCTTGTTCCTCCCGAGACACCAGCAGCGATGGGGACGCTCGGTACCGGCCAAAGGCAACGGTTGAGCCGTAGGAGCAGCACTGAACACCAGAGCCTGCCGCCGGGATGCCCCGTGCCCGGTAAACCGGGCTGAGGTGCGTCACCAAACAACCCCCGAAGCAGCAGCGTGTCCCCACATCACCGCTGCCCACAGCTCTGGGCTCCCTTTCTGCTCGCTTGGCACAGACTCTCTCCCCGTCTCGCTTTACACCAGCCCGACAATCCCACGGCGGTGATTTTTTTGCAAGTACGGGGTTGGCGCTGGCTGCCGTCAGACAGTCTGGAGGGAGAGGGAACACCCCAGACAACAGCCCCGACCCAGACACGTGAAAAACCTGAGCGCTGCGACGGGGGAAGAAGAGAGAGAGCAATGACTCAGTGATTGCTACAGGCTCCAACCCCACCGGAGCTCCGCACCAGGCGACGAGCTAGCGTCTAGCGTGCACCAGCGAGCAAAAGCCGGGCAAGAGAGCTCAGCCGGGAAGTCGTGCCTTGCGGGGACCCTCTGCAGCAGTCTCCAGCGTGGACGTGTAGGAAATCAAGTCCCCACCACGCACTCGAGCTGCCAGGTGGAATGGCCAGGATGCTCCAAGGAGGGTGGGAAGCTCTCAGCTGCTGAAGAGCCGTTTGGTGCAGACAGACGGCCCCGCAGACAGACAACAGGGCATGCCTCGATCGAAGGCGGCTCCTAACGCAGGATGGAAATAGGATTGCTGTGCTTTTCTGCTGTAGAAGGTAGGGCCTGAGATGTGCTTTGGAGATACAGGTAACCTCAACTCTTCTCCAAGGTGGGTAAGACCTGGCGGCTTGCAATAAAGCTCTGAGCACCGGGTCCCAGCCCGCGTCCGCACAGCCAGCAAAGGCATAACTACAGTCTGTTATTTCCATTCCTGACTCGCTCTTTCCCTTTCCCCTGAAATGGAAAAATACTTACAGTCGAACCTGAATTCCCCTGAACGTCTCCTGGAGCCATGTGAGCCGAAACGTCAGTCCTCAGAGTCAGGAAACCAGGTTCTTGTGCTGAGAGACCCCCAGCCCTTCCCTACCCCTCCTCGGGGACGGCACGAAGGAATCCCTTACAATATCCTTGCAAAACCTTGGAGGTGGGCACAGAGGGCTTCCGATTTGCTGTTTTAAGAAGGTCTGACTTTCGGCAGCAATGCAACAGGTTGAGACAAAGTCTGGTTGCAACCATCAGCAGCGAAGGCTTCTCCACTCTTACGGGCAAAGTCAAGCCATCACCAGATGTGGTCTGCACGTAAGCGGGGCTTTGGGAAGGCATGGCTGTAGCTATCCCTCACCCCCTCTTCGCCTACACAGGCTTAAAATATCGCGTGAGTATTAAGTAAAGCAGCCAGCACTAACCTTCCCCTTCTCTACTGGGATTAGCAAAGCAGAAACAGCCCACGCAGGCAGGACACGCTGGGGTGACAAGTGCCTCTGTCCCAGAAAGCCACCCTCTGCCAGGTGGTGAATCCTCCAGGAACCAACCTCCTTTGAGCCGTTTTATAAAAACCGCCTCAAGAGGGGAAGGGCTCAGCTCACACCTTTGATTCCCCAAACAAACTCACAGTTAGAGCTGCTGGAGAGAGGATAAATCACCTGGAAGGGACAACCCTGGGACGCGTTTAAGCCTGAATAGCTGTCTGAAGCGTCAAGAGCGATGCGAGGAAACTGAGCAACAGGACATGGGTCAGGTTGCGTCTCCTGGCCCAGAATAGAGCCCTGTAAGCAATTCTGAGCTCCTCTGCGTGATCACCCTGCACTACACCAGCAGATGACACCTAAAAATCATTCATAGGGTTGAAGACTCTCAGTTTTGCAGCAACACATGGCTCAACCACCAGCCCTAACCCAGCAAAGGGGCATCCGGAGCTGGAGGAGAAGCTGGGGAAGGGAAGTCAGGAGGTGCCAAGCTGTCCTACACAGCCCACGCTGCACAAATTCCCCCTCTTGGAGAAAAGATGTTTGTCCCCTGCACATCAGGGTGTTGCAGGGTTACCCCGATGCATCAATAAATGCACGCTAACAGGACAGAGAGAGGAAGCGCTGCAAATTCCTGTTCTGCTCATCGTCCCCCTTCCCCTCTCCATGGAAGCTGGATGCTCCGAACCCTGCCCGGGAGCCTGGAGATGCGTGTGCCTCATCCTGCCGTCGCAGGTTGCGCTGCACAGGCGTGCAGCAGCGCCCAGTTGTGTAAGAGCTATCCCTGGGTGAAAAAAAGCATATTTTGCTGCTCCTGAACAATATCCTCTGATCCAGGATCAACAGGGCCAGTATTTAGACATTGAGCAGTGAGACATCCCTCCCCACAAGCAGAGGGAGCCCGAATATTCAGCTGTACCAGCAACTTGGGAACTATGTGCCAAGACAACATGAACAAGCAATGCCATCCCCTTCGAAACCCTGGAGAGGAGGCCAAGGGAAAGGATGCCCCAGGACCGCTCTGCTGTCGAAGCCCCTGTTAGAGGTCTAGGTATGGATTTTGGCATAATCAGCATCCCTGGAGCTCTGCAGAGCACCTGCCATCTCTAAAGGACCCTTGCCAAACTTGCAAGGCAGCTCCTCCTAAAATATACCCCTTCAACACGCAGTCTTGCATAATACTTTTAATGCGTAAGAACCGACAGGGCTCAGCTCACCACCAGAAATAACTTTTCCTGCAGCACAAATGAGCCCTAACTTCAGGCAAGGGCGGCAGAAACAGCTTCACGCAGCCACCCGGCGCAGCGCCGATGACGAAGGGTGCCCGCGGGAGGGGGGCGGCCGGCGGGCAGCGATGCCCCCCATGCCCCCCACCACGTACGTCCCCGAGAAGCCGCTTTCTGCTGCCCATTCTGGTGCTTTCCAGCGGCCGTTTCTCAAAGCGCACCCCGAGCAGGGCCGCAGGCCAGCGCCGTTAGCCCCTCCTTTCTCCACCAGCTTCCGCACAGATACTTCTGATTTCATCACTCTTTGCTCTCCGAGGCAGGAGGACTGAAAACGCAGTGCAATAGCCCCGAACAGCTAGCAGAGGTCGCTTAACATGCGCCGGGTGAGCCCTGGGAAAGGAGATTTTGCGGCTGCGTTGCCTGTGGCGGAGGCACCTTCTAGCTAAATGTGCCTTAAATTATTTCGGATAAAGCTGGGAAGGGATAAACCCCACAGATCCCGTCTGGTTCCACTCTGCCCCGACTGCTTGTCTCCCAGCCAGGCAGGAAGCCTCCGGGTCTGAAGTGTTTGCACTCCTGCACCTACATGTAAATAAAACAGCCAGGAGGGATTGTGAAAATAGGGCTTTACCTGCCTACGCACACTCACGCAGGCTGGGAAGGGGATGAGGTATTACCAGGAAAAGCTGGGCCGGGAGCATGTGAGCTCCTGGGGGTCTCTCGGACCCCTCCGGGCCAGGACAAGGCACAGTTTCCAGCAGGCACCAGCTCCAAAAAGCTCCCAAAGCAAGATTTCAACTGGCAGGCTGGAATGCTCCATAAGGAGCGCTGCCGTTTGCGTTATTAAATCGCTGATGGTAATTGAGGAGCAAAATGAAGGAAACGCAGAGCTCCCCTCCCTCCCGTCACCTGCTCTAAGGCAGGAACAGGCAAACATTTCACCTGCCCTCTTGGCTTTATCACCACCGACGGGACCAGGACCAGCTTGACCTCGGCACTGCCCGAGGCCGGGGCCGGCGCGTCGGTGCCGGCGGGCGCAGAGCAGTTACATCACGGCACACACTTTGGGGTAATTCGGTTGGTATCGATCCGGCTGCAGAAGTTTGGAAAACACTTTGTCAACAACCCCCGCCCTGGCAGACTGATGCTTTCCCAGAGCGGGTCATCGTAGCGGATGACTTTTCCCAACCCTATGGTCCCTGATGCTCGTTATCTTTAACTCAGGAATCCTCCGGACGCTTTGCAGCAGAGGCAGCTGCCCACCCCGGTTTGCTGCGGAGGGGGAGGAAGGGGAGGCTGAAGCACTGGGAAATTTTTGAAGTGACTTCTCCAAGGTTACAAAAGGCATCTGTGGTTGAGAAAGGAAGCAAAGAAACAAACCGGATGCTTCCTCCCTGCTGCTGCCTGAGAGCCAAAGGGAAGAAAGCAAACCTGGTCCGAACAGGGGATGGTCAGGGCTTGGGGAGCATCTTCAGCCCCGCTCCCGGGGAGCGAGACGAGCAAGCCCGCGCTGAGCAAAGGGGCTGGGGTGCCGCTGCCCTGCCCGCCAGGCCTACGGCAGAGACGCAAGGTCGTGGGGGGAGCGGTGCCCACCCCTGCCCCAGGCTGCCTGCGGGGGGTTTGCACAGGACGTGCAGGGGAATTTGCCCTGGTTTGCTTGGGGGGTCCCGCCCTGGGATGCTCCGGAGGGTCTGTCCTTGGGGTGCTCAGGGGGTCCCTCCTTGGGGTGCTCAGGGGGTCCCTCCTGGGGATGCTTAGGGGTGCCTGTCCCATTCAGCCGGGGGGTCCCACCCTGGGATGCTCAGGGGGTCCCTCCTTGGGATGCTCAGAGGGTCTGCTCCATGAAGGCGGGGGTCCCTCCCCGGGGTGCCGGGGGGTCCCTCCCCAGGGTGCTGGGGGGTCCCTTCCCGCTGTGCCGGGGGGTCCCTCCCCGGTGCCCTTCCCCCGGAACCCCACCGTGACGCCGCCAACCTACCCAGCTTCATGAGACAGGCCAAGAGGATCCAGAGGGAGATCTCGAAGGGGATGCGGACGTGGGTGTAGTCGATGCCCAGGACGGGGAAGGCTTTGCGGGGCTTGGCGTGCCCCTCGCCCGAGCCGTTGGCCGGCTGCTTGTTCAGCGGCTGGATCTCCTGGGCGGAGGCGGGCGGCGCGGGGGTGAAGCCCCCGATCTCGCCCCCCGGCAGCTGGGCCGGCTGGCCCTGCGGGGGCTCGGAGGCCAGCATGGGGTTGGCCTGCAAGCCCTGGCCGGGCAGCAGCGGCCCCAGCAGCAGCAGGGCCCAGGGGAGGGCGCACAGGGCCGCGGCGCCCATGGCGGCGGGCGCGGGGGGCGGCGGCGGTTGGGGGCTCG
>VZTQ01004107.1:31035-80371 GCA_013400755.1 Pelecanoides urinatrix | reverse complement strand
GCCGGGCGGGCGGGGGGGGGGGGGGGGGGGGGGGGCCCGGGGGGTGCTGGTGCAAGAGGGGTGCTAGTGTAAAGGGGTGCGTGGAGGGGGGGGTGCGGTGCAAAGTGGGGAGCACGGGAGTGGGGGTGGTGGTGCAAAGGGGATGGGCTAGTGGAAGATGGGGTGCCCTGCAAAGCGGGGTGCTGCTGCAGAGCAGGGGGGGCAGGAAAGGGAGAGCGCGGGAGCTGGGGGTGCTAGTGCAAGAGGGGGTGCANGGAGGGGGAGTGTGTGGAGGGGGGGCACAATGCAAGGAGGGTGCGGTGCAAAGGGGGAAGCACAGGAGTGGGGGGGGCTAGTGGGAGTTGGGGTGCCCTGCAAAGCGGGGTGCTGCTGCAGAGCAGGGGGGGCAGGAAAGGGAGAGCGCGGGAGCTGGGGGTGCTAGTGCAAGAGGGGGTGCAGAGCAAAAGGGGTGCGTGGAGGAGGGGGTGCGAAGCAAGGAGGGGCGCAAAGAGGGAAGGAAAGAACAAGACAAGGCGGGTGCTACTGCAAAGGGGGTGCCTGGAGGTGAGGGGGTCCCAGTGCAAAGTGGGGTGCAGAGAGGTGGGAGGGTGTTAAGGCACGGTGGGATCCCACTGAAAAGGGGGTGCACAGAGGAGAGGCAAGCAGTGGACGAAGGTGCAAGCCTCGGAGGTGCGATGCAAGGTGGGGTGCAAGGAGACAAGGGGGTGCAATGCAAAGAGGACGCGCATGGAGGCAGAGGGTGCTAATGGTTGGGACGCAAAGAGGCACGGCGGGGAAAATGCAAGGAGGGGTGCACAGAGACAAGGGGGGGTGCAAGGAGTCAAAGGGACCCTAACGCAAGGGCACAGGGGTGCAAAAGAAAGGGAGGGAAACAGGATCTGCAGACTGGCCTGGCGGGTGCCGGCTGCTGGAGGGGTGCAGTGGGGTGATGCAGCACTACACCACGCAGGGAGACTGTGGGTGCTCGGCCCAGGCAGGGAGGCAGCCGGGGCCGGCAGAGCACCCTGGGCTGTTGGGGAGAGCGGAGCAGCCACCTGCCTCCTCCCTGTTTGCTGCTTGGAGGGGGACAGCCATGGTCTGCTTAGCCTCAGCATGGAGGCACCGCTCTGTGGAGAGCTCTGGGGCGGTGGGATTTGCAGAGCGATGGCTTCCAGGGGGACGGGCCTGGTGGGCATTGGCAGCTGTTGTGGATCAGCGTGGTGCTGTAACCCCATCTGGGCTTGTTGGTACGGCCATGCCCTTCGCCGCGGTCACCAGCGTAGTCTGAGTCACCAGGAAATCTGATAAGGCTCTAATAAAACCACTGGAGTAGCATGGCTCGGCACCGTAAAACCGGGCTCAGCCATCCTGATTTCTTGGCTCTGCTACCGACTTCCTGAGTGTCACGTGTGTGTGACCGGAGCTATCAAAACCGGCGGGAGTTTTGAACTGATTTATTAGCTAAATTTTAGGGGCAAATCTTTTGGCAAAGATGCAGTCCCTAATCCTTGGGGGCACTCGGTGCGGGGAAGGCATGGGCCCTTGACGTGACACATAGCAGCTAGAACTTGAGCTTTGAAGGTTGCGCTTGCTGTTTTGCATCGGTTATGTTCTCGTTTTAAGATGGCATCGGCTCCCAAGCGCTGGCGATGAGACGTGCTTGGGGAAGGCCGCAGGGAACGCTGCCCTTCGTCCTCCTGGCAGACAGGAGGGGAGCACTGCAGCCTTGCTGCAGCTACTTGGTGGAAATCATCAACAACAAACGTGACCCATCAATTAAAGTGAATCATCAGCCTGAGCAGGAACCAGCTAGGTGTGTCAATTCCTCTCTTCCGCTTGGTTATGTTCTGGATAGTCAAATTAATCTGTTTTAACAATTAAACAAGAAATCCTGAGCACTTCTCATTTTGAAAGGGCTTAGTCATATCTGGGTGAGAAGCCTGATCCTAGACAACGGCAGTCGGTACCCGTTTCGGTTGAAGCAGGACCGTGCGCTGGCAGCCCGCAGACAACTAGAGACTTGTTCAGGAGAAAACACTGAGGCTGGTTTTCTTTCAGAAACTGTTTCGAGACGCTAAAACTGGTACAATGTTCCTGTGAAATAACTGGGTCAGATTTTTCCACCTCCTCGTGCCTGGATTGATCGGCAGCCGTGGTGGATAGGTCTGAACTGTCTAGTACCTGGCTATTGTACAGTTGCCAGTGGGGGATGCAGCATTAAATTAACTTCTTGGAACTTTGGTAGTGTTCGTTCACAACCTGAATGATACTGGAGAAGGCTGGACAAGGGCCTTTCAACCTATTGAACTCTGCGAAGGGTTTCGGTTGGTGCAAATTCTTGACAAAGTGGAAAGATATTCCAGCTTCATCGGGAGACGAAGACCTGGAGACATCCAGTTAAATCTGTGTTCCCCAGTTAATCCATCAGCACTGCAGCGCTCTGACAGCAGCAAATATCTCCGTCAGGGCCTTGGGGCTTGAGCTGCCTTGGGGCTTGTTTCAGTTATTTGTGTCTCCTGTGTTAGGAGACTAGTCCAGTCACCTCCAGCTTTTCATGTCCCAGCCGAGATGCTCGCTGTGATTCTTGGAACTTGCACCTCCCTCGCACCGGGAGGGAGCGTAATTAGGATTAAGCTGCTTAGCCTGCAAAGGGAGAGCAATACAACCGCATGAACAGGCAGATGGAGCTTTAAAAATGTCCCATCAAGCAAATTACATAAGTTATAATACACCAGAGCTTATCCTGTTGTATCTTGGAGAGCAAAATCAGACACTGTATATACCTAAGTTCATAATTGTCTTCCTTGGCCCCTGGAAATACTTCACACCTCCTGCCTTTGAGCAGCCGTGCAGCTGGGCACCTCCTCTGACGCAGACACCGGCGTTCCCCCTGCTCCTCGTGTGTGTTCACACGTAAATCATGCAGAATTCAGCCCTCGTATTGAGAGAATCCTCCACGAAGCTTTGCTATTCCGTAGTAGCTTTGATCAGAGGGTCTAAATATTTTCCAGCAGATGTTAATCATCAAAACGTAAACATCATTTACATTGCACAGGGAGGTAAACCCAGGTACACACCGAAAGGGAAGTGTTTTCTCAAGTCGTGCAAGGAATCTGCAGCAGATTTGCTCAAAAACCAGGAGTGCAGACCTTGCCTTACGTACTGGCTGCAGCTCACACTGGCTACAAGAATGTTTCTATAAGTTTATGCTCCATTTCTATATCAGACCCAGCTCTTTCTTTCTCATCCTCTTTGCATTTATTTGATAAAGATGAACTTGGCACCACTGTCTCTCTCTCTGTTTACGCTTTGCCCCTGTTCCCCATCCCCACTTGCAACTCACAATTGCCTGAGCGAAGTGGGTGCAGGTCAGGCTTTGTCCCTCAGTCAAATTATTTTCTTTTTCTCTGGTCTGCCCCAATAAACAGCACAGGGAAGTGGGAAGTAAAGGATGCGTTACTCTAAATTTTATTTCAACTGCTCTAGACTAACTATTTCAACCTGCAAACAAATACTAGTCCAGCTCTGCGCTTGCTGGCCAGGTGTCTGCAGGACAAACCATGTTCCTTCTCTCTCACAGAATAAGATCTATGTCTATGAACTTGCGTACATGTGCGCTGTGACTTCCTAACTATGGCACGGGGTGTAAAATTTAACTTTTGTGTGCATCTTGTGGTTTTTTTTACACTGAATTGTCTTTTTTATCTGTGTGTAGCATACATAGATTGAGGACAGAATAGGAGACAGATATTTACGGAAAACATTACAAAATGCCTTCTGTATGACTTAAATTGTTTTCCCTCAAACATTGTAAGAAGGGCAAGCTCCCAGGCAGTTTCATTCTTTGCTCCCTGTACCTTTCTTTGGACTGAAAACCCCCCAGCCCTGTTTCACGAGGATACTCCAACGTGGTGTTTTTCCTGCAGGAGGTCGCGTGCTGGGAGGTGAACGCCTTGTTTACATTCCCCAACGTGCCTCCAGTTCCCTTCCAGAGTGCAGCGGGAAACTTCAGCTCTGACAGTCAGAACCAGCCAGTACCTCCCGTCCTCCTTGGCTTCAGCCACTGTTATGTCTGTCTGTCACCAGCTCGGGAAGAAAATCAAGCTCCTGTGCCCCAATTTTCTCTCCGTCAGCAAGTAAAACTTATATGTCAAGGGCATCTGAAGCCTGCCTGATTTCTGTGTAGAGCTCTAGATCCCCAGGAGGACAGCATCTGAAAAAAGAAGATAAAACCCTGTTGTAAGGATGACAGTGATGGATCCCGATTATTATTTGTTTAATTAAAAGAGTCTGGACAGATACAGAGGCAACAATTAACAATTATCTTCCATAAAGAACTTTGACAACAGCTGCATAAGTTAATGGGTTATGAGATGAAGACAAATCATTACAGCTAATGGTCGGTCTGTTGTTTGTAAGTCTGAAGGTGTATGGGAGAGTCCTCGTGCTTCCACGTAATGTCTAATTTAAGGGGCTTTTTGCTCCTTCGGCTAACACAGAATAGGCAAGTAGCAATTTTCTTCTGTTGTGCAGCTGGGATTATCTAGGAGCCATGGAATTAAGTTCTAAATGAAAATTTAAACTATTCATTACACTTTATTAATAGACTTTGGAATAATTAATTGTAGACATAAATTATAGAGAAATGAATTCATAACTTTTGATTTCTTTTACAGCCCCCCCTCCTTGTCGGGAGGGTGCATTAAGATAATGAGGACTAGCAGAGATCCCAGCCTTGCCTTTGCCCCAAGGGCGAAGCATCCCCAGGGCTGGTGCCGGGTGCCCGGGGCGCTGGAAGGACAAGGCGAAGGGAAGGTTTTTGCAAACACTGCCACCCCCTGGCTCTTTCCACAGTTTTATTTCTTTCCCCCCCAAAAAACTAACTTTGTGCTGCCTGGGGTAGCTGTGCTCTTCACTTCTACGAGTTGCTGGTGGAAAGACCAACTGTTGGCGGGCAGGGAGTAGTTTTTCCCGCTGGGACTGGGTCACAACCCGCTGCCTGTGGGGAGCTGGCGCCATGAGCTGCTTGTGGAGGCACCGGCCAGGCGACATCCCCTGCGGGATGGCTCCCGGCAGCAGCGTGGAGGGGACCGCAGGGTCATGGAAAGGGGGCTGTGAAGCCCAAGCCCCCCACCGAGGCCCTGCCTGAGGGCCGGTGGGCGCAGCCCGGGCACCCTCTGGGGCGAGTGCGTGAGGCCCAGGCCCCACTGCGGCCTGCAAGCTGAGGGGATCCAGGCCCAGCGAGGCCTGGCTTTAAGCAGCCCCCGTGTTTGGTGACCGGGGAAGGAGGAAGGGGAGCCGCGGAGAGGCCTGGCGGGAGGGGCAGAGGGTTGTGGCCGGGCCCTGAGGCTCCAGCGCCGCGGACGGAGGCCCCCCTTGAGGGCGGCCATTCCTCCCTCCGCCGACTACAACTCCCAGCAGCCCCTTCGCGGCGCTGCGCTCCCGCCCCCCTCCGCGCCGATTGGCCGAGCCCGCAGGAAGGGCTCTGTCCTGCCCGTTGGCTCGGCGAGCTGTCAATCACAGGGTGGCGGCGGCCGGGAGGGCCGAACAGGGAAGTATTCTCGAAAGCGATTTACGCCGTTTGCGCGGGGTCGGGGTTGCTGCGGGTACGAGGGGGGTGGTGGCGCAGTTGGCGTGGCGCATGCGCAGAGCTGCGCGGGGAGAGCGGCGGCGGGGGGTGCTGCTGAGCCCCNTACCCCCCCCCCCGGCCCTCTCGGGTGCCCCCCCTTATCTCCCTGCCAGGCGTTCCCCCCCGCTCTTTGCCAGGAGCCTGACCCCATCCTTCTCTAAGAAGCCCTCCTTTATCCAGCCCCTCATCCCCCATTTTCCCCATCCCTTCTGCCTGCCCTCCCCCTCTGCCCAAGCACCTCTTTCCCCCCAGCCCTGTTGATACCTTCGTCCTCTGGCTGGTACCTACCCCCCCTGCCAGGTTCAGCCCCTGCTTTTTGACTTCTCTTTCCCCCCTCCCACAGCTGGCACTGCCCTGTCCTCACTTTCTTCTCCCCTTTCCTAAGGGCTGACTCTACCCTGCTCCCTCCCCTGCTCACCTTTCCCTCGCTAAAGCCTTCACGTGAAACTTTCCCCGGCCCCGGTGGGTGTCCTGCAGCCCCTTTCCTTGGAGAGGAGATCAGCCTTTCCTCCTCTGCCAGCATCTGCTGGCTAAACTCCTTCCTGGAGCTACTGGGCCATGTGGGTCTTGGCATCAGGCTGTTACTTGTGCTGGGCTGAGGTGTTGTCTTGCATCTTCCCTTTCTTCCTGTGGATGGCCGTGTCAGCTGGAGGATGAAGGGTAGAGGTAGGATGCCAGCTTAGGGGGCTGCTGCCTGAGCTACAGCCGCTGTGTGGGCCAGCGTCTCTGGGCATATCAAAGTTTCCCTGATGCTACTGTCCTCGTGAGCTGGGTCTGTCAGGTCTCAGATCCTACCTCCTCTCCTGTCCACCCCTGGTGTAAGCAACTCCTTCCTCTGTTGTTGGCTGGCTCCGTGTTCTGAACCATCTGTCCTGGGGAGTGACTGCTGCTCCTGGCAACTCCTTCAGCTGTAGCAAAACCTTCTTTTTATGAGGTGTCTGCTGCTAACCAGGTCATTTCCTCTTGTTTCTCTAGGTTTGTTAAAAAAAAGCTACCTATTTATAAGTATATATTTTAATTTTATCCGTGACCTCTTGGAAAGTCAAGGTAAAGAGGATAGGGAAAATAAGTTGTGAGGCTAAAGAAACCTCAGTTGGGTCCCAGGGTGGTGTTTGGATGGGTGAAGTAATTTAGAGATGCTTAAGGGAAGGGTCATAGGAATCTTCCTGTGGGATGAGTCGCGTATCCGCAAGGCTTGTAGTGTGCAGTGTGCTGCTTTTTTCAATGACCTTGAGTTTGGAGACTGAGAAACTTGGGCGCATCCAAGCAGTTAGGAATTGGATTGCTTATTTAAGATTGCTAATTTAAGAATGAGTCCTGCTGCTTTGTGGAGTTTCTTAGTGTTGATGGAGCTTTTCTGAAGGGCAGTGGTCCCCAGGTTTGAACTTTGAAGCCCAGGTCTGCAGGGCACTTCTCTGTGTCAACGCGTTGCTGTGTGTGTAGGTGAGGTAGGGGTGTGTGTGTAGGTGGTTCTGCGAGGGGAAAATACATCCAAGCAAAGGAACAACCTCCCAAATCCTAGCTGCATTGGGACCGTTCAATATTAAAATGACTAAATTGTTTGTGTTATCAATGTTCAAGCTTTGTTTCCAGACTTGGAGCAAGCGTTTCAGGCAAATTAGAAGAGCCAGCTGGGGAAAGCCAGAGAATTTTGTTACTCCCCTTCCTCCCCATACCCCGAAGCACCCTTTGAAGGCGTGCTTTTGCAGGAGCTTAGGAGGCTCTTAAGTTACTGTCAGTGTAAATACTGCCTAGCAGATTTTGAGCCCACAGCCTGCAGAAATCTGTGGCTTGTTAATTTTTGACTGCAGATTTAAAGGCCAAGTGTTGCGAAAGTTCTTTTTCTACCTCTGGAGCTTTGCATTGCAGGAGCAGAAGAGTCCGACAAGCGAACTACAGTTAACTGCAGGTGGAGTGGTCCTCTTTATGCTTCAGGGTGAGAAGAGGCTGTTACTGTGGATGAGGTGACAGCTTTAACTGGATCCCAGGTTTTTAGTCCCGTCTGGGGTATTCCAGGCGGGTTTGGAACAGTGAGAGGCGATGGAAGGTTGTCCTTGCTTGGAATTGAGCGCAGAGATGCTCTTGAAGGTTGATGGAGAAACGTGCTCCAGTGTCATCTAATAAATGACCAAAAAAGGTCATGATGATCTCTTACATGTAGCCCAAGTGAAGCTGCTTGTGGGGTCATCACTGGTAGCGTTAGTGCAGATTTATCCTAAATTGTTCCTTGTCACTGGGACTTAATCCTCTCATTTCATCATAAGTTGGTTGTGCAGGTTTAGTTAAAAGCCAGAGAACTGCATGAATGGTTTAAGAAACAATATATCTAAAAGTGAACAGAACTGGTAGCATGGAGTTGCTGAAAAAAAACAAAAAAACAAAAAACCAACAACCAGAGGGTTTGCTGAAAGAGGAACATCCTGTACCAATTTATGTGCTTTTAGTGGTAACAGACGGACAGACTCTGAAAGGGCTTCATGATTGGAAGCCTTTATGTGTCTAAGAAATCAGAGGTGCAGTTCATTCCTCTTTGATTATTTATATATATATTTTTTTTTTTTTTGCAGGAGACCTACAAATCTTAGGGAATTTTGTGCTTTATGCCAGGGTCAGTTTCTAACTTAATTGGAGACTGTTGATCTATATGTACAATGGTGTGGTCAATATAGTCTTTAGTGTTAAGAACACTTAATGCTTCTTTCATAGTAGGAGCTCTACATGTACTAACTGCGAACGCGTGAGCTAGGTGAGTGTCAGATTCATGGTGAGTGTGAGTCTGGGATTGTGACCAGTTGTGGCTATTGGACAAAGTTTGACCTGGAATGAGAATTTGGGACTTCTTAATTCTTTGACTGTGAATCCATGGTAATTTAAAATTGCCAAAGCCTTGCAGCTGTGGTTTTTTACTGCTGAATACCTGCTGAGCAACAAAAAATAGCTTCGTGAAAGCAAGGAAGGCTCTTAGAGTCATCTTGGCCGAGCATACACGTATACTCCGGGAGGCCTTTAAGCATTTTACAACATTCAGTTGCCAAACCAAGCCCTGTCTAGGCAAGAAAGACATTTTAGGCTCGTGCATTCCCATTTGACTGTTTTTTTCCAAGCCTGCCCTTTTTTTTTAATGGGCAAATGCTAAAAAGCATGCATCAGCATCTCAGGTATACTAGACACTGAACAATTTGCTAGCGTAGCCTCGGATGCTGGTGTTAGTATGTTTAAAGTCAGTTTTGCATCAGATGTTTTAAACTCTGGCTTATTCTGCTTTGTCAACCAAAGCACTGATTTAATGGATGATTTTCTTGACCTGTACCTTTTAAGAAATAAAATTAAGATGTGTTGATCTCTTGTTGAGACCTGCTGAATGACAATCTGTTGAGAACACCTCTGAGTCACCGCAGCTGACAGTGACCTGTCCAAAGAGTTGGGAAGCTCCACAACACACCTGTAATCCTAAAAACACTCGCAGAAATAGCAAGCTCCTGTGTATTGCTGCGCTCCCCTGGCTAGTGTGTGTTTCAGAGTTCCCGAAGGTATAAAATGCTGTGGCAGAGGAAACTTTGCTGAAGAGCAAGGGAATTTGAGTGTCTCTTAAGGAGTGGTAGGTTTTGGGGGGTTTTGATGTTTGCTCCCTCTGAGCATCCTGTTCATACAGTCAAAGAGTGGATTTATAGTGTATTAGTGGTTTTGCAGTAACTTATTTAGCAGTAAACTGGCTTCGTGGTATGGGTTATTTGTGTCTGTAGAGTATGGGAGACGTGTATCTTTCCATGAACATGCATTTCTCCATGTGTGTCCTTCAGGTCATTTGGTGCCATTTCTTGCTAGATAGGAGTTGAATAAAAAGGAGCTGTTTAGAAATTAGCCATGACTAGAGGTGGGAAATCTGACAAAAATAATTCCAGGGATCTTAAGAGAGCAGTGGGACATTTGTCAGTCGGGAGGTGACTGCCTGCTTGGCTCTAACATGGTATTAGGCTTCTTTGGGGTCCTAAGATCAAAAGAAAACTAAAGAAGAGGAAGACAAGCAGTCCCTGCCTGGCAGGGATGAAGAAGAGTTAGCTGGATGCCGCTTGGAGAGGGGGGACCGCAGACCGAGTCTGGGAATGTTGTAGGGAAGCACTAAGAAGTGTGGAAAGCTGCAGACAAAACTGAGGCGCTGAGATCTGCTGGAATATTGTTCCTCGTGTCTCTTTACGATGTACTTTGGGTTAATGGATCATTCACTTCTCTGGAAAAAGTTGTTTGATTGTCATCAGTCGCTGGTCACAGGTTCCTGCAGAAAAGTGCTGCGTGAGGTCGGGTGGCTGATGTGTTTAATAGGGCTACACGGAGGAGGAGGAGGAGGGGAGCCTTGTGATATATAATCTTAGAGAAGATTTTGGGTTTTGTACAGTGAGTACCAGAGTCCCTCGCCTGAGGGCTGAGCTGCTGAGGCATCGCAGAACGATGGAGGGTCTCTCTGCGTTGTTGCAGCTATGGATGGAGGAAACACTTGTGTATCCTGGGGGGTTTGTTTAAGGAGGCCAGTCTGCGCGGATCCAGCCTAGGAGAAGGGCAGGTAGCGGCTTGTTAGCTGGAAAGGGTGTCTGGAGAAACTGGAGGAGAGAGATCACAGATACCGTTCATCCCTGCACGTTTAGTCTATCCAAACTGGAAGCTGCTTTTTGAGTTAGCAGTCCTCTTCTCTCGCTTGCAGAACTTACCAGAAAAGTCTGGAAACTACATCCTCGTGGATGACTCCAGCAATTCAGCTTATTTAGCCCAGCTGGCACGTTTATCTAGAGCTGGCCTTGGGCGCAAGTAGCGACGGGTCTGTCCTGGTTTCCTGTGTTTACCTCTGAGCTGCAGAGTCAGCGTGATCCACCTGCCCGTGTGCCGAGGCGCTTTGCTGCAGGTGCCTGCGTCCTCTCCTTCCCGTGCTTGTGAGTGTTCGTAAGGGCGGTGGTGGTTGTCCCCTTACAGACGCTGTCTCCGTAAACAGGCAAAACGGTACCTATGCTAAGCTCATGTGGAAAGCCAGAGGATAGGTATCAAAATCTGATAGCTTAATCATCCTGCTACAAGAATTAGTGTGAAATATTGATGATCAAATGCAGTCACAGTGCTGCCTCTTGCTGTTAAGCCTGGGAGTGAAGCAACTATTACTTAACATGAGAGTGAGTGAGGTTAAAGATGCTTAAAACATGAGGTGTCTTCTGGGCATGCGTGCTAGCTTTCCTGGTGCTACTTCTGGAGTAAAAGGAATGTGGATTAAATACATACATGATGGACACATACACACTAGCTCAGTTGCAGGCTGGCCAGTGGATTCTAGGGGAGCCCCGATTTATGCACTAAAATAGATGATGGGGTCCAAAAAAATCTCAAATGATTGTTCCAACATCTGGGGGTGCGAGTTGAGCTTCTTCTGCCATGGTGAACTCAAGACGTGTGGCAGAGGATGTCGGCTTACTGGACACATCTGCTGCAGAAACTGGACTTGGGCTGTGGTGAGTTTGGGCTGCTGTGTTTACACCTGGGCTTTGAGTCGGTCCTGGTGAAAGTACGGCCGCGTTAGCCCTCGCTGGGCATGGACTGGGAGCAGGCTTGCCGTGCAAAGTCCTCCCATCGTCCTGACTCGCCTTGCGTTCAAGGCCTGCGCTCTCGCTGAGGGAATTTTATCAATTTTGTTCTCATCATACATACAAAATAGGACTGGAATACAACCGTGAGGGCTGCTTGGCTTCTGCCGTCTACAGTAGGGACGTTCATCTTCAGAGAGCTACGAACAGCTGTGCCTTTTCTCTGTGTGTTGTATTGGAGAGATCCTATGGCTACCCTAAAAATCCTGCGTAGGAGCCCATTGCAAGAACATCCGATTTTCAGTTTGTTCGTGTGGCTTTTCTCGCTATCTGTAGGTCTAATGACATTTCTGTGTTCACCGCGGAGCTGCATAGAGGAGCCAGCTGTGTTAGGAAAGCGATCCAAACTTCCACTTTGGATGAACTCTGCTTTCTGTGAGGAAACATGAATTCTTGGTACTTCCTACCCACGGGGAAATGCCTGCGTGTGCACACTAACAGTTTTTTGAAAGCAAATTGAAGCTGAAGCCCAGGGCTTTGGGGATCCTGGGGCGCAGGAGCCTCCTGGTTTTGCTGTGCAGTACGGCTGCGGGGCCCTGAACTTGCTAATGGTGGAAGACCTCGCTTTGCAGCAACCTGACAGATGAACTGGTAGAGAATCAGGCAGGGTTTGTCAAAACTTCTGCCTGAGCTCAGCGGAATTATTTGTTGCTGCTTTTCTGTGAAATGTTCTTGTTTCAATGAATCAGCATTTCCTCATTCAAAAGAGGACTCATTTGAAAATTTTGGCTTGTTCTGCTTGTGAATGCTTTTAAAGAGAATTTAAAACTATTGGGTTACATAGGACAAGATGGGTGTTTAATTTTTTTTTTTTTTTAAAGAAAACTATAGAAATATTGAAATGGGACAGCATAGGGCCTGTGGTATGTAAATGAAGGGAATTACATCATTTCTCAGAGACTGACTGGTCCTTTGCTAGGCAGCCTGTCTGGAGCAGAGTTGTGACAATCACTCTGCAATTTGAATGTTTTCTTGCAACTGTAACTAATTTTATAGGGTTTAAGTTATTTAGATTAGTGCATTAAATATGGAACTCCATTAAGAGTATGGAAAACTCAAATTTCTCCTGGAAAAACAACTTCAAGTGATTGCCCCTTTTCTATTGCTAATGTAATTGGGTGTTCAGATGATAGTGTCACCTGATGGTCGGCTGTTGTGATGTCTAAGGAACACTACGCTCTTTTGTTGTGGGTTTTTTTTTTGGCTGATAATCAAATGTGGTAAATGAGAGAGAAGAGGTGGCCAAAAGTATCGATGCCTTGTTTATTCACAATATAGTAAGTCTTGTTGGTTGTAGGGTTTGGGAAATGTGAAAATGGACAAGAGTGGACATGTAACGGTGGGAGGCAAGCTGGGAAACAGGATGCTACCCTGGACTTGCAGGGTCTTTGCTGACACAGAAACATGGCTTTTCTAGGCTGATTTAGTCCAGGAGTTCTGCTCGTTTGAATTTCTCTGCAAACTGGGGATGGCCTCTTAAGTCACGTGTTCTTCAGTCTTATGTTGTTCCTTCCCATTCTTGAGTTTCTTCATGGAGCCTTTATACAAAACTTTCCAGTTCTTAGCCACTGCTATTTTTTGACAAAAGTACTTGACATTGTATATGAATGGCCTAATATGTTTGTATGCCTGCCTTTGTTCCCTCCCTGTTCTGTCCTGCAGGTAATTAAATGCCCTTAGTGTGGATCTTTGCTCTGTTGGCATGCTTGGATGCACAGCAGCTCTTCCGATAGCTTCTTTTCGTCTGCCCCATTGCAAGAAGATGGCAAAAGCAAACATTACCAGAGACATCATCCACAGACAGATCAAGGTATGTGTTAGCCAAGCATTCGCTTGTGTTGGGTGGAGAGCAGATAGAGAATGAGCGTTCACGCCGGGCTGGGAAATACTCATGTTGTTGCCTTTACTTCTGAAAAGATCTCTGCTACTTACGTACTGATAAGCTGTATAAGAAGCTTGAGAGAACAAACACATAAGGCCCATCACTATCCTTAATGAAGAGCTGGGATGAAGTATGGCATAACAGGAATACAGTTCTCCTCCCTAGCAGGAGTGCACCATGCTAGTTTGACATCAGCAGGTCTGTTCTTTTTGAGTGCAACGTTGAAGAGAGAAATCTGGCTACTTGTCTTTGGGGACCATAAAGGACCCTTAGCTAGCTTCCCTCATGAGTTTTCTGTCTGCTTCTTTATGTGTTCTCTTTGTGTGATCTTGCCATCAAAGGTATTTTCTGACTGTAGTAAAGTTAATGATCTCTGTCTCAGTCTCTTTCTGTCTTTTTCTTTAAAGAGTGGTGTGTTTGCTTCCTTTGTGTAGGGAAAGACTTCTGCGGTGGTCGGATCAGTCATCTGATGGCTGCATTTGTGAAATATCTCTTAACGTGAAAGAACTAGCTACAGCAGACACAATAGGCAATTATTACTTGGACTCAGAGGCCTTAAATCATTTGCAGCTTTGCTGGTAATCAGCATTCAGGAAAGTGGTCTGTTAGTGGCTAGAATAAGGAACTCGGAGCTTGAATGCTCACTTCACTTTGCAGTTTGGTACCAAACTTTGTATTAAAAGCTTGTAATTTAATCCATGTGTGAAATTTATTTTGCTGCTCTAACAAGGAAGGGATGGTTCTGTGGTTCGAGCGTTAGCCTGGGACTTTTTCCACACTGTCTGCTCCGTTAGACTTTCATGTGTGACCTTGGGAAGGTTGCTAAGTCTGACAGTTACTTGTAGGAAAAGCAATAGACCCCACAAAGCCACTGAGGTTGCGATAGCAAGGCAATTATAACTGCAGCACCTTGCACTGGGCCCAGCAGTGTTTTGGGAATGCTATCCGTAAAAATATGTCAAGGGGTTTGAAGTTTGTAATGAAAGTTACTACAAAAAGCCTGTTTTGGTTTTTTTCCCCCCTCCAATCCCCTTATATCTATTTCCATTTTGTTTTCAAATAGCTTTTGTTGTGTGGAGTTCATTACTTAATGTTGGTCTGCAGAGCTGTAGTGTAGTACGCTAGTTCTTTGTGTCTGCCTTGTGACTACTAACATGTTCCTACTACCATAAGTATAATTGATGTTAGTGTACCCACCTATAAATAGTGATAACGAAGGCTTAAGTTGTCTTTGCCTGCCTCGAGCATGGCATGGGATGGGACCGAGGCTGGATCAGGTCTTAGGAAGGAATCTCCTCGGACACTAGATGTTCCATCCAAAATATGACTTGCATTCCCTTTTCTTTATGCCTGCCTCTGCAGTTGGCCTTCTTTCATCGAAGCCATCTGCTAATGCATCTGTGAACCCTGTGAGATCACAGGGGAAACAACTGTCCTGCTTTTCTTCACCTTCATTTGTACTGACGCAGTTCTGTGGCAGCTGTTCTCTTCCCTGTAGAACAGGCTGTGCTGTGGTACTGCAGCTACACGCTCCTACTCCATTTCTGATGAAATAAGCCATCTCTAAAGGATGCTGTCCAGTTACATTCCCCAATAATTTGCCCCTTGGTGGTGGTGCTTTAGGACAGATTCTTAGAATCATAGAATCATTTGGGTTGGAAAAGACCTATAAGATCATTGACTCCAACCAATTCTGTGTAATGGCAGACTTCTGAGCAGCTGTGGTCTAGCACTGCAGTCCTCAGGAGCGAGTTGCTTCTGAAATCCTTGCCAAGGGATGATGACGGGCATTCCCAAGCTCTTTTGTATCTTCCATTTCTGGCCCAAAGTAGGCAACTTATTCTGTCTTAGCATGTGCCTCTCAAACCTTGTCTTGGCTACCCAGCTGGAGCCTGGCAATTAGATAAACATCATTTTAAACCAATTCAGGGGCAAGGATTACAAACTGCCTGCCTGGAGATGATGCAAACGATGTCTCCCTATTACAGGACAGGTACCTCATGCTATGGACACCCCAATACCTGGCAAAGTCTCTGTTTGATTTTTAAAGTTCTTGAATCTTCTCTTAAAGGGAAAAAGGTGTGTTTTGTTTGCTGTAGTTAGTGTGGCGCTTGTTTGCTTCATGCAGGAGAGGGGTGCGCTGGGCTTCGAACGACACTATCATGTCACCGATCCATTCATTCGACGCCTGGGCCTAGAAGCAGAATTGCAGGTAAGTGGGCATTGTTCAAAGAGCAAACTGAGCTATTTGTTGTACGACTTACTGCAGAAAGGACAGCCTGTGGTGTTCTCTCTCTTCTGTGGGATAGATACTGATTACTTAGTCCCCTAAACTGCATTAGAGCCAGGAATAGCTCAGTGAGATCTTGTGTGAGCTTTCTGCATTACCTAATTCACCTACAAGAGAGCCTTTAACGCGTGTGTATCAGCCAATCCTAACAGTGGTGCCTGAAGAAGGCAACTGTCAACTGTTCAAGATATTCAGCTCTAATGCCGAAGAGTGTAATGTGTTGCTTAAAAAACAGGTTGTTTTATTGCAGTCTGACACAGCTTAAAAAGATCTTAAGATTGTCTTGTTTTGGGGGAGGAAGGGATTCTTTTGTCCCCCCTTTCAATCGCATCTCCCATATCAAACACTCCTCAATGCTCTTTTAGTCTTTCCTGGTACAGTTGTTAGTTAATTTGGATGAAGATGTATGATATAGTCACCCAGCAGCAAGGTGCTTCTAAAAGAGTTATTGAAAGTGCATTTTCCCTGCGTTCCCAGAGAACCTGTACATGTAATTTGTCAGCCTAGCCAAGAGCTTTTGAAGCAAAGTCACCTTTCCATGTGTACAGCAGGATTTCTTCTGTAGCCTCTGAGACTAAACTGCCATTTTATTCAACGCTACATTTTTTTTTTGTTTCATTTTGCCTTTTCTACCCCAACTGCTATAGCATGTCTGTCTTTTCTGGAGATGCTTATTTGCCATGTGGGTGGTTTTTTGCAGGGTTGGAATAAAAAAACCTGCTTGTATTGGAACAAGTTGTTTTGTGTGGGGAGCTTGCTGTGTCCTTGTCTTAGAACAGCTCTGTGTGATAAGTCTGAAGTTTGTCTAATACCATCTTCCCGTTTTGTTTTTTTTTTCTCAGGGTCACTCTGGGTGTGTCAACTGTCTCGAGTGGAATGAAAAAGGAGAGTAAGTATGTGGCTCGATTCAGGGGATCAACAAACTGATAACCCCAGGTTCTCCCAAGAGTAGGATGTAAGTCATCTTATCATCAGCAGCTGCTTCCCATTCCTAGTAAAGTGGAGCTCAAGCTCAAAGTTTTGAACTGTAGTAGAGTTTGCGCTTCAAAAGAAGCTTTATTTTGTTAAATATATCTGGATATTCTTAGAAATGCCCCTTTAGTGAGTTCAGAAGGGAAATGGTCAGACTAAGAAGTGGAGATTGAAGGCTGCTTCTCTTCTCTTAAGTGGTATTATGGATTATAATGGATCTTTAGGATTTGCCCAGCTGGTATTGACATTTCCCCGCCCCCTTCACCATGCTGTTTAAAAGCTTCTGCTGGGGGACAAACATATAAGGGAGGAGGGTAGAGCATTTACCCCTCTCTGCAATTTTACAGGGAAACTAAACATAAAAGCATTTCCGTTAACCAAGTGGAATAAAGAGTATCTGCATGAGAAATGACTAGATGGAAGGAAGAGTGTATATTTCTTGACAAGCCTCTTACAAGATCTAAAGTCTGCTGTCTGATACTCTTCAGAATTATTTACCAGTGAAAATTTCATGTATTTGAAAGAGATCTGGCTTCAAGGGAATAAGTTTAAAACAGCTGATGGTTGCAGATGTCAAATTCTTTTGCTTCAAATGAAGATGAATGTACAAGGCAAACAGTGCCTTGCAATCCTGCTGCCACACCCTACACTTAAAAAGCAGTCTGTGAATCACTAAATGAGCCCTGGCTTGGGACTGCTTGGGCACATCCGAAGTCCAGGAATGAATGCCTTGGCTTGGGTTCGGGGATGATGTGGAGCAGTTAATGCAGCCAGGCTAATAGGGAAAATGGAGGCCCTGCATTTTGTTGTTGACCAAATGCTCCTATTGTTTTCCCCTGTGCCATGTGAATCTGTGGTGAGCTGGTTCAATGAGCTAAACCAACGAAAAACACTCGCTTTATTTTCTATGGAGTTGATATTTGGCTGGTTTAGCTCCCTGAACTGGCTGAATGGATTGGCGCACGGGGAGCAACAAGAACACATGGCTGAGAAAAGAGAGAGGAAGTGGGCTTCTTAGAGCTGAATTAACTTAATGGCTGTCTGTGGTCAAACCACTCTAAGAAATTGGTCACAGCTTAGAACAGAAGAATACATGATGCATACTTCTCTTCTGTTTCTTTTAGCTTGTTGGCCTCTGGCTCTGATGACCAGCATACCATTGTCTGGGATCCTCTGCACCACAAGAAACTCCTTTCTATGCACACAGGACATACTGCAAACATCTTTTCTGTCAAGGTATATGGTTATAAGGAATGAACGGCTAACAAAATCAGCAATCTAAGCAGCAAGAGAATAGATCCTTGCTGGGAAACGTTTTCCTGCAAGCAATTTCCCTGCCCCAAATAATTTAATATTTCTAATGTTAGGAAAAAATTGCATTAAATCTAATACCTGCACTTCTCAGTTTATGCAGCTCCCAGGCTTATCTCATTCTCTCTGTATATTCAGAGGAAATGGTTGTAGCAAACTGGGATGTGTGATGAAGAGACTATTTTGTGTGCTACTGTAGCTGGTGACTCTTGAGCGTGCACACTGCATATGTGTAATGTAGGTAATAACGTGGGTCACCCTGTGTTCCTAAAGCAGGCTGCTCTGTGACCTGCCAGGACAGCTCAGCGATGTCTCTGTGAACAGCCTCAGCACGTCTCGAGTTTGAATGTTAAATCTGTCTCCCACAGTTCTTGCCGCATTCAGGGGATCGGATCCTCATCACGGGAGCTGCAGATTCCAAGGTGCATGTTCATGACCTGACTGTCAAGGAGACCATCCACATGTTTGGAGATCACACCAACAGAGTTAAGCGGATTGCTACGGCTCCCATGTGGCCTAACACCTTCTGGAGCGCAGCAGAAGACGGGCTAATCAGGTACAGAACTCTAGTTGTTCTGCCCCAAAATTAATTGGATTGGGATCCATTGCAGTACGTACTATGCACAGATCTGAAGAGAGACTGTCTCTATACTAAAGAGCTTAAGCTAATCTCTCCCTTTCCTGAAACTGGGAGGATTCATCTTGAAATGTAGACTGCTCTGATAAATACTCTCCTCAGCTCCTCTGTTTTCCTCCACTGAAGAAGGTGGCCAAGAAAGGAACAACCATATCAAATGGAAGGGAGACACAACACTGACCTACGTTTCCCTCCAGAGTCATTGAGACTTAAATGAGTAATGTTACTGTGAGAATCTGTTCTGCTTTTCATACGAGCTACTGTTTGCGAGGTCATGACTTAGAGTTTAATTTCAAACTTGAATAAATCTGTGCATGTGATAGAGCTGGTTTTAATGGTTATCCTGATGTTGAGGCACAGATACCCAGATATCTGTGCACGTGATAGAGCTGGTTTTAATGGTTATCCTGATATTGAGTGTATATTGAACTGAGATGCTTCCAGTAACCTGTGGCACAAATGACTCTTAATGTCATTAGTGTCATCTCTTCATGCGCAAGCCAGATAATTAAGTGTAGGTCACTACTGAGCAGTACAAATGTGCTGCTTTGAGCGGTCTTCAGTTTGGTCACCGTGGAACACTAACCTCTCTCTTATTGCTGCTTCTGTTGTCTGGTGACACGGATTGCCTGACTCTCTCTTCCCTTTGCAGACAGTACGACCTGCGAGAGAACAGCAAACGTTCAGAAGTCCTGATAGACCTGACAGAGTACTGCGGGCAGCTGGTGGAGGCCAAATGCCTGACGGTCAACCCCCAAGATAACAACTACTTAGCAGTAGGGGCAAGTGGACCTTTTGTGCGGCTCTACGACATACGCATGATCCACAACCACAGGTAATGGCAACTGGCTTTTCTGGGCAGACGTGAGTGGTACAGAAATCTGTTCAAGGCTCTGGTGGGAAGGGGGAGTTGTAACGATCAGGCAACCGCTTGTCTCGCGGTTTTACCGAGTCTTTTCTATCACCCACAGTCTTTTCGATCTGTGTGGGTACATTGGGGTGCTGTGAGGCAGGCTTGGGACTGCACAGCTGTATAGGCATGAGGCCTTGACCTCCTGTGTGTGAACAAGAAGTGTCGGCATAAATCAGGCTTCCAGCAGTTGAATGCTGTGATTATAAGACTGTTCTTCTTTCTGGCTAGAAAAAGCATGAAGCAGAGTCCTTCAGCTGGAGTACACACATTCTGCGACCGGCAGAAACCCCTCCCGGACGGTGCGGCACAGTACTACGTGGCAGGTATTGGGACCTATGCTGGGGGTGACTGATGGGACTTTAAGTTAATGCCTGAGGAAGTGGAGCTCTACCCATCACACAAGAAACCAGTGCTTGGAAGAGCTCTTCTCTAATACAGGAATGTTCCATGGAATTGCAGATTATTTCACTTTTATGCTGTGAATTCTTGCTTATGTTACCTGCCCATTTTCCCTGATTTGGCAGTGTGTGTGTTGGTGAGCTGGCCTTTCTTCTTCTTGTCTAGCATAAATGTCTTTTTGTCACTTTTATTGGGAAGTCAAGGACTGGGTAACCTGGGTGCTATAGGCTTTCTCCTGGAACTGGTCCCAGCAAGGCTGCTCTTCAAAATCTTTTTGGCACAGAAGAAAAGTGGCTTGTCTTCATCCTGCAGATGAAGAATCAGCGATGCAGTATCTGGGCAATCTAGATGACATTCTTCAGTGCTCATTATTTACTATCTTTTTTCCCCAAAATGTTTGTTTTTTTTAAAGTATCTTAGACCAGCATGTTCAGCAGAGCAGTTTTGACAGTCTTGCTTCTGATGAGTCCCACTAGAGGATTTCTTAGGTCCCCTGAATTGGTCATGCAACACATCTGCTGTCTGAAGCAAAAGAACCTGTGTGTGAGCTGAATATTTAGGAGCCTTGGTTTGGTTGTGCTAAGGGCTTTATTAAGGAAACCTGATTAGGGGGTTGAAGATGGAGGTATTTGTTTGCAGATGGCCACAAATCACAGAAGCCAAATCTGTAGTGAATCCCTAAAACTGAGATTTGCTGCGTTCTGCAGGCTTCGTTGTTAGCAAGCTAGTTATAATCCACTGTTCTCCTCATACGGAGATGGCCTTGCAGAATTGATACCTAGAACTTCTGAAAAGGCAGCTATACGCATCTGCGTGTTTTGGTGGCTGATGGAAGGATTCAATAAACAACAGTGGGAAATGGAAAATGGCTTAGGTGCGTGCGCTTCGTGACATTGCTCTCCTAACAACCCCTTGTAAAAGGGAGCAGCTGGGGTAGGACAAAGACAACGATTACTAGTTACAGTAATACGCATGGACCTCTTCTCTCCACAGGGCACCTTCCAGTGAAGCTTCCGGACTACAACAACCGGCTGAGAGTTTTGGTGGCCACATACGTCACCTTCAGTCCTGATGGCACTGAGCTCTTGGTCAACATGGGAGGGGAGCAGGTAAGAAGACAGCTAAAGTTTGGCAGAAAGCTTCACATTCAGTTGTGTTTGTTGGGCCACGATATGTTGTCCTGCATTCTTCGAAACGTGTATAGCAACTTCTCTGTGGGTAACATGATTGATTTTAAATTGCTTTCTGATTCATTCAGACTAAATGCTTGGTATTAGGGATTTATTTGTTATGCTGCCACTTGAAAGGCATTCTGTTCTGGTTTTCTGATTCACATTTCACTCTCTGGAAGAGGAAGAAAACCAGAATTCTGGAACTGACCTTTGCTGACCTAGAAAAGATTTCATAACTCATTCTTGAAACATCAAACTGCTTTTGTAATAGAATCTAGTGAGTAAGGAACTTACAGAAGCAGAGGCCTTCACCTGGAATATTGATTGCTTTAATTTTAAGCACTGGGTGATATTCATGGATCTTTTGTAAAGCCTATCAGTGAAATGAGAAAATCCTCCTGACAGCATTAATCAGCATGGATTAAGCAGGAACTTTGCTGTGGGCGCTTTACTCTGTGGTTGTCCTCTACAGATCTTTCTCACACAGGCGCTCCTTCCCTTTAAGAGAAGGTGCTGAGTTAGCTGAATTGTAGGTCTGATCTGGGCTGTCAATTCCTATACCAGTACAGTTTTAAATTAGGGCTTCGCAGGGCTACTTTTGAAGTTTCTCAGGAAATCCTGGTTTCATCTAGAGAGACTTTTGCCTTGGTTTAATGTACTGCCACTTTTCTGTCAATAAATGTTGGATTTCTTCATGATCACTGTGTTTATTAAATAGTTAGAAAGTCTTATTGGAGTTGAAGGTTTTTGAGCAGGTTGGTTTGTGGTCAGATCATCTTTTAAGTTCTGTAGCTGTGGAGAAGGGTTTCTTACCTCTTGGGTAAGACAAGGCTCCTATTTCTCAGCACTATTCTTTCTGAACCCAGTGCTGGAATGGAACATGCCACTGGTACTGCTGTCATCCTGTATTTCCATGTCTATAAACAAGATTCCTTGTTAGAAAATTGGAAATAGCAAAAAACCAAATGTGGCGCCATGTACCCGTCTAGCCCCGTTTTATTTCTGTGACTTGAGCATCTATGTTTCACTGACTTCTTTGTCTCATTCTCTTTCTTCATTCCTTAGGTCTATTTGTTTGATCTAACATACAAACAGCGACCATACACTTTTCTCCTCCCAAAGAAGTGCCACACTTCAGGGGGTAAGTATGACGCTGTCATGAAAGTGAGTGGAAGGCAGAGTGAAATCACGTACTACACAACTCTTTTTCAGGGTGCAGGAACTAGGAAAATGAAGTAGGGCATGGCTGTTACTGGGCTGTTTCTGCAGTGCAGTTCATACCCCGAGTTCTAAAACCCTTCTACAAAGTGACAAAACGTGTGTCTCGAGGGGAGAAGTGAGCTGTTGCGAGGTGTATGCCTGTGTGAGCTAAGGAGAATGCTTAAAGCTGTACATAAAGGGTAAAGTAGACTTCGTAGAGTGGTTGAGGTTCTGGTATCCTGCCTTCAACTAAGGGGGAAAACTTTGTGGACAGGCATGGAAATGGTATATTGGTTTTATTTTTTAAAACTCATGAATAAAACATAGAATACATCTGTTATCACCTTATACACCTTAGGAAGGAGACAGAATAATCTCTTCCCTAGTCTAAGAATCTGGCCTGGCACTTATATCCCTCCTGGTGAATCAAAAAGTCATTTATTTGAAGAGTAAGTAAATACAAAAGCCTTTTTACTCCTGGCCCTGTTTCTTACAGGGCCTGTTCGTACACAGATATTGCAGGCAATATGCGGTGAATGGCTACAGCGTCATTCCCCGGGCAGAGGCTGACTCTTATCAGGAAGTGTTCCCTGCTCAGCCCCTTCCCTGTTCTCAGAGCACTCTGGCAGAGTTTGATCTGTGTACTCAGCTCGCCTTAGGCCTTAATCTAACACTCACATCCTGGTAGCAAATATATGCCCTGCCTGCCTTTCTCTTCTGTCTTGAATGCATGTGGGTGATGTGTACTGTGGTATCTGGTGAGGTCATGCTTTAAAAGGCAGGACAGCGTTTGAACAGGCTCATAGTGATGCGGTTGCAGCGAATGCTCCACCCTGTTGGGCACAGAAAGTTCAGGCAAAGGCTGTGAAAAGACAGTATCAGTACAAAGGGTGAACTTCGTGTGCTTGCTTGTCTCTGCACACTGAAACCTCTGAGCAGTTCAGTAGACTGGTTGGACAGTGTCCCCAGTTTCCCAACCTGTGAAATGGCCGCAGGAGCACTCCCAGCTGCAACATAAATGCAGTTTGTAAAGCTTGAAGCTGAGTATTTTCTATAGAAATGGCAGATGATGTGGCTGCCTGACCTTCAGAGGATTGCTTCGTCTTGAACTGCTCCTTGAGCAGTAGGGTAAAAAAAGGAATAAAGCATCTGGAATTCCTATACTGGATTTCTCCAGTGGTTCCCCTCACCCTCCTTGTTCTACTAAATGTTCAACAGCTTAGCTCTATGATTCTTTATCTGAGTGAATCTAAAATACAAAGCTGCTAATGTTACTAAATACTTCTGCAGTTTTAAATATCAGGCTTCTGGTGATCAGTCGGGTACTCTGATGATGGGCCTAGACTCAGTCTGAATGCAGTTCAAGCTCCCTCTCTTTGTGTGTGTATAGTTAGTTCTATGTGTATCTAGTTTTCTGTTCTAGAGTTGTATTGCGAAGGATACTGCAGAGATTTTGCAGTAAATATAAGAAGGCAAATCAAATCCAGGTGGCTGGAGGGGCGGAGGGGTGTTTGGAATCATGGAGGTTTTATTTCTGCTCTGAATGGGGCTGTGGCATTGGCTTGGCTCTGCTGTAAAATAAAACCCTGAAGCTTCAGATATTAGTTTATGTAATCCACATTGATACTTAGCATGGCTGTATTTTTTTTTTTTTACCCTAACCTTCAGAAGTGCAGAATGGAAAAACCTCTACCAACGGAGTGTCGAATGGCATCCATCTCCACAGCAATGGCTTCCGCTTGTCTGAAGGAAGAGCACATGCAAGGTAAGGGGACAGATCTACCTACGTGAAAGCCCTATAGCTTTGTTTGTGTCCTCTTCCTCTTGCCAGGGTTCAGTACTGCTAAACAAGGTGTGAAGTGCAAATCTGCTTGGTGTGTTGATTATCAAGTGGCCTCTGTCCTAGGAGCTGTGTTTGCTTCTGATGTGTGGGCTATGAAGAGTCAGATCAAGCAACAGTGTCCTGGGAGAAATGTTGTCCGTGAGGACTTTTCCCCTTTTAAGATGAATTACTGCAGACAAAACTAAGAAATGACTTTTCAGGCCTAAGAGCAAAGTGTTCTTAGCTGTCCTGAGTCGTTGTTACTTCCTGGCCTGCAGGAACTGTGTCTTGGTAAAGAGGAGAGGCTGTCAGGTTGAAAGAGCCTTGCTTCCCTTTGTCGTTTTTTTGAGCACCTGCCTGCTGCAAACTGAACCGAAGTGACCAAAATTGCTTTACGACAATGGCACTGGAGTCATTACTCCTGCAGTCTGCATGTGAGCTAGGAACGGATGGAGAGCCCCCTTCCGTTGTTCCTGCTGCTTTCTTTCTTTAAGAGCAAAATGCAGTTGGGGCGACGCAGAAGCAGACTTGAAGCACATCTTGCTGACTGTTTTTCTTCCAGCTGATGAGACATGGTTAAAGTCAAGACACAGTTGCTTAATACCATATATGGGTAGTCTAGGTTCCACCAAAGTCACTTTGCTGAATGTTTTCAGCTTGTTTCCTCTAGATGGCCCCCCCACCACTGCAGCAGAGATGTGGCTGGAATTTTGGGTTGCTGAGCATGGGCTTTGTGCATCCCAGTGAACTCGGATGCTTGGTTTCCTTCTGAATCTGCATTCTGTTATACATTGCTAAGAGGATTGGAAATGTTTTTTAGACAGTCAACGCAAAGATGTATTGGTGAAGTCTGAGGGATTAGATGCTTAAAATACCCACTGTTTAGTTTTGAGTGGGTGTCTGTATATAAAGAAAAAAATGAAAACAGTCAAAAAGAAACTTTCCTCCTAAATTCAGGTACAGGGTCTCTTCTGCCTTTTTCTGAAACTTTTGGTATTAACTAGTGCTTGCTGGGACTTGCTAAGCTAGAACAAAACACTGCAGACATTGAGCTGGAGTTAACAGAGCATTGGCATGTGAGACTTACCTGTGCTCCTTTCTTCTTTCCCTTCAGTCCCCAAGTGGAGTTACCTCCATATCTGGAGAGAATCAAGCAGCAAGCCAACGAGGCCTTTGCTTGCCAGCTGTGGACTCAAGCCATCCAGCTATACAGCAAAGCAGTCCAGAAAGCCCCCAACAATGCCATGCTGTATGGAAACAGAGCTGCTGCCTACATGAAGCGCAAGTGGTAAGGAAGCAGAGAGTATCAGAGGGTTTCGTGTCACAGGCAGTGAGTGCTGGTATCTGAGTACCATGATACCTTGTTGTCCACTTCCCTGTGTGCGGAGCAGGGTTGGGGTTATTGGATCAAGCTGTAAGTGGGTCACCTCTGGCACAGAACAAGGGGATTGCAGAGCAGCATGTGTTGGAGAAATCACAGCCACAGATACTGCACAGGCAAGCACAGCTGGTAGTGGCTCATCATTTTGCCTACTGGCATGCTGAGTAATGTTCTGTTCTTTTCCTGTTTAAAAAGAAACCAAAAATCCACTTGTGAGTAACAGCATTATGTGTGTCTCCAAGGGTGTTTGTGTTTCTTTGGATAGTTCTGATCTGCATTAGAATGTGGCTCTAAATCTGCTGTCAACAGATGAGGTAATGGTTACTCTGCTTTATAACTTCCTATCCCATGATACAAGATTGTTGTAGGACTGCCTGGAGTTGCTTTGGTTGCTGCTTTAGCCAGGTAACTAGTACTGCAGATAGTCAGACGTGACCTGGTGGTTCCCGTGCTAACCCAGCTGACCAGCTCCCCTTGACTGGAAACAAACCTCTCTGAGGGATCTGGGGAGGTGGCGACTGGTGCCTCAGTCTGGGGGAGGTTCTGTCTTGATTGTTGCAAAATATGCTGTTAGCCTCTGCAGTAGGTAATGTCTTCTCTCACCAATAGCCAGAGCTGCATCTGCAAGATACAGCTGAGTGATTTTAATATCTGTTCCCTTGAGCAGAGTACGACTGAGTAGCATGACTTGCCGTTAACGTATTTAAAATAGCTGTGGTCCTTCATCTACATTTGCTTTGTGAGGATATCCTTCTCCTCTCCCTGCTGAAATCCCCAATATGAATTCTCCCATCTTCTTGCCAAGATAAAGAGCAGCCAGCAGTTGTGGCTGTTGGTAACTGGCCTACTGGCTGTTTTGCAATAGGAGAGATTTGGGAGCTGCCTCAGAAAGACCTCAGTGTTCAGAGGGAGAAGAACAATAGGTTGGGATTAAGGAATGGAGGACAGAAGCTGAGTGCTGATCTCATGAATGATGTTTTTCTTATAGGAATCATTTTTCCCGAAGGGTGTTGGCAGATCTGAACCTTTCTGTGTGTCAGCTAGTGCTTTGCTACAGTTTTCGGTAGCAGGAAGATGTGAAAATATATGCACAATGGGTTTCTGTGGCATGCAATGATTAGAATTTAAATAGTACCGAGCTGGTATCTTCTCAGGTGCAGGAAAGACAGGGCACTTTTCTGCTAGGAACAGCTACTGCTGCGTGACAGAAGGTGGCTGGGATGTCACTGAGAAGGAGGGTGAAGCAGTTGGGCAGTGACCCACGCTGAACATCCCGTGTCTCTAAGGTGTCCTTCCCGATCGGAGCAGGAACAGCTATAGGCCGCCCTGCAGAATGCTGCAGGTCTTGCTTTGGCCTCGTTCTCTGAATAACAGAGAGATCTAGAAAAAAGGAAGGTCTGTAATTTCCTAACCTCCCCTTGCTCATCTCCCTTAAGATGCTACTCATACTCTGCAGTGCTTCTAAGGCTGTCCTTTTAAAATTTGCTCGTAAGAGCCAACGGCATCATTCTCCAGATTGCTTTTAGCAGTCTATGTTGACAGTACCTAGCTGACTTTAGTTAGAGCATTTTTGTACAAGCCGAGTCAAACCTGTAACAATGGGAGAAGTCAGTGCCTGCTTTACATCTCAACATGTACGTTTTCACACCCGTCTCTTGGGCTGTCTGACACTGGTAGTTGAGGTTGAAGGATTTTTTGAGGGTGGCAAAGCAGTTAATAGCCCAATCAGCTCTGAAAATGCGAGATGCCCATCTGTCATCGTAACAGGTAACTTTACTTTAACTCTTAACTTTAACTCTTTCTTTGAATAAAAGTGGCCTGACGCTCTGCATCCAGCCTCCTGGATTAACACAGACACAGTGCCGCAAAGACAGCCCTCAATAACCATGTTTCTTCTGCTCTGCAGCAGATCTCATGGAAAAGGCACTCCACTTTCTGTACTGTGCTAGCAAGCTGTAATAAGCGGCCAATATTCACTTAGACAGGAGGGAGCAATAGGACGAATGGTTTGCAGAACGTGCTTGTGACACTGAATAAGCGCTGCTTAGCACGTAACCCAAAAATTTGGAGCTCCCTTTAAAGAGTAGAGACACAGGAGCACCTTTTCCCTGACAAAGGCTCCATGTGATCTAAAATTGTCACCGTGTTGGAGGTACAGGGCGATTTACCCCCTTCCCCTTGAGACTGTGTCAGACTTTGGTAGGTGCAGTGCACATAGGTTCCAGGTGTGAACCATTATTATCATTAGCCATCGCATGGAGACTTGGCTCTCTTAAGGCAGATTGTGGTGCCTCTGAACAATTTAGACTCGATGCTGGTACACCAGGCGTGTCAGCCCGGGCTGACTTCTCAGCCTCTGTCAGTCCGCACTGAATACCAGCGTGCAAGGCTTGTCAAGTCTCTCCTGCTTCCAGAGCACAAGCAGAAGCATTCTTATTCCCACATCATGGAGCTTAGGGAAATCAAGTGTAGTCTCCAGTAACTGTAAATAGTTACCAGTGATACCAGTCTGCTTTAACGCTTATTTCTAAAACTTTAAGGTTTTTCCTATAAAGGTGGGAAAAGACCGCTGCTTTAGACGTGTGTCCATCGGGGCTATGAAGTGTGGTGGTTCTGTAGCTCCTTCTTACGGGCTACAAGTGGCTCTGACTGTGGGCAGGGAAACATGCTGCCACGCTGTGCGTCCACAAAGGGGCACGCGTGAGCTGCCGTGCTCTGACGAGGCCCTGCTCGCCTTGCAGGAGAGGCCTTGTGTCTGCTTGGCCAGAGGGCTTGTGCATCCTCCATCTTCAAAGGACTTCCCTAAATGTGTTCTATCAGTGAGCTCTGCTCTGTCGGATTTAAAATGGCAGGTCAAGACTTGCTGGGCTTTGCTGCGTGGTCGCATTACAGGGCTGCCTGCATACGTGTGGAGGTGCACTCAAGAAGCTGGGCTTGGTCAGATGGTGTCCCTGGGAAACAGCAAATGCTATTAGTACGTGAGCTTGTGGAGTGTCTGCTTGCATAAAGAGAGCTGGAAACAACGAGCTTTGCAGTGAAACGTGGGCTGGGAAATGGCAGTGGAAAATGTATGCTGTTTTTGTTTGGGCTATCTAATCCACCCCTCCCTTTTCTTCAGGGATGGGGACCATTATGATGCTTTAAGAGACTGCTTGAAGGCCATATCTTTGAATCCATGCCACCTGAAGGCCCATTTCCGTCTTGCCCGCTGTCTCTTTGAACTCAAGTACGTGGCAGAAGCACTGGAGTGTCTGGATGACTTTAAAGGGAAGTTCCCAGAACAAGCACATAGCAGTGCCTGCGATGCACTAGACAGAGACATCAATGCAGCCCTCTTCTCCAAGAGCGATAACGGTGAGTGCCAGTGTTCAGTGCGGTTCTTCAAGGTTATACTAAAATCTAATGATCGGACAAGGAATTTTCTCCTTAAACTGCCCCTCTGAATTAAAGCTCCAACTTCTGAGAGAGATTGATTGTTACTGTGCACAAAAACTGGCCTGAGCCTGTTCTTTCCTTGCGCCTGGTCCTGGTTTGCTCTTGAGCGAGAGTATGATAAAAGGGGTCTTGATGTACCCAGGAGATAATCTGGAAGGAAGCTTGTGCTCTAAGCCCTGCTCCCTGCTGGAATTGTCCTTAACTCTTCTTTGAAGCTATTAGGGTCTCCTAGAGTGCTGTTTGCTTAGAACATGTTCCTCCCCAAATTGTGACGAAGGAAATCTGTTGTCTTTCCAGCTGAAGACAAGAAAGGGGGTGGCCCCATCCGACTGCGAGCCACAGGCCGCAAGGATTCCATCTCAGAAGATGAGATGGTGCTGAGGGAGCGCAGCTACGACTACAAATTCCGATATTGTGGCCACTGTAACACTACTACAGACATCAAAGAGGCCAATTTCTTTGGCAGGTATGTTGGCAGAGTGTAATAGGGATGCAGGACAGTAGTGTGAGCAGCAGCGGAATGCTCTCGTCCATCGGATAAAGCCTTATGCGTAGCCGCCCGTGACTGTGCATAAAATGACGCTGACACTGGTTTGCGGGGTTGAAAAAGATGACAGAAACCCTCCTCCTTGTGTAGCTGCATGAATAGCTGATTCAGTAGCAGATCCGCAGAGGACCCAGTTGGGCTAGCGTTTCAGAAAAGCCATTTGGGATTGAAAACATGAATCCTGGGGATGGAGGGAACCAACACAAAAGCTTTCTCTGGATCCATAAGCGTGAGGGGTGGCAGCCTGCTGGTTATAGAAGCCAACTGAGATTCTCATGTCTGCTAGAGACTAGCTTTGGCTCTGAGCTGTGATCTCCAGTCTCTGCTCCTCTCACCCTAGCAATGCACAGTACATAGTCAGTGGGTCAGATGATGGCTCCTTCTTCATCTGGGAGAAAGAAACCACCAACCTTGTTAGAGTGCTGCAGGGAGACGAGTCGATCGTGAATTGTCTCCAGCCTCATCCCAGCTACTGCTTCCTGGCCACCAGCGGCATTGACCCAGTTGTACGACTGTGGAACCCTAGGCCGGAGGTAAGAACCGCAGTAAAAGACTGTCGCGTTGTCGTGAGATGTAACGCACACCGGTCTTGCCTACTGGGATCTCTTGAGAGTTGCTGCAGCAGTAACAGCCCCTCCTTGGTCCTTGCGCTGCCTTGCTGAGTCCTCTCCCTTCTTGTCTTGCAGAGTGAAACCCTTAATGGCCGTGTGGTAGTAGACATGGAAGGTGCTTCGCAAGCTAACCAGAGACGAATGAATGCAGACCCGCTGGAGGTGATGTTGCTGAACATGGGGTACCGGATTACAGGACTGACCAGTGGTGGGGCTGGAGGCTCAGATGATGAAGACAGCTCAGAGGGGCAAGTCCAGTGCCGGCCCAGCTAAAACAGAACTGCCTCTCCTTCCTCTAATTGTTTGGCTGAAAGGGAACCTAGTTTCCTTGGTCCTGAACTTTCTCTGATGAATGACTGCACTGTTTCGCACTATGCACAGAGTAGGACAGGCTGGCAGGGGCAGGAGCGGCCGTCTCTTTAAACCATCGCCACCACCTCCTCCTCCTCCCGTCACGCTACTGAGCAGCATGGCAGTGCAGTCCAGGGTTTGCCTTTAGTGGAATTTAGTCCCAACAGGGGTCTTTGAGTTGTCTGTAAGCAGTGTAAGCTGGTGACTTTTCTTCCAGAGCTGCTGTACGATCTGGTACAGGGGGATGTTGCCTGCATTCACGCATTTGCAGAGGGGATGTTAAATTCCTGAATAAAATACAAACCTAGGGCAAGGGTTATGGAATGAATTTACTGCAGTGATCTTGGTCTTGAAAGCTTGACTCTGCTTTTGTGCTACCAGCCTGTCTGGAGGCCCCTGGTTTAGGGTTGTTGGCCATGAAACACCTGTTTTTCCCATAACATCTTTCTTCTGGCTTCCATCTCTAACACATCATCACCAGATGTAGCTGTGTTGTATTAAGGACTGGATATTGCCTGTCTTGTCCCTGGGCATCTGTCTTAGTTGATGAATCAGTGAAGGCACTGAGTATGCGCAACTCAACAGGGCAAGATGTGCTTGCCTAGCTCTGATACTTTCTTCTGTGGTCTGTGAACCCGTGGAGAAAGGTGGCAGCAATGGGAGCAGGTTTGATCAGAGGCCTAGGACTCACGTAGCTAAAGCTACCGAGGAAAGGGGCTGGTAACAGCACTCTTCCAGAGCTTCTCTCTCTGTTGCCCAAAACGTGTGTAGCTGTATTCACCTTCTCCTCTCCATGTCACCTGTGCTGGAGCCGAGAACGTTGCCACCATGTATATGTTGCAAGTAAAGTTTCGAGCTTTTAGACAGCAGCATTTTTGTGTAGTCAGCTGCTCCGTCTTGGCCAAGGTGGGCCTTCTCCACCTCGTTGTTGGTGTAACATCTGATGGGTTAGTGGTCCTCTCAGGAACCCTCCTTCCTCTTCCCGCTCTCCACACACTGACTCTGGCTGCAAAGCCAGGAGTACACCTAGAAATGCAGCATTGTACTTCCATTCCTTTCCCTCTCGTGTAACATGCAGCCGCGTTTTCCCCTCTTGCAGTTGCCAAACACTAAATATCAAATAGATCTTACACAGCTGTGCTACAACCGAATCCGAAGAGGTTGTTTTTTCTAGGACTATCAACTAAGACCAAAGAGCCCCTGGAGATCTTAACTGCTCTGCGCTGTCTCGTATCTCTTACTGCTGAAGGTCTGAACATGCTAGCCTTGGTCCCAGGGGTGTGAGATGTGTGTCTGGGAGTGTGTGCGCACGTGTGTATGCTGCATTAGGGCTGTTCTTCCATGTGGTGCAATCCCTTGTCTTCCTGTTCCTCCTGTGGAAAGATGAGAGGCCTCCCTTTCCTTCTCTGGCTGCTTCTGGCTGCCAGGCGTTGATGAGAGAGACTGCGCAGTGCTGGCTGATCAAGGTAACTGGCTTCCTCTCCCTTCCAGAACAGTCTTTACAAGATGAGCGAGTCTTGTGCAGGAGGGAGAGAGGTCACAGAGGCTCGTAGCTGGCAGCATCTCTCCGACGACACTGTTCCCTCCATAGAGAGATCTCCTGCACCTCCCTTGCAGTCGCAGTGGAGCTATCTGGGACCTGATCTCTGCCCCTCAGACAAAGATGTCCATCTGCTCTTTCACGTGTGGGTGAAAGCGAGCCTTAGCGAGCCCCGGTGGTGTTGGGAGCGTGCCCCTCACCACCCAGAAACGACTGGCTGCCCTTGCGCTCTGCTGAGCTGTGGTGGCAGACTCGCCTTCCACCTTCTCCTGCTGAAGCAGAGCTCTCCTGGGACAGATTGTCACTTGGCTGCTGAGGGCATGTTTGCTTGTTTTCACGCGGTACCAGCACGGTAGATGTGACTGCTTGCTCAGTTTACCTGTTCAGTTGTGTACAAGACCCACCCCAGCTGTACCCTGGCACTCAATGCCCTTCAAAACCCAGAGGCAACAGAAAATTCTTCTCACTTGGGTGGCTTTTTGACATGGTCTGGCCTTTTCTTTTTTTGCTTAAGGCTTTTCTACTAGATGCATCCTCTTTTTTTCCCTCCCTTCTCCTCCCACTCAAACTTTTTTCCAGCTTTCAGTAGACAATGTCTGCAGACTTTGATTTTTAAATTGAGAGACTGAGATGGAAAGCTCTGAAAAGAACAGACCTCTCCCTCCCCATTCACCTTTTGCTGTGGCAGCTATTTTTTGTTGGTTTTACCCTTGTGAGACAGTGCAGCTCTTTTACCTGCCAGTTGCAGTGTGAAAGCTACAAGATTCCCTGCCTCTGCAGTGGATTGCTTTTTTTAATGGCTGCTTTGGTTAAAAAAGACATAATAATGGGAAAGAAGGAGAGAGAAAAATCTGCCTCTAGCCCCTTTTCCCCTTGTTGTGAGCAGATTACCTGCTTTGTCGCTTGTTAATGAGGAATTTGTATTTATTGGTGAAGGAAAAAACATGCTGGGGAAGTAGGGAGAAGATGTTGCTTTATTGACCTCTGCTGTTTACTTCAACCCCCTCTTTGGGAAAGCTTCTTCCTGCTCTTTCTGGTTAACTCTTTCTAGCCTGGGATATGCAGGGATGCTTCCTTTAATTTTGTATTCTAGCAATGGGCTCTCCGTTAGGAGACTCTAGAATTCTCTTAGTGTTGCAATGACCATTGCTTCTTGCTTTTTCAAGTACTAAAGATGATCATCTCATAAACTTTGCCCCTGCAGTTGTGGAGGTAACACACAAGCCTTACTGCCCTCATTAGAAGGAGCAGAAAACTTGTTTCTCTGGTCCCTGCAAGAGAAAGGGTTAAGCAATTAAACAATTCTTTGTTCTAGTTCTTTCTTGGTGTCATTTTGTTTGGGGGATTGTTTGGGCTTTGTTCTACGTTTCTCCTCTGTGGAGGTAGACGAGGGTGGGTGGAGGGTGGCCTGGTTGGGCTGGACGTTGTCTATTCAACAGTGCTGCTTCATGGAGAATAGCGGCCCCAGTAAACTTGAGTGGGAAGGGGACTGAGGAGCCCGAAACGTGGCTCGTAAGCTGTGGTGGCTGCTGAGTTAGTGCTGATGTTAGTTTATCCAGGTGAGGGAGCTCAGGTCTGTTGGTGGAGCAAGGGCCAGGGCTGTGTTCAGGAGCAGAGTCCACCTCCGGCTTGGTTTAGAGCTAAAGCTGCAAATGTTGGGATGAGATGGGAACGGCTGCCTGGGGCTTGCTGGGGAAGAGAGAAGCGATGCACATGTCTTGCAGAAAGACGAACGGTGCTGTGATGGAGTTGGCTTCTCTGAATCATGTTTTGTCAGGGTTGGGGGTAAAATGGATAAAATCCGCTTTGAGTCCCTGCTGAACCCAAGAGCTTGAGTGAGCGGGCGGCGGGTGCAAAAAGCTGAGTAGGGAAACCAGCCCATCCTTGCCTTTTAGCTCTTCTTAAATAGCTTCTTGCCCAGAGAAGCAGAGCCCTGGTGACTTAGGCCGGGGGGCAGACCCAGGGTCACCCGCCTGAGTCACCATATTACTGACTGATCTTCAGAGATGTTCGCGCTGTCAGAAAAAACGCACTTATTGCCTTAAAGTGTCTCGCACTCAGTGTGGTGTGTAGGACGTCAACATTTAGACCCAGAGATCCAGCTAAAGGATATCACAAACTCACTTTCTCCTCTGGGTTCCTGCTGCAAAACCTCCCAAATACTTTCCTGCCCTCCAAGCTGCAGAATGCCAGGCCTTAAGTAAGAGTTAGAAACGAGTCTGCTATTTGCAGAATCCATTTGAACTCTTCTCTTAAAAATTCCCATTGGACACCTTTCAGCTGAAGCCCTTTTGAGGCCTCTTCATTTCAAATCGTGTCTGATACAAATTATTGCTTTAAAAGACAGCTCTGGTCTAACAAAGCAATGTGCATCCACAGCTGGAATTGGCAATCGACTAATTAGGTCAGATCTTGGACTGAATGGTTGGACAAAGAGGAAGCGTGGAAGCTGAGTGGTTGAATCGTGGGTGGAAATGGCTAGAAGGACCCAGAAAATGAGTTTTATTTGTAATTTGGGTAAGGGAATTGGGTTAAGGAGGGAGAGAAGCAATTGCAGCCCTACTGATGAGTTCACTTTTCTCTGATGTAACTGTTTGCAGTGCCAGGAACAAGTCTGCAAAGGGCTCAAGATGGCTCCTGTCTCTGAGCAAAATGGGAGCAGGATGTCAGAAAACTGCCTGCTGTTGTTGCAGTGAGGAATTCGGTCCTCTGCCTGTTACGCTCCTTGTAGCTTGTTCGGGCCTTGCTGCTGCAGGAGGCGAGACTGATCAGGAGCCCCTCTGGGGCTGGCAAGGGGAGAAGGTGGGCCTTTTTGCGGATTTCATAGCCGAGAAATCATCGTGACCTGCACCTGGCTCTTGGAGCTCTTCCAGTTTGTGCCCCTTGTCTCTGAGGAACTGGTGGCTTTCCCTTTAAACATAAAAGTTGCCCTGCGGATTGACTCTGTCAATTGGAGAGGGAGAGAGAAGGAAATGCAGCTTTCAAGTGACAGGGAAGCAGAAAAGACCTGAAGGTTAAAGCTGAGGGGTGAGATGGCTTAGGGGCATTGCTTTTGGGGTGGGTGGCTGAGCCTGCGTATGTTCTTGCGCTTGTGAGTAGCACCATCATCAATACAGATGAGAGTGACGTTTCTGGTTCACGCTGAGCGATTAGAGGCTGTCAGATTGCAGCAGGCGCAGACCACAGGAAAGGAACAACAAAAACGCAAAGCAACCCACCCCAGCATCACCTCCAGGGCGGGGGAAGGACGCCTTGGTGTCCTCCATCAGCCTGTGCCTCGGTGACATTTTAAATAGACTCCTGCACGCGGTGTTGCCTGCTGCTGCCTCGGTTGTCAATGTCAGAAGGGGGAGGGGATCTCTTCCTTGAGTGGTTTGGTTCTGGCAGTCCCTGTAATGTTTGAGCTGTCACAACAGGGAAGGTTCCCAAGGAAGCCGCTTACTGAACAAGAGCTGGCTGGGTGCCTGCTTCTTTTAGGCTCAGAGATGAGCCGGGGTAGAAAGGGGAGGTAACCGAATCCCTTCCAGGCTGAGCTCCAGCTATAGCCATGGTGGCGTGCGCTTGGACGAACCCAAACCGGTGTGCGGTCTTGGGCTGTTCGTTCCCGGAGCAGACAGGCTCTCCTCTCGGAAGGGCTCCGCGTCTCCAGGGTGCGAGCGATGCGCTGGCACCTGCAGCGAGCAGGCAAGGATCGTCCTGAGGACGTTTTGGGCCGACGGGAGGTAGAGCCGCTTCCTTGCTGACAACGGGAGAGAGGAGCCATCGGTGGCGAGGCGCTGGCAGAAGTGGGAGTGAAACCTTTTGTTTCTCGTCAAATGAGAGATTGCAAAAACAGTGATGGCAGTATTCCTGCTCTGTACCATCGATCCAGTATTGTAGTCAGGCAAGATAGCTGCAATAAAAAGCCCGGCCTTTAATTTTATGCATGGAGAACTTCTTACCTGCTCTCCCCCCACTCCAGATCCCCCCCCTGCAGTTTCTTTTCCAACTGCAGCTATTTTTCCCTGCTGACTTCAGGTGTTTTGTATTCTGCTTAGATCAATAGCAGTAGAACAGCAGCAGCTTTCCAGTTGTCACTAGGAAGACCCTGCTGTCAGCTACAGCTCACCCGTTTTCTGCCAGTGCGGTACTGGGGATGGAGAGCCCTTCTGCTTGCCTGACAAACACAAAAGAAAGCTGTGCAGTACAGGAGTGCTGTATTGATTTTTTTTTTTTTTTTTTTTTTTTTTAAATCCAGCCTGGGGAAAATGGTGTTCTTCCCGTGCTGGGTTTGTCTTCCTGCACTTGGGTTAAGAGGGAATAAATTGGGCTGTCTGAAATGCCCCCTGCCCACGCGGGAAGGAGGGTGTGAGGTGGCACTGCGGGGAGTCGCATCCTGCTGAGGCTGTCGGTGTCATCCTTGCTGCGCGGCTTCGCCGAGGGAGCTGGTCCCTGGTGATATGCTGCTTAGCAGCCTCCGAGACACAAGCAGGAAGAGCAAATCCATTGCCTAATCCGACAAATGCGCCAGGACCACATTAGCTGATGTGAACATTGGCCACTATTCATAGATTTTAACAGTCTCTGATATTTATGTTAGCCTGGAGCAAATCAATGCAAGTATTTTTCTTCATCGAACAAAAAGTGTTCACTGAAACACATACAACCTTTGTGTGCATCTTCCATCCCAAGTGCCAAAATAGGAAGCGTCTGTTAGAAACCAAAGCACCAGGCATGGCTTTGCTCTCAAGGGCGGCTGTATTTCCTCGGCTTTCTCTCTTTTGGAACCAGACTATTTTGTGAAATCCCTCACCGTCAGATCCCGAGGAGCACGGTCTGCGGCTCTTGATCAGCTCTGACGCAGTGACAGGTGACGCTGAGACGATGCCCACGCAACAGCTCGAGGTGAGCCGCTCTGCGCCAGCGCCTCGGTGGATGGCTCTGAAGCAGCCCTCCCTCTTGGAGGGGCTGTCCTAAACCGTGGTCTAGACTAGGAACCAAGGTGGGATGTTAGATGATCTCTTGAGGGCTCGGTAGAGGCGAGGAAATGTAGTCTGCAGTGCATTATGAAGCTAGTTGTTGTCGAAGCCCGAGTACTCGTATGACAAGTTAGTGTGTATCGAGGGCAGGTAGGCCACCTCTAAACTAGACTGTTAGCCAATGCTTTCTACTGCCATACCGGCAACTCCAAATCGGTGTCCCCGCTGGTGTGCCTCTGCTGTGGGTAGGGGTTACCGATCTCCCGGGCTTTCAAGCTGGAAGCTTCACTAGTCTAAAATTCAGTGAGCGTGTAAGTGCTGTTCTGTCCCCAGAACAGAGAATACGTTGGTAAATGTGGAAGGCTGGACTCAGCTTAATTATTGAGCAAAGCCAGGTAATGGAAAGCAGAACGCATAAAGTAGAAATAAGAAAAGTTGATGATGAGAGAAATTTCACTAAAAGTGAGGCTGTTATGGGGAAGCTGTAAGTTTGTGATGACCGTTGGTGAATGTGGCACTGGCAATTAACAGGGTTTGCTAATAACAAAAGCCAGCACCTTCTGTGAGCATTGCTTGCTCTGCATTGCCTCCACTGGGCGTGCTGGAGCGACGAGGGAGGAGGAACCCCACCATGTGCAGGAAGGGGCCAAGACTGTTTTATTAGCAAAACCCCTTGGCATCGTGCTGTGTGACACCGCAAACCGTGCTGGAGAGCTCTGATAAACACGGGCCTTGAAGGGAAATGCAGCTCAAGGTGAGGAGGAAATGAGCAGCTTCCAAGGAAAGCATGGAAGGATGCAAAGAGGAGAGCGGGGTCCGGACGCTCGGCAGCTCTCCTGCGCCCACTGGGCAGAACATCCCCGTCCTGGGTGTGCTGGGCTGGGGCAAGCGATGTCCTCCCTGTTCTTCCTACTAGTTCAGTGAGTTGTCACTCTGTATTTTGCCAAGTGTGTTGTGGTGGGTGGAAATCTGGAATAAACGTATTTCTTCTTCAGCTTTCTCGTGTAGTTTGAATTAAACTTCCTAATAAAGCAATTGTTATTTTTCTAATCCGATTCTCCATTTGTAAATGCTGTTCCACCTCTTGCAGTACCTTGGCCACCTCCTCTCTCACGGGAGCCTTGGTGTGATGCTTATTTCTGCTTTTGCGCCTTCCTGAGGGGCTCTTCCAGCTTCTGATCCGTGGAAGGGCAAGAGGGAGAAGTTTGCTGCTGAGCTTCGTGTGGGGATCTGCGCAAGGGAGAAGGTACCTGCCTGGAGGAGCTTCACCGGAGCAGAAGGCCCCGCTGGGACACAAATCCCGGCCCTTCTGAAGTCCTGGGGGGAAGCGCGAAGCTCCGCTCCCCGTGGGCGTGGAGAGCAGCGAGCCAAGGCTCGATCAAGAAGCAGCCGCGGGGCTGTGGGCTCTCCGCCCGGGCTGCCCTGCCAGGTGGGTGCGCCCCGGGGCCCGGACCGCCCTCCCCGAATCGGGGAGGGCCCAGAGGAGGGGGCGCTGGGCCCGGCGGGCCCGGGGCCAGGCCGTGGGCCAGCCTGCGCTCCCGCTTCCTGGTTACCGGCAGTGCCCGGAAGCGAGCGCAGTTTCCAGGAAGTGACGCAAACGCGGCGTGGTGGGGGGGGCGGGCCCCGGTGATGGCGGAAGCGGAGGTCAAGATGAAGCAGTTCAATGGCGGCGGTGGCGGGGCCGGGCTGGACGCCGAGCGCGGCCGCTTCCCCTACTGCGTGGTGTGGACCCCCATCCCCGTCCTGACGTGAGTGCGGGCCCTGCGCTCCCGGCCGGCCCCGGGGGCGGGCGGCCCGGCTGGGGCCCGGGCCCGCGCCTCGCTACCGGGGAAGGGCCCGGCCCGGGGCCCCCCTCTCCTCTCCCGGGGCCGGGCTCCGGGGTGCCTGGGTGCTCAGCCTGCTCCGGAGCTGGCAGGGAGCCCGGCCTGCTTTGGGGTAACCGGGGCAGGCAGGCCGGGGTAACCGGCTGCCTGGCCTGCTCCGGGGCAGGCAGGGCGCCCGGCCCGCTGTGGGGGGCCCGGCCCGCTGTGGGGGGCTGACTGGGTGCCCGGCTGCTTCAGGGCCCCTGTAGGATTCAGACCTTGGGGTAGGGCTCTCCCCTCCCCGCAGCAAGGGCGTGTGTGGGGAAGGCTTTGCGGTCAGCGGGCTTGTCTCCACAGGAGCGGGAGCGGAGGGGATCCGGTGAAACGTGGGAAGTCTTTCATGGTTTAGGAGCAAAGGTTTGGCTACGGGGATCCTAGACCACCTTATGCCTTGAGGAGAGCCTCTGCGCTTCACTTTTAATGAGTTAGAAGTCGATTTGCCTTCCCAGTCCTGTCAGCCAGGCGTAAGCAGGCTCTGAGGAGAACTTCTGAGTTTTCTTCTGGTCGTGGGAAAATGAAAAGCTGTAAAATGTGGCTTTGGGGGTAGTCTGGGAACACAGAGGCTTATTTTTATGCCTTCCTCTTCCCCTCCGATTCAAATCAGGTGATAATGTTTACTGAGCCAGAGCTGAAAGTCAGGTAGAAGACGTGGTGTGGTGCGTGCCAGGATTGGGAATGGCACCGAAACTCTCCTCGGCGAGGAAGAAGCTGCAACTTTCCTGTTTCTCTCTTGCGTACAGCTACAAACCACCTTTGGTTTTCATTTCTTTTCTTTTTTTGATTGCTTAAAAGTTCCACCTTAGTCTTTGGAGGATTTTCTAAAGCTTTCAACCTTCTTATCTCCCACTGGGACTGATGAAGAGGAGCTGTCCTGCTGCCAAAGTCACTGGGCAGCCGTATTTGTGGGTTCATTCCCCAATGAACAGTGACATCTTCCTGGTGATTTTGTTTTGCAGCAGAAATTTCAGTGCTGTTATTTTGCAAAATCTCTCGTTAGATTGCATAATAGCTCCATTTTCTCCCTCTGACGTTTCCTGTCACCCTTGAATTTGGAGGCTTGAAAGCTAGTCGCTGCTGAGAGGAGAATTAAAAAAGGAAGAAGCGTCTAGACCTTTGAAGGTGGCAGCGCTGTGACAGGGTTATATTCAGCCGTATCTTCTGGCTGATAAAACATTGCGCAGGTAGCCAAACTGTCTGGCTGCTTTGCATCGCCCCAGATAGGAACACGCAGAGGGTAAGCGATGCAAGCGCAGAGCATCAACCTTTGCAGAATCCTTTCTCTACGTCGTAGGGTTGTGTCATCAACAGGAGCTACGTGCTATGTATAACCTCAGCTGCGCTTATCGGCGTGTACAGCTTGTTTTTCCTTGTAACATCCAACTGCCTCAGTCCCTTTTTATTTTGATCATTTTAGGATCTCTAATTGAGCTGTGGCTTGTGAGTCTGTTTCTGTTTAGCGTTGCTGTAATCTCTTCTGCAATGTTAGTTCCTGCGTGCAGTCCCTCAGGGAGAGAGAAGGGAGAAATCGGAGAGAGGTCAGCAAACCTGAGAATGCCGGAGGATGTGGGCGAGAGCTGTAACTTGGCCTGAAGTATTTACATCTAAGTGGTGATGATGGGAGGGGGTTGGGATATAGATCTGCTGCTCCCTGGGGCTGTAAATATCTAGCGGGGAGGAGAAGGACTTTGAAACAATGGGATCATTTAGGGGAAGGAATGCTCTTCCTGGAGGCAGGAGCCCCGTCTTCTGTCTGGGGTGCTTAAATCTAGTTTGCCGTGAAAAGCTGCAGTGTGGATGGGAAGATGGGCAGGGTGACTTCATTTTCAGTTGTTGAAGAGGAAAGTCTGGTTATATCTCAAGGCAGTTTCTCCTGGATCTAACGGGTTTGTTCAGGGAGACTGGGGCTCGCCCTTCCCTGGCCAGGGACGTGTGTAGCACAGGCCTTCGGAGTCTTGCGCTCTCCGTAACTGCAGCCACTCACAGTAAAATCCTGCAGCCTGATTGCCCCGTGGATGAGCTGACTCTAGACCTGCTTGTCAGGAGAGCACAGCTTTGGGTATTCCCTGCGTATTTTTCTTTTTCTTGTACCTCTTCTGCGTCTTTACGGCTCTTTGCCTGGCTTTGGCTCACCTGCTTTCATTTCTCGGCTGCATATAACGCGTTAACTGTGCCTGTCTATCCCATGCCATGCAGCTGGTCGTACGGCCGCTCCAGCAGTCTCCTGGCAGCATGTTGCACGCACTCGGTGTGATCGGGGGGCAAATATCTCAGCCTGACGGTTCACTTGTTGCCTCGGTAGATGGCTTTTCCCGATCATTGGCCACATGGGTATCTGCACGTCGACGGGAGTCATTCGGGACTTCGCGGGGCCGTACTTTGTCTCAGTAAGTAGATGATGGATCCGGGTGCTTAAGCAGAATCTGTGCGTGGTCTGCTTCTCGCTTTCGTTGGTGACTTTTGAGTCATCCCCTGTCTTTTGCAGTTCAAAGTTTTGCAAAGTAACGGCTTACATGTTTCTGAAGGTCGTGGATCTGAAGGTCTGTGGGCTGCTGTCCAGTGGAGTTCGCTTGGGGGATGTAATAGGTAGTGGCTAGTTCATTTTGGTGAGCAGAAGGGGAAAAAACCTTGTAACCCAGGCTCTTAATTGGGAATTTTGGACCTAAATCCTCTTAATTCTGAGTAACAGAAGCTGCCTTCCAACTTCCTCAGCATGCCTGTTGCTGTCCTGCTGCTTAGCATCAGGTATGTGGCAGTCTTCTAAACTGCTTTATAGCCTGGTGGATTTTGAAAGTAAGGGAGTTTTAAGTTGGGATAATTAGTACTCTTAATAGATTGGAACACTTACAACTTTGAGTTAACAAGATCTTAACAGTTAAAAAAACCAAAGAGGGGGGAACAAGGTACATATACCATATAGCTAGATGATGTCACCGTGTATAGAGTATAAATATACCGATACCCAGAACAGGAGTATGAAAACAATTGAAATCTAAATCCAGACATACAAATAAGATCGGTGTCTTGAGACTGCTGAGGCAATGTGACAGTTTTATCACTAAGCGATCGCGGGCTGTGAGGCCTCCCAGCAAGAGGCATGTCACGAACATTGCGCGGGGTTATCCTCTTGAGACGTTTTTCTTTTTTTTGTAGGAAGACAACATGGCATTTGGGAAGCCAGTGAAGTAAGTGCTGTTGTTAGTTTTTATTAAGCTAACCAACTGACCTGCAGATGTACTTTAATTCATGGAGACAGACACGCTATAATATTGCTTTTCTTGTTGTTCAGATGCCTTAATTCAACTGGATGGCTACTGTGTCTCTGCTTTTCAAGAAACCACATTAAATTAAATCTTTTTGGAAGCGTGACAGCAATGTAATGGTATTAATAATGAGAGCTGTACAGAGCCTTTATTTAAAAAAAAAAAAGAAAAGGCTAAAACATTTTAAGATAATGTTAACAACAAGTGCTCCAAGTAAATACTGCCTGTGCTGTACTAATGAACTGTCATCACTCGCATCCTGTTAATGATTTTCAGGGGGGAGGAGGAGAGGTGCCTGGGTTTTGTGTATCTGTCAGATCAGGTTTACATTTTGAATGGCCTGAAGGTTTCACATCACGGGACGTGACAGAGTTTTGTCTGTGCCCCTGAGGTCTGCAGTTTCTCTCTCTGGGGTGCTGTCGGGCTGAGGGTGCTGAGCATTAGTTTCTGCTGCCCTCTGCAGCATACCCTTGTCTTGAAGAGCTCGGCTCCGTGGACTCCAGAGGTAGTGGATTTCTCGAAATCCTTTAAGCATCTTCCTGCTGGGAAGAGCAAGAAGTTGTAAAGGTGCAACAATAATGCGAAGGGATCTGTTCTCATCCTTCTAGGTACTGGAAACTGGATCCCAGCAAAATATACTCCACCGGTCCCAATGCTTGGGACACAGCTGTACACGACGCGTCGGAGGAGTACAAGCACCGAATGGTACGGCTCCGATGCTGGTGTCCTCTCTGCGTGTGGAGGAATATCTCCCCGGTGTTTGGGTGCTTGCTGCAGGAGTGGGACCTGTGGGTCTGCACCAGCACAGGGTGCAGAACTGGGGAGCCTCAAGGACAGGATTTCTAATCCCATGCCCCTTTTTCTGTTCCAGCACAACCTTTGCTGTGATAACTGCCATTCTCACGTGGCTCTGGCCTTAAACTTGATGAAATACGATAACAGCACCTCCTGGAACATGGTGAAACTCTGCTTCTTCTCACTCCTGTATGGGAAGTACGTAAGGTGAGCTGAGGAGAAGTCTGGATTCAGCAGGCAAAGGGGCTCTGTTTCCTTCGTTCTTCCTAGCCCTCCAAAGCTTCAGACTGTCCCGTGGGGAAGGGAGAAACACCTCTCCCCCACAACATGTGGGTGTATGTTGCTGTTAGGTGGTACTGTCACTGCCTGCTGCCTTGTCCTGGGAAAAGAACCAAGAGTGCTTGCTGGGTTGCACTAGATGCTGCTCCTGAAATACTGTATCTTGCAGCTAATTTAGGGTGCCTGGAATTTGGGAAAGGCTGGCTAAAGCAAATCTAACTTTGTGTTGTCTTTTGGCTGGGTTAGGTCAGAACACAAGGTCACAGAATGGCTCATCTCCAAGGTTTCTCTTCCCTCTCTTGAATCTTGTTTACATGAAAACTAGTCAGATTTCCAACTGGCGCGGAGCTTCCAACTTGAGCAGAGAGGGAAATCCCGAGCTTTCCTTACTAGAAAGGGCACTTAATCTCCATTTCAGCTCCTTGTGCCTGAAGGGGAGATTCTGCGAGGACTGCCCTGCATAAAGCTTTTGAGTTGCTCCACTTCTGTTGGATCTTCCCTGTTCTGGGAAAGCTTCTCTACCAGCTTTTAGGCAAGTGTAGTTCCTGCTGTCTTGGTTAAATACAACAGCAGTCCGAATAACGAGGCCTGCAGTAACGGGCTTTCATTTTTTGTGCTCTCCTGCCACCACTCCTGTCTGTGCAGACATGAAACATGCTGGTCTTCCACCTGAATTTAAGCTGGAAGGAGAGTCCAGCCCTGTTGTTCATGATATAGTTATTTGTAGACCTGATTTAGTTTCAATTTTTAATACGGACTGAATCTCCAGGATGTGTTTTATGGCAGTACCACCAAAGTCAGAAGGGCATCTGTCTCCCTCTGATTTCTCCAGTTATTCTCACATCCTTCTCTCCCTCTTGTCTTTCTCTGCTGATTTCTTATGTTTAATCCTCCCCCTTTTTTTTGCATCTTGCAGCGTAGGGGGATTTGTGAAGACCTGGCTTCCCTTCGTCCTCTTCTTGGGGATGATTGTGACCATTGTTCTCACGCTTCATTTGCGGTGATGGCAGCTGTGAACTCCCCATTCCGTGGGCACACGAAGGAAGAAACTGTGACTGATCCAGCGAGATGGAGACATGGGACTCTGGGAGGCATTTTCTGGGGAAGGTGGCAACTCCACTCCATTGTAACAGCTCATCTTTGTTTCCTGGAACTGGCTTCTTTTCCTTCTGTTTTTGTTCTGTCGATGGTGTCTCCCAATGTCAAGGGTCCTGAAGCCTCCCGCTCTCTCCCTGAACGTGGTCCCTTTCTGCAATTTGGTAGGTAGAAACGCAATCAGGAAAGGAGAGGCCTGGGCACCTTTGCTTTCAGTGCCAAGTAAAAAGCCGCAAGGCAAACCTTGCCTCCTGGTTCAGGAGCACAAGCAGATACACCTTGTAAGGTTCTCTCTGATCACCTGGTTTCTTCCTCTTGGCAGACTTCATCAGATGCTTCCTCAGATTTCCTGAGTCTCCAAGAAGGAGTCGTCGTTTCCCTGTTGCACGACTCTCCTGTAGCACATGTTTCAAAGCGGAGGTGTGGGGTTCCTCCTGGGGATGTAGAGTGCCGCAGCGCTCGCTGGCGGTCTCCCCAGTAGTGACGGAAAGGAGTTGATGGTGGGAGACTCCTCTGAGGAGACGCGCAGAGGAACGCTCGGTGGCAGGGCAGATACATCTGGTCCTGCTGGCGAGCCCAGAAAGGCAGGAAAGTCGATCGACTGGCTTGGGTATGGCTCATGGCAGTCTGCGCACTTTCAACAGCCTGTTGCAGAGTTGGGATTGCTAGGTCCCTTTTAGCTTGTGCCAGAGAAAATGCAGCTTCCCTGCTTCTCCTTGTGCTCTGAATATCTAAAATTGTCGTTATGCTTCTCGTGAGCCACTTACTTTCCTTAGATCCCTAGTACTTTGTGTGTCGCAGCATGCCTGAGCCTGCAGAGGTGGCAGCAGCAGCAGGCCCATGTTTCTGGGACAGAAGGCTTAGCATAGGGTTTTGCAAGCACCCATGAGAGCAGCACCTGAGACCTGAGCTTAACGGGGCCATCAGAGATGAAAAGAAAAGGTGAAGGGGCTGGCAGGCATCCGTCATGTTCTGGTTGGGCTTTGCAGCAGCAAACTGGGGCACTGGCTTTCTTGCGGCTGGTTCCAGGCTGGTGAACAAGAAGGTCTGTTTACTTCCTTGGCGTGCTTTGAAGAGCACACCTGGAGTAAAAGCAGGACTGACTTTGATGTGAGAAATGCCGGTCTGGCAGCACTGGGGGCTGGTGGCCCTTTTGAGCCCTGGATCGGGCAGGATGGGTAGTAGGGGGTTGGTTGTTCGTGAGTGCTGGGCAGGAAGTGAATTTGGACATGACCCAGAGCTTCTTCCAGGGCGAGAGGTCCAGGTCTGTGTTTGCTGAGGCTCTGGCCTGCAGATGCTGCTTGCTTTGGGGCTCTGAGCCAAGTGGCTTTTTAAAAAAAGAGTGTGTCTGAAGGGTTATGTGCAGTTGAGCACATCCCCTCTGACTGCAGAGGCAGGAGAATAGCTTTTCCACTCATGCCTTGAAAGGCCAGCTCTTTACTCCACTACCTGATGGATTTCAACCTCAAGGAGTGCTCATGGCTGGCAAGAAAGCTCTTCTCCGCTGCCTGCTGTCCCTGTGGCTTCCTCTGGCTGGGAAGCCCGTTCGCCATCACTCTGCTGGCTCTCAGACCTGTCCTCGTGTGCCTTTCCGCCCGCTTCCATCTCCCGGACTCCTCTAGCCATACGGGAGGGCTGGGGACTCCTCTTGGGCTTCTCGATTTCTGCATTTCCTCCTTTTCCTCAGTCGCTTTTAAATAGCCCCTTAAACCTCTCCCTTCTCCCTGACATCCAGTTGTGTCTCTATCATCTGGTGCTGGTTTTCTGGGGTGGGTGGAGGAGGTTTGCAGACCTCAGCGCCCTTCCCCGTCTACCTGGAGCTGAAATAGTTGTCGGTGTCTGCTCTGTACAGTCATTTCAAGCCTGTGTGGAGAGCGGGCTGGAGGCTGCTGGGGCTGATTAGAAAGCCAAGATCTTGATCAAAGAGAACCTTACAATGAAAGGATGGTGTCTTACCGAGCTACGCTGCGTCCCTGTGGTCTCCACCCAGCGAGCCTGCTGGCTAACGTGCCCTAGGACGAGCCAGTTGAACAGGAGAGATTAGTGCTTTGCCTCTGTTTTTTAATTTAAGTCTGATTTCTCAGAGTGACCTGCCAAGGATGCGCTCAGAGTCCCTGGCCCCAGGGCTGAAGCCAACCTGTCTTACGCAGTAGCAATAACCTAGAGACTCTTAGGCCTGTCTCACACGTTGATTCAGTGTTTTATCGATAAGCTATACAAGCGTTGCCAAAGCTGAGACTTCAAGTTGTCAGGGGAGGCCGGGAGTGGGGCTGCTGGCCACAGTCTCCTCCTGGGACTTCTGAAAATGTGTTGAGTGCCATTCCCCACCGTGAAAATCCTTGTCGTGTGCTCCTAACGCTTTTTACCAGATCTGGGTTTCGAATGGAGCAGCAGCAAATGAGCCTCACGGGTGGCTGGAGCGCTGCCTGCCGGGGAAGGAAGGCGGCGCTTCGCCCAAGTCCTGGTTGAACAGCCGACCCGCTTCCACCGACAGAGACGGAGGATGGCTCCGGGCATCCGAAGGAAACACGGCTAATGGGAGAGCAAGGCCCAGCGCTGAGGTACCGCGGAGCCAGCCCGCACATCCCTGCTGGACACGCTGTCTGAACTCGCACAACGAAGGATGGTGCCCGCAGAGGTCGGATGCTGGGAGAGGCGGGTGGGCTGGTGGGATTTAGTTTTCCTACGCCGCGGTAGTGTCAGCCCAGCGCTGCGGGAGAGCGGAGAAACCCCAGTGGTGCTCGGCACGGCTTCCCAGCAGCGCTGCAGCCCGCGGCTGCGGTTGTGTGGGGAGTGGGCTGCTTCCCCTTGGCGTGGGAGGTGGCAGAAGGGGGGGTCGATAAGGAATGTCCTCTTCTTGCAGCTTCCTTCATCTCACTACCGGCTTCTTCGCAGTGCCCCCTTTGACTAGCCACATTAAAGGTTCACCCTGTCCTTCACCTTCCAGATGCCAGTTTTATGCTCCTCTCCTTTCCCCTTTGCACGTGTTTGTGCTGCAGAGCTCCATGGCGTTGCCATTGCTCTTCGGCGAGGGCGAGCCCTCCGTACCCTCATACTTTGTTCTCTTGATCTCTGTGGGGCGCTGGATTACTTTGTAAATATTTAAACTCTGCTTCTGTGGTTTCATAATCCTGACGGTAGGGGAAATAAACTTATTTCTGTGGATGTCTCCAAGTACCGCATCTCTTATTGGCGAGGCTCTTTCCTCCTTCCAGCCGTTAGCTGGGAGCAGGGTTGGTATTCCCCCCTGCCCTGCTGAGCTGGCTGCACGCAGGAGCCAGACCCCGAACCTCTCAACGCCTTTTACTTCAGAAACTTGCCCTTTGCTCTGCACCAGGGCAAAACACAGCCCTGTTTTCAGACCTGCTGTTGGGAAGGAGGGTTTTGGGGGCAGGAGGACCCAATTGCTGCAGCGTGGGAAGCTTTTGCAGGTTTTAATGCCGGGTCTCGAAGCCGGGGACCTGCCAAGGGTCTCTTATGTTTGGGAGGAGAAGGGGCTCTGCCTGCTCTTGCCCTTTGCCGATCCCTGAGCCTCTGCCCGGGCAGCAGAGCCCGGCGTGGCCCTGGGCAGGGGGGAGCCGAGCGCTCTGGGGAGGAGGATGCTTTTTCAGAAGATAGGCCCCCTCTTGCAGGTTGATCCCATTGAGCTGTTCCCTTTTCCTAGTCCTAAGTCTCTGGCAACTCTGTTTTCTTGGAGGCTGGGGTCCTTTCCCCTGCCAGCGCAGAGCCCCCCATCTTCCATTTCCCTGCAAGCTCCTGGGGAGGGGACGCGTGTGCTGGGGCCAGGGCTGCCGGGAGCTACGGAGGAGCGGAGAGCGGAGTGGGATGCGAAGAGCTGGCCTCGTTTTCCCCTCTCCCAGCAGGATACAGCTGCCTGAACCGGGAGCGAGGGAAGCTGGGCCTCCGAGTGCTGTAACGATTGCTAATGCAGCAGCCGATTTTCCGTTACATCTGATATCCAGAGGCCAAAGCTGCGTGGTGGGAGAAGTAGATCAGCCTTAAAATTAGGTTGTGTACAAGGCTCGGGGATTTAACGGCGCAGCCATCTTACAAAACACCACCTGGATCCTCTCCTGCTCAGCCCCTCGATCCAAACCACGTTGCTCCCGCGGCTTCCTTAACTCCAGCCCCTGCTTCGGCTCCGGGGCTGCGAAATGGCAGCGGGGGGGGGGATGGCAGGCAGCCTCCGAGGGGTTTATCCTGCACACGTCTGTCGCTGGAGCACGAGGTGAGGATGCAAAACCCCCCAGGAACACGCTCTGCCCAGCGTGCATGGCTCTGTGCTGCTGTAACCGCCCTGCTGCCTCCCTGCTCGCCTCCCAAGCGTGGCAGGATTTTTTTAACCCACTTCTGCTGCCCCGGGAGCTGCGGGGAATCTAGCTGGAGGTGTGTGGGAGCTGAGCCACACGCTTGGGGTTGTGGTATTTGGGGATTACATGGAAGCGGCCAGTCTGAATGTGCCAAGATAGTCACACTTGGGTGCCCGGGGTGCTCACAGCTCTCTGGGCTGTGCAAGACCAGCTCCTCTCATTTTCCTCTCCTACCTCCCAGTGTGTCCAGCCCGGCCCTGGGAGGGAGGGAGGCTGCTGGAAGCCAGGGAGGCTGCAAAGCGGAGCGCGGGATCCATCCCAACCTGCCAAACGGCCTGAACTGAATCATCAGAGCCACCTCGCTGCCTCCTGCCCCTCTGCCCTCGCCCGGGATGGCCGAGCGTGACCCATCCATCCCGGCAGCCGCGGTGCGGGGGCTTCTTCAGTGCGGGGAGCGGGGCTGGGGGTCCCTGGCCTCCCAGTGAGGATGGGGGAGCGGATGCCCCATCACCGGCCGTGCCACCGCCGCGGGGCTGGCACGGAGCCGCCTTTGAAGCGGGGTCACTTTGCTGCAGCTGGCTGGAGGGGAGGGGGCCCCCGTTTCTCATCCCCTTAGTGGGGGGGCTGCATCAAAGAGCTCCCTGGGGAGCAATATCAAATTGCACTTAAGCATTTGCACGGTGGAAGCTTTTAAAAACACCAGTGGCGGTGGCTGGGCTGCCTGTGGCCTCCAAGGCTGCAGCTCCCTCCTCATCCTCGGCCACCCCATCATCCACGTTGTTTCCCAGGGGTGCAAGACCCAACGCTGGGGGTCTTGATTCCCGCGTCTTCCCGGGCAGGCCTCGCACATCATCCCCAGCCAAAGGTGGAAACGCTGCGAGGTCCCTGCCCTATTGCGGAGATTAAAAATTAAAAATGAAGAGGGGGCTGCAAGCGAACAGCCCCCCCGGCCCCTGGGAGCTGGGCTGCGTCCCCGTGTCCCCGGGGAGCCAAGTCCCTGGGAGGGGGACAGGGCCGGGTGACCCCATCGCTGTGGGGTGGGACGAGGCAGTGTAAAAGCGATGGCAGAAAGGGCAGGGGGGGGT
>VZTQ01004107.1:9666-23625 GCA_013400755.1 Pelecanoides urinatrix | reverse complement strand
GGGCTATATAGGGCTGTATGGGATTGGGGGGGCTGTATGGGCTGGAGCGGGCTTTATGGGGCTGTGGGGGGGCTGTATGGGGTTGAGGGGGCCGTATGTGGCTTGGGGGGGGCTGTATGGGGTGGAGGGAGCTGTATGGGGCATGCAAGGCCAGCACAGCACCGGGCACTTGCTGGGAGCTGGGTGCCCTCAGGAGCCCGCAGGAGCCCTCAGGATGGGGGTCCAGGGAGGGGGTGCTGACCTCTCCCTTCTGCGTTGCATTTCCAGGGGCCGGGGACCCCCCAGACGGATCAGGCATCCCCGGGCCGGGTGTCCCCACAGAACGGCCACGCGCCCCCGAGCAGCCTGCTGACCACCAGCTCCTCCGTGTCCAGCCTCAGCTCCTCCACGGTATGAGGCTGGGGGCTGCCGGTGCAGAAGGGGGGGTGTCACCTCTCCAACCCCCCCCATTTTGGGGGAGCCTGACCCTGTCCTGCCGCCCCGCAGCTGAGCGGCAGCCTGATGAGCCTGTACAGCGAGGGCGAGCTGGGCAGCGTGGCCGTGCGGGGCTGCGTCCAGTTCTCTCTCCGCTACGACCCGGCCAAGAAGGAGCTGCAGGTCCACGTGCTGCGGTGCCGCGAGCTGGCCGAGGCCAAGAAGCAGCGGTCGGACCCGTGAGTGCCCCGGCCCCGAGCGGCGATGCCTGGGCGATGCCCAGGGTGGTACCCGTTGCATCCACCTCCTTTTTTTTGGTTCCAGGTACATCAAGACGTACCTACTGCCGGATAAATCCAACCGCAGCAAACGCAAGACCACGGTGCGGAAAAGGAGCTTGGATCCCATCTTCAATGAGATCCTCAAGGTTTCTAACCCTGGGGTGGTTTTGGGGGGGGTACCCCTGGTTCAATGGGTGGGGGTGGATAACGTCACCCTGTCTGTGTCCCCTCCCCACCAGTACAAGCTGGAGAAGAGGGACCTGCAGGGCCGGACCCTGAACCTCTCGGTGTGGCACCACGACAGCCTGGGCAGGAACCTCTTCCTGGGGGAGGTGGAGATCGCGCTGGGTGCCTGGGACTGGGCCAACACGCGCCCCGAGTGGTTCAGCCTCCAGCCCCGGGTGAGTGCCCAGCCCCCCCTGCCCCCAGCCCACCCCCTCACCTCACCACAGCCCCCCATAACCCCCCCATCCTCCCCAGATGCCCATCTCCTCCGACGGCCTCGCCAGCCGGGGCAACCTCAACTTGGCATTGAAGTTCATCCCCGCCGGCTCGGAAGGTGAGAGGTGCCCGTGGGCATCGGGGAGGGGGGGGTCCGGCACAGCAGGGTGCCCCTGACCCCTCTCACCCGCAGGCGAGGGGCTGCCACCCACGGGCGAGCTGCACATCTGGGTGAAGGATGCTCAGAGCCTCATCCCCCTGCAGAGCGGCACCGTGGACGCCTTCGTGCAGTGGTAAGAGGGTGGGGGGCACCTTGGGGGGCACCCAGAGGGGCTGGTGGCGGGGTGTGTGTGTCCCTCACCCCACTGTCACCCCCAGCTACGTCCTGCCGGACGACAGCAAGGCGAGCCGGCAGAAGACGCGAGTGGTGAAGCGGAGCCTCAACCCCCTCTTTAACCACACCATGGTGTACGACGGCTTCCAGGCCAAGGACCTGGCCGAGGCGTGCGCCGAGTTCACCCTCTGGCACCACGAAGCCTTTTCCAAGCGCCAACTGGGCGGCATCCGGCTCAGCCTGGGCACAGGTGGGGTAAGGGGGGAGCCCCGGGCACCCTGGGGTGCCCCCCGTGGCTTGCAGGGGTGGGGGGTGGTGACGGGAGGGGTGACGGCGGTGGTCTCTCCACAGGGAGCAGCTACGGGCTGCCGGTGGGCTGGATGGACTCGACGGCGGAGGAGCGGGGCGTGTGGGGCCGCCTGCTCCAGCAACCCGGGCAGTGGGTGGAAGCGCTGCTGCCCCTACGGACCAACCTGGTCCCCCGGGCATAGCCCCCCCCATGGACCACCCAGTGGGACTGCGGGACCCCGCGGGGAGGGGACAAAGCTGCACCCTGTGTGGGGCTGGGGTCTGTGCCCCCCCCGCCCCGACCCTTGCGGCAGCAATGAAGTGGCACTGGAGGGCACATTTGGCGGCTGTTTATTGCTGCGGGGACCGTACCCCGGCGGGGGGGCTTGTCCCCTCCATCACTGGCTTGCCAGCCCCCGTGGTGGCAACCCCGGGGCTCCGGTGGCTGGGTCCCCCGGGGACGTGTCACGGCGCTGGGCGAGGGTCCGTCGGTGCTCCAGGATGGCTGCCCAGAGGCGATACGCCGGCCCGCGCCTGCTGGGACACGGGGGGCTGTTGGAGGGAGGGGACCAAGCCGTGTCCCCCCCACCCCGGCCAGGCCAGGAGGGGCAATGCGGGCTGGGGGTACCTGATGCCCACATAGAAGAGGTCGTCATGGGTGGCAGAGCCCAGCAGGTCCCGCAGGGTGAAGCCGTGGGAGAGGAGCTGCGGGAGGTGGCAGAGGGTTTTGGGGGGGCAATGCTGGGGGGGGCTGCCCCGCTCACACCAGTGACTCCCAGCCCGCATGTGTGCCAAGTGGCCACAGGCCTCACCGTGGCCGTGGTGGCCGGGTCTGTGCCGTGCCGCTGCAGCCACTCGAGGAGGAGGGGGTCAGCCTGTCCCTGGTGGGGCTGGGGGCTTGGGGGTGAGCGATCCTGCCCCAGGGGGGTCTCCCCGTGCTCCCTGCTGCTCTGGGGCCGGCTGGGGACCGCGGTGACATCGTCCCCGGAGCAAAGCACCCGCTGCATCAGCCGCTGCCACTCCTGCTCCTTCTCAGCCAGCTCCTGGAGCAGTCTGGGGGAGAGCGGAGCACGGACTGGCACCTGGGGGGGTCCTGGACTGGCACCCGGGGGGGCACGGACTGGCACCCGGGGAGATGGAGGCACAAGCAGCAGTGAAGCCTTACCGGCCTGTCTCTGTGCGGAGGTGGCAGAGCTGTGCCACCAGCTCTGAGGATGCCCGCAGGGAGGCCAGGGGGTCCGCCAGGGTGCTGGGCCCAGTGCTGAGCCCCGAATTGGTGCTGAGCCCTGAATTGGTGCTGTCCAGCTGGCGTCGGCTCCTGGGGATGGACAGCCTCGGCGGCATGGGGTCGTCCTCGTCACTTGTGTCCTTGGTGCCGTCCCCCCCGAGGCAGACGGGCTTCAGTCCCAGGTCTGCGGGGGCAGAGGTGGTGGTGGGCACAGAGAGGTGCCCGATGGCCTCGGACCCCAGAGCACGGGGGACAAAACTGGGAGCTGGGCCAAGGCTGCCCCAGTGCTGGCTCCCCCTCATATCCCTTTCCCAGCACCCCAAAGTGCCCCAGCCCGCCCCGGGCCAGCCACCCTCTTCCTCCACCCACCCAGCCACGGTGGTGGGACCTGGACCCGCATCCCGGCCGTCCCCCAGTGCCACCCACCTCTCACCAGCACGGTGAAAGCCGCCTGCACCGCCCGGCTCATGGTATCGTCCAGTGCAAACATCCAGTGGGGTTTGATGTGATGCTGGCGCAGCACCCGTCTCACCTGGAAGGGGCATCGCCGTGCCGGGGCATCGCCCACACCAGGGCATCATCGACGCCAGGGCATCACCATGCCAGGGCATCGCCCACACCGGGGCACCACCGTGCCAGGGCATCGCCCACACCAGGGCACTGCCGTGCCAGGGCATCACCCACACCGGGGCACCACTGTGCCAGGGCATCACCCACCCAGCACCCTACCATTCCACCCCGGGCACTCACCGCTGCCTGGAAGCCCAAGAGGGGAGCCCGGAGGTGGGAGAGGCTCAGCCCCTCGGCCCGCAGCCGGGTGTGCAGTGCCAGGAGGTCCTGGCGCAGCTGGTGCTGGCTGGGGCACTGGATGTAGCTCCGCAGGCAGCTCAGCAGCTGGGTGAGATGCTCGGAGCCCAACCTCGCACCCACTGTGCTCTGGGTGGGCAAAGGAGATGCTCAGGGGCTGCCACCATGCCCAGCTGCTATGCGGACCCCCCCCACCCCGGGCACCCAGCACCCACCTGGCTCTCCTCCAAGGCAGCGACAATGGCCGGTGCCTCGGCGGCGAGGACGCGGTGCAGCGTGGCCCGGCGCTTGCTGTCCTTCCGCAGGAGGAACCCGTCCCCGCTCTCCTCGGGGGAGGACGAGCGCAGGCTGCGGTCGGAGCCGGCCGAGCCCTGGGCAGTGCTGGGGGGAGGCAGGCAGGGTTGGCACTGCCCCCCAGCCTCGGGCATTTAGGAGTGTGGCCTCAGGGTGGGCTTGGACCTCCCGCAAGCCCCCCAGGCTGTAATGAGGAGGGATGCAATGCCCTGGCACAACAAGGGGGCATAGCAGGGTGCGATGCTGGGATATGGCAGGGGGGAGTGGGTGTCATGGGAGGCAGAAAGCCAACCCTCACCCCCGGGTCCCTCCATCCCCCCCGTGCCCGGGATGCCCTACCCCGAGTAGCTGTGGCTGGAGGCTGCCTCGCCAGGGTGGCACGGGAGCAGGGGGCTGCCCGCTGTGCCCCTCACCGGGGCATTCTGCCTGCCTGAGGAACATCCCCTGGTCCCATCGCCGCCCTCCACATCCCCATCCTGCTGCCCATCCCCATCCTGCTGCCCAAAGTGGGGGGGATCACCTGCCAGGGAGATGATGGAGATGGTTATTTAGCAGCTCATGCCAGGCCTCCCCACATCCTGCCCCCTCCCCCAAGACTCACCCCCCGCCGGGGGCAGGGGCCGGCTCCGGGCTCTCCTGGCACCGGCGAGGAAGGGGTCCCGCAGCAGCGCGGCAGCCGTCGCCCGCTCGGCCGGGTCGGCCTGGAAGCAGCGCAGGATGAACGTCTTGGCTTTATCCGACATGGACTCGGGCACCTCCGGGTGCATCTTGAACATGCCCACCTGGAGGAGAAGCACTCGTGGGGGCTGCAAAGGCACCCGCCACCCCAAGGGGGGACAATTTCAGAGCTCCCCCCTGCCCAGCCCCATGGGTACCTTGAACATAGCAGCCTGGGGGTTGCCCAGCTCGTAGAAGGGGGGCTTGCCCGTGGCCATCTCGATGATGGTGCAACCCAAGGACCAGATATCCGCTGGCTTCCCATAGCCCCACGGCCCCTGGTCGATGATTTCTGGCGCCATGTACTGCAGGGTGCCTGGGGAGAGGATGAGGAGGGGTGAGAGGAGCCCGTATCCACCACCCAAACTCCCTCTCCGGGTGGGTCCTCCTTCTCCCCATGCGGGGTGCAAGGATGCAGACCCCAGCATCGCCTGGTCCTCAGCGTCCCACCGCCCCCAGCCCCGCACTGCCCTTACCCGTGAAGGTTTCGGCGCTGGGGCTGATGCCCGCCAGCCGTTTGGAGGTGCCAAAGTCGGAGATCTTCAGCACCCCGCTGTACGTGTTGATGAGGATGTTGTCTCCCTGGTGTAAGAAGGGCACCCCAAAATAAAACCAAGCCACAAAAAGCTCCTGGAGCTTGAGCAGGGTCGTTGGGCATCCCCCCCAGGGACTTTGGGCATGGAGGGGCAGCTCCTGGCTGCCTGGTGCCCCCCTGAAATGAGGGGGGGTCAGGCCTCGTGTCTCCAGGATGGGTGATGCCCCACCTTGATGTCGCGGTGCACGATGTGGTTATCGTGGAGGTAGCTGAGCCCGTCGAGGATCTGGCGGGTGTAGAAGACGATGGTGGGTTCGTTGTCCTTCAGGGGTCCCCACTTGGAGCACAGCAGGGACGAGAGGCTCCCTGGAGAGGGGACACAGAGCAGCAAACCCGTTTAGACCCCCCCATATGGCCACGTGTCCCCCTTTTGACCCCCAAATCCCATCCCCAGCGCTGCGCACCTCCCGGCACCTCCTCCATGAAGATCTTGATGAAACCATCCTGGCTGATGGAGCCCAAGTACTGCACGATGTTCCTGTGCCGCAGGTGCTTGTGCAAGGCGATCTCCTCGTGCAAGGGCTGCGAGTACCTGCGCGGCGGGACACTGGGGTGAGGGGCTGCCCAGGGTCCCCTGGGACCCCCCCAGGATGGCACCTACCGGCTGTCCCGCTCCGGGATCTCCTTGATAGCGATGCGCACTTGGTTGCTGAGGCAGCGCCCGGCATAGACGACCCCATACGTCCCCCTGCCCAGGACCACCCGCTCGCCCGTCTCCGTGTACTCGTAGCTGTACTGCAGGCAGAGATGCGAGGTGGCAGCCTGTGCCACCCAGCACCCCGTGTCACCCCGTGTCACCTCCTGTCCCCATCTCACCTCCAGGATGGGCTGCGTGGGGCTGGGCACCTCCTCGCCGCTCATCGCCTGCTTGGCCAGGAGGGACTGGATCTGGTCGCAGAACCTGCCGGCGGGAGGACTGATGGTCCTGAGCCCTCGGGAGGGTGCTGGGGACCCAGCCACTGACCCCCCGGCACAGAGGGGTTCCTGCTCCCCCTTTCCAGTCTGTCCCCCACCAGTGGCACGGGGGGGGCTGTGCCACCCTGCTTTGTGGGACCCAGCTGCAGGGTCCCCTGGGACACCCCTTTTCCCCCAAAATTAAAGTAGGGAATAAATCGCATGCTCCCATCCCTCCCCGCTCACCAGGGCAGTGGCTGGGGGTCCCCTATGCCCCCACCAGCAATATGGGGGTCCCCGTACCCCCCCTCCAACCCTCTGCTCACCACCGGCAGTGCTGCTGAGAGGGGAAGTAGAGCTGGAAATCCTCCTCCACGTGCATCACGTAGAGGAAGCAGCCCCGTTCGTCGCACTTGCAGATGCTGGAGGGAGAGGACCCCCCCCCGGGGCCCCGTCAGCGCTGGGGTGGGCAGAGGGGCTGCGGGCACATGGGGGGGCATCCTTGGTCCTGCCGGCGAGGGGACTGGGGACACGCTTACCTGACACCCTGGATGGCCGTGGCTGCGAAGGTCCAGCTCGAGGCCGCTTTCTGCAGGAGAAGCGGCAGGTGAGGAGGGGGGCGGTGGAGACCCCCGCAGCCTCCCCCCAGCCCCATCCCTACCTCTTCCTCCGTGGGGCAGACGAGGGCGAGCGTCAGGGTGGGCTCCTCCGTGCCACCGTGCAGTGCCAGCCGGGCCGGCCGCAGGACCTTGCTGAGCTCCAGGATCAGAACCTGTGGCAGCGGGGGGCTGCGGGGTGAGCCCCCCACCCACCGTGTCCCCAGCCCACACCCCTGCACCCCCACCCTCCCACTGGGGATGGCACTGCTGGGCTCCTCGGTGCCTCCCCAAATCCTGGGTGAGCCCCGATGACCGGGTGGTCCCCAGGGATGTCTGGGGGGGCCGGGCAGGAGGGGGGCGGCTCCGTGGGACCCCTCACCGGGCAGCGTGGCGCGGCGACGAAGGGCTGGCTCGCCTCGAGAAGAAAGCCCAGCCAGAAATCAGCCAGCTCCTGCCGGGCGGATGGGACCTGCGGGCTCCTCTGGAAGTGTTTGTAGAGCAGGAAGGTCTCCATGACCGACACCAGGTACCTGCGGGGGGTGAGAGAGGAGAGAGAGATGTCCCCAGCACCCCCTAAAAGCCCCTAAACCCCCTCCTGGGGCACAGTCACCGGGGACTGGTGCCATACCAGCCCGGCGCGTTAAGCTTGTAGAGCTTCTCAGAGGCTTGGATGACTTTGCTGAGGTCGTTGGCCAAGATGCCGGCTCCGAGACAAAATCCCACATCCCAGTAGTAGCGCAGCTCCTCCGGGCTGCCCTTACGACCCTGCAGGCAGCTCAGCTTCACCCCTGGATGGGGGAACCGGAATCCATCACCCCTCCACTGGCATCCCTGCACCCGGGCACGGCCACTCCGGGGGTGCCCCGATGCCATCGGACCCCAGCGCCTGGTCCCCATCCCCGGTGGGTCCTTGTCCCCGACCCGCGGGTGGGCACCCACCGATTTGCTGCAGCTGCACGGAGGTTTCAAACTGGTGCCCAGCGGCCACGAGGAGGACGGCGGCGTTGATGCCCGCGTGGAGGCTCGGCTCCACCTCGAAGGCTTTGCTGTACCTGGGCAGAGATGCTGGAGGTGGAGGGCACAGGCGCTGCCACCCCCCTGCCAGCCAAAACGCGGCTGCCTCGGGGTCCTGAAGCTGCCCCCCTACCATGGGGGAGCACTCCCAAACCGGAAAAATCCAAAAAAGAAGTAAAAACCATAAAAGCCCAGCAGGAATTAGCATCACCTGCCTCTGCGCTGCTGCTGGGGGGGTTTGAACGTGGGGTTGCGCTGCCCAGAAAGCCCCCAGAGCCCCTGCAAACCCCCCCAGATGGGGCATGGGCAGGCAGGTGGCTCCCAGCCCTGTCCCCAGTCTCACCAGTAGAAAGCCTGGTCCCTCGTCTCGGTGTCGGTGAAGCCGGAGCCGATGAACATGTCCTTGTAGATGCGGCCGCACAAGCAGAGGAGGTCGGGCGCAGCCCCCTCCCCGCGCTCCACCACGGGCAGCAGCACCGACAGGGCTTTCTCCCGGTCCCCGGCACGGTTACGCCTGCGCACACGCCACCGGCGCTCGGCAAACGGCACCGCTGACACGGCCCCTCGGTCCCCCGACCCTGTGCCATCGGGATGCCCGGGGTGTCTGTGTGTGTCCCCCCCCACCGCCGCCGCTCACCGGCTGAGGGCGAAGGCGTAGTGGAAGCGGACGTTGTGCTGCTCGGCCACGGCGCAGGTCGGCAGCGCCTGGAGGGTCTCCACCAGCGAGACGATGGCATCGTAGTCCTGCGGGGACAGTGGTGGGACTTAGCCGGTGGCCCCCGTGCTGCCCATCCCCAGTTCCATGGGGCAATGCTCTCCCCAGACCAGCCGAGCCCTAAGGGTTGCAAGCTCCTCCGAGCAAGCGGAGGCTGCGGAGCACCCCCCCGGGATGCTGATATGACCCCCAGGACCACCCCCCGCAGCCCTCACCTGTACGTCGCGGTAGGAGAGGAGGAGGTTCACCACGATGTCCAGGCTGAGCAGCTCCACGCTGTCCAGGCGCTGCTGGATGCGGGCCAGCTCCCGGCTCAGCTGCTCCCCTCGGTACATCTCCCGTGCCCTCCGGATATCCTGCCGGATCGTCTCCCGAAAATACCCGCTGGGGATAGGGGGGAGCAGAGACGTGGGGTTTTTGGGGTGGTGGCAATTCTCCGCCAAGCCCTGCCAGCCCCCGGGGGGCTGCCCGCAGCCGGAGGGGTGGGCAGCAGTACCAGGAGTCGGTGGGGATCCCCTCCAGCAGTTGGACAAGCCGGGCTGCCAGCGGGGTGAAGAAGGTCTCTGTCTCAAAGCTGGGTTGGAAAAGCTCCGTCAGACGTTTCATGGCCCCGGCGTCGCAGCAGACGACCTTGTTCTGGGGGGTGACCGCGTAGGGGATGAAGGTGTAGCTGCCGCAGAGGTCCTGAGGGAGGGGAGAAGGGGTGAGCGGCTGAGCCAGCCGAGCTGAGAACCCCTCTACTCGTGTCATGGACCAGCCCCCTCTCCCCAAGCCTGCCCACGCTGCCCGGACCACACAGGCCATGCTAACACAACCACCTTCCGTAAGTCACTAGCAGGGAAAGACAAACCAGCTTTATTTCTGACTGCCATTATTACGCTCCAGAGTGAACACTCTTGGTTCTTTTCAAAATCAGGTACGCCTCTCCATGCTGCTGTTCCTGGCACTTGCTCTGAGCGAGTGACACCCCCCCAACTCAGTTTTGGGGAGACATCTCGCTCCCCGTCTGCAATATCCACCCGCTGAGGCTGGGGAGAGGCAGCTCTGGGGGGAGAGAGGGGCTCAAACCCCCCGGCACTGCGGCAGCGGGGACAAGAGACGCACCGAGTTCTTCTGGCAGATGTCCTCCTGGGGAGAGAGGGAAGGAGGAGGGATTTAATGAATGTCCGTGGCAAAAGAAATCAGCTGATTTCAGGCTCAGGGATCAGAGTCACCTGGAAAACAGCCAGGGACAGCGAGGGACACCGGGGCCGAGCTGCGAGGGCGGCCAGTTGCCCCCACGCCATGAGGGTCATGTGTGGACCCCCCCACCCCAGGCAGCCGGGTTCTCATCCAAACCCAGCACAGGGAAGGGGTCTCCAAACAGGTGCTCCCCCGAGTCAGGGTGATGTTTGGGGACAATTTGGACACGTTCCCATCTGCATTTTTTTCCTTGAGCGGCGAGAATTCCTCCCACCGGCCCCTTCCGTGCAGAGGGTTTTGCTTCCAAGGAATCGGCTTTTCCCAGGGAAAAGTGCCTCTTGCCGAATTCCCGGCTGGCTGGGGCCAGGGGAGCACCCAGCATCCCACACCCAGCTCCGGGGCTCAGCAGGGTCCCCAGCCACCCCCTCCTCATCCCATCCAGGCACAGGGAAATCTCCGCCAGAGCAGGATGCGACTGTGGGAACTCGGCTGGGCTCAGGGGAGGGATGGAGATCCCCCTCCTGCCGGCACGGATGCTCCAGGCATTTGGGGCTATTCCCACCCTGGAGAAGCAGCACCCAGGGGGGCCGGGGTGTCCCTGTCCCTGTCCCTGCTGACCTGCAGGGCCTGGAGGGGGGACAGGTCGGCCTGGCAGCACAGCAGGACGTTGTGGGACATGTTGAAGCTCTCGCGGACGCCCAGGTGGTAGAAGAGGGAGGGTTGGCAGATGGAGTCGCTCAGCTCCACCACGGCCACGTCTGCGGGGCAGGACGGTGGGGATGCTCACGGGACCAACGCCAGACCCCGAATTCATGGGACAGGGGAACCAGCCACCCCCAGGTTTGGGGGGAGGGGGGAGTCCGCATCCCCTTAAGAAAGGGGATGGCCCCTACCATCACAGCACCTGAGGCCACGGTGAGGGGCACCCGCTTGCCCCCGCGGCACAGGGTTGAACCCTGAGCAAACCCTCCATAAAGAAACACCCTTGCTGAAATCACACCCGCCTGTTTAATGTCCGTGTGGACATCCCGACAAACGTCCAACCACCCTGGAAAGTAAACAGGAGGAAGGCAGAAGAGCAAACAGCGAACCGCCCGAGCACACAGCCGGCAGAGCTCCGCCAGGAGCTGCACAGGGGCTGGGGAAAGTCTCGGCCCAGATATTCCCGGACAACTGGGATAACCAGGCAGAACAGCAGGAAAAGGAGGGTGATAGAAAACCCACGCCGGCGGAGCGGGTCGCATTCTCACCTGCGTTGTAGAAGCGGTCGAGGGTGGCGGTGTCGCCCAGCGCCAGGGTGCCGAAGGGCAAGGCGTGCAGGCGTGCCCGCAGGTCGTGGCAGGCGTCGCGCAGGCTGCGCAACGCGGGGCAGGCGGCCGGCTCCCGGCCCAGCACGCAGACGACGCTCAGCGCCCGTCGCCCGCCTGCCCGTCCCCGCATCCTGCACACCGGCCGGCCCGTCGTGCCCGCCACCGCCAGCGGGTCCTGCCAGCAGCTCCCAGCGACCGGGGGGGTCCCCGGCACCTCCATGGCCAGGACAGCCAGACCCACCGTGGGGGCTCGGGCTGAGCACCGGGACAGCACGTACCCCGCACCGGGCTGCCCTGGTCCTTACCGGGAGAGCCCTTACCTTGCACCGGGCTGCCCTGCACCGCGGTGCCTTATTCCCCCCCGGAGAGCCCGTAGTCTGCACCGGGCTGCCCTAATTCCCCCCCGGGAGGGCCTGTACCCTGTACCGGGCTGTCCTGCACCGGGTTGCCCTGCTCCTTACCGGGGGAGCCCACACTCCATACCGGGCTGCCCCGTCCCTTCCCGGGAGAGTCCGCACCGGGTGGCCCCGTTCCGCACCGGGAGAGCCTGCACTCCGTACCGAGCTGCCCCGTTCCCCACCGGGAGAGCCCGCACCGGGCTGCTCCGTTCCTTACCGGGAGAGCTCCCTACCGCGCCGGCTCGCACCGGGAGGGTCCGCCCCGCTCCCCGGGCTCCTTCCCGGGCTGCCCCGCACCGGGCTCCACTCCGCCCCGCTCCGCCCCGGGCACCGGGCGCCGCTTCCGCCTGGCCCGACCGTGAGTCACCGGCGGCCCCGCCTGCCCCCACCCCGGACGGGACGGACCCCCCCGGCCGGATCCTGCCCCGCGACGNACCGAGCAGGCGAACAAGCCACCATGCAGGCAAACAAGCCACTGCACAGACAGACAAGCCACCAAGCAGGCAGACAAGCCACCGCACAGACAGACAAGCCACCGCACAGACAGACAAGCCACCGCACAGACAGACAAGCCACCACACAGACAGACAAGCCACCGAGCAGGTGAACAAGCCACCATGCAGGCAAACAAGCCACCGCACAGACAGACAAGCCACCGAGCAGGCGAACAAGCCACCGAGCAGGCGAACAAGCCACCAAGCAGGTGAACAAGCCACCGCACAGACAGACAAGCCATCCCCGCCTTGCTCCCACGGCAGGGCCGGGCCAGCCCGGGGCAGGAGGGAGGAGCGGGGACGGCGGGTGCCCGGGGGCGGCGGGACACGGAGCCCTGCCTGCCCGGGCCTGCCGCTCAGCCCCACCGCCATTTCGGGGAAGGCAGAGCCGGGGGCGCGGTGGCTGCGGCACAGACCGGGCCCGGCCTCCTCCCCTGCTGCCGCAGGAAGGAACGCATCCCTCCTCCCCATCGCCATCCCTGGGGTGCCCAGCGTTAGCAGGGCTGGATGCGGCCGCAGAGGTGCGTGTCCCCGGCTCGAGCCCTGGCCCACACTCGTCCAGAGCTGGGGAGCCCAGCCCAGCAACTCCCCCAGTTCCTCCAGCCTCGGCTTGTGGCCACCCCTGCCCGCCACAGGCCCCCGGGGCCAGGCAAGGGACATGCCCCATGGAGGGGACACCACGGGCTGAGATCCCCAGGACAGGAAGGGATGATGTCCTGTTGCTCCATCCTCCAGCATGGCATCTCCCATCCCCATACTGGTTCCCCTCCCCTGGTCACTGGGAGGATTGGAGTCGCTCCATCCTCCAGCATGGCATCTCCCATCCCCATACTGGTTCACCTTCCCTGGTCACTGGGAGGATTGGAGTCGCTCCATCCTCCAGCACGGCATCTCCCATCCCCATACTGGTTCCCCTCCCCTGGTCACTGGGAGGACTGGAGTCGCTCCATCCTCTAGCACGGCATCTCCCATCCCCATACTGGTTCCCCTCCCCTGGTCACTGGGAGGACTGGAGTCGCTCCATCCTCCAGCACGGCATCTCCCATCCCCATACTGGTTCCCCTCCTGTGGTTACTGGGAGGACTGGAGTCACTCGAAACCCTCCACCAACACCAACCTGTGGGCAGGACGCAGCCACGTCCCCAGCTGCAGGTACGGGGTTTGCAACCAAAACCTCCCGGGGCAGCACCCGCCGCCACGGGGGGCTCTGGGGGTGACGGGTGACAATGACACGGACACTGGGAATAGGAGGAAAATCCTTTTATTGGGTCTCTGTCCCCCCTGCGCCGGCTCAGGCTCTGCCCAGCGTGGGGCGGGGGGCTTGGCCGGCAAAGTGCCACCTCGCTGCCATGTGTCCTCTGATCCCCGGGGTGCCCTGGGTCCCCCGGGGTCCTGGGAGGCACGGGGTGGGGGGGGGAGCCCAAGGCTGGGGATTCAGGGCTGGATGGGACCCCCGTGCCCGGCTGCACCCCTCCGCCCTGCTCTGCCCACCCCGGGGAGCAGCTGGAGGGTGCGACAGTGGCCACGCTTGGGTGCAAACCCCCCCGGAGCACCCCCAGCCGCACTGGGGACAGGGGTCAGGCCTGGGTGACGTGTCCCCCCCCACCGGGGGCAGAGAGGGCAGCCTGGGGCAGAGCCAGCTTTGCATAGTTGTGGTGCGGGCAGGGGTCCTGCGGCCAGCGCGGGGGGGGGACAGTCCAGCAGCGGGCAGGGACGGTGGCACTGGGCAGGGACGGTGGCACCGGGCAGGGACACCGGCAGCGCTGGCCTCTTCTCCGCCTGCCCTGGGGAGGACGAGGGGCGCGCGGTGGCCTCAGATCCTGGTGCAGCGGACAGAGAAGAGCACGTAGCAGAAAGGGTCTGGGTGGCTTTGCCCTTGGGGGGGGTTGGGGGGGGGGGGGCCCAGCCCCCCTGCACCCCCCAGGGAGGGGGGTGCGGGGAGGGGGGCCCCGGG